>JAJOZX010000868.1:0-360000 GCA_023014485.1 Bathynomus jamesi
AACAAATTTAGTGAATTTCTTTTATTAGACTTATAAGATATACTAACACCAAGCAATGATCGATCATATCAATCTTACTACCCCTAAAACAATATTATAGATTAGTACGAAATACAATAATCCCCAACAATTGCATTCTAGGTTCAAGAACCATTTCTCTTCAACTGGCGTACATGAAAAAAAAAATACTACTACCCCGCAATGCCTGGAGTGTTTGAGGAGCGCCAGCAGGAGATGGCTGACTTCTTCCGTGAATCTCTAGCCCAACCATTTACACGTGGCAACTACAAGGAGCTGGTAGAGCTTTGTCTGCTGCTTGTAACTAAGGATCCGAGCCAGTGAACTTCACAATGGTCATACCCCGACGCACTTTCACAAAGCAAGGTGGATGGCTAAACTGCTCTATACCCTCAAGATTGTCTTTTGTCAGGCCAGATCAAAGAGCAGTTTCCCAAAGCTGAGGTTTGTGACTAAAAGTCAAATCAGCAAGTTAGAACGGTTTTTGCTGTGTTCACAGTCGCTGTTTATGTCCCATGGTGGATTGTTTTGCCCCGTTCCAGCAAGTGGCCACTGAATGACTTGAATTTGGTTGAAACTTGGCTGAATTTGCCCCATATGATGCCACAATAGTTTGACAAAGCACGTGTGGCACTCGGTAGACACACTTGGTACCTAACTGAGGGTTGGCCCCACTGGCTTTGTTCTCGTCCCAAGTACAAGAAAGGACAAAAGAGGAGATGAGGAAGGCCCTTCTTTGCCATGAAGGCACTGAAGTTACTAAGAGAGTGGGCTCAATCATGGGCTATGGAAGCCATATCTTCCCCCTGTCCCAGAAAGTGGCACTGCCCTGGTGGACCTAATTGGGCCTGACTCAGCCGGTTCTTCAACCATTTTAGGCATGCCCTATCAGTTTCTCCACAGTCCAGCCAGTGAATGGGCAGATCATGACGACTACCTGAACATGAAACGGGTTGTGGACAAGCTTCAGGTCGTCATGAGGCTGCAGAGCGTGGTGTAAAACTTTGCCATGACTTTCTTAATGTTGCCAGGGATGAGGAGCGCTTTCAAGAAGTCCTTCAAGTTGAAAATGACAGACTCCGCGTTTCCTAATCAGCGCAAACGATCATCTGTTTCCGAACAGAAATCATGGTTTTCTTGCTCTAGAGAAATAATACCTTGGAATATATGATAAAAACCCTTAATGTACCATGAGAGAATAAGAATGATTAACTTTTTTTGTGTTAGTGATAACAGCTTTTAATTAAGACAGGCAAATGATTTGTGTTAGTATCCCTTATGATGGTTGTGTAATCTCATATATAGGCGCGTATGCCGTATAAGCAAAATCGCTATTTTTCAAATTGCTGGTGCTCACTCGAATATGCATGAATCTTCAAAAAATTGCACGTGGGTATTTCTTATGTCAATATGCAACACCAAAATTTTGAACAGCATTGTAGGACAAAGTTGGGGGCAACTGTCACACCCTAGTAGTGGCAGGTTGTACTTATGTAATTCTCAGGAGAGAAAGTCAAGCATATCGTCAATCAGCACTTTTGTAAACAATGAACAAACGTCAAAACTTATCAATCTATCATTGGTTTCATTGCGTGCATTATTCAATTTTTCATTAAGATCCATGGAATTTTTTTACATGTGAATCAGAGATAGTTCCAAGAATGGGGGACAAGACTTTGACAAGCCATTTGGGATTCCGAGAATCCTGGGGGTTGGCATCCCATGGTTGCAGTACATCAATGATATTTTGTCTATCTGGCCCATGAATCATGACCTGGATAACTTCCTCCTTCAGTTAAATGATCAAGTCCCCTCTATTAAGTGTACTTTAGAAGTGGAACAAGACAACTCAATCCTGTTTTTGGATGTGTGTGTACATAGGGAAAGCCCAGGTTTTAAGTTTAGTATCTATTGGAAAGAACAAACAATTTGTCCTATGTACACTTTTACTCTGGACATGAGACCCCCATTAAGGTGGCCATTTTTTTCTTCAGTGTTTCTCCACACTCTTAGGATCGCCAGTCCAGAATACATCGATGCCAAATTGGAAAAAATCAACAGTATTGGAAGTGATATGTGCTACCCACCTGCGTTTATGGAATCTTGTCTTAACAAGGCAAAACAAACCTTCTATTGTGTGAATAATAACACTCGCACTTTGTCAAAGAATATTTTAGTACTTCCAATCTTCCCAGGCTTTTTAGGCATTGCGAATGTACTTAAACTTTTGGATATTAATATAGTATTTTCATATAACAATATTGTGAAAAATATCATAGTGAAAAATAGCCCTACCAATAATTCAGGCATTATCTATAAAATTGGTTGTAAACAATGTGATTCCTTTTACATTGGTCAGACGGGAAAGGATTTGCACACGTGTGTAAAACAACATCAATATTACATTAGAATGGGACAGTCATCCAGTGCCCTTTTTGTCCATTTGTCAGAGTTATCCCACTGTATTGATTGGAATAATGCTTCAGTTTTGTTTCACTCTAGTAACAATGTTAATAGAAATATTCTTGAGTCTGCTATTATCCAACTTACAAGTAACTTTAACATGAGCAAAGGTCTTTTTCAACTTGATCCCGTTGTTTTGAATTCATTCAGAATGGATTTAGACAAGAAGGGCAGAGTGCTAAAACTTTGGTAATTTTCCCTTATAAATTTGTATGCTTCTCTTACATTTTTTATTTTTCAATTTAGTTTTATATATACAGTAGTCCCTCGCCATATCGCGGTTCACATTTCGCGGACTCAGTACATCGCAGGTTTTTCTAGCCGAAATAAAATACGTACTCTAATTGAGTTGACAAAGAACCGCGAGATAGGAAAACCAGCGAAGCTTGTGCTGCTTGAGCTACTTTGCCTATATGATACCGTACACGGCACACCATTGGCCGATGGATGAGACGCGACCAATCAGAGCACGCTGTTCAGTATCCTGGGCGCTGATTGGCTTAGCGTTCGTCGCATCTCGATCTGCAGCCTACCGAAGCATTCAGCATCTCGCCTTGCTCAGTTCGCTTCCACGTGTTATTCATTTAGAAGAGATGTAATGTCTTCTTTGCTGTGCAGTACATTCATCTCATCATCGTCATCACCTTCATCGTTCAGTACTGCACAGCTAATTCATCATCATCGTCATCATTCAAGTTTTAGTATCTTCGCTGGTGCGTACCATACGAAATTTAATGTTGGTAAAATTATTAAAAATACTGTATTACAAATGTTTTCTTTTTAAATACTGTTAGTCTCTTTCATACTCCGAGTGTAGAAAGTGTTTATAAGAGCGTGGGAAAGGTTTATAAGAGTGCAGGGAGGGTTTATAAAGGCGTAAATACGTAATAAACATATCGTTTCTACTTCGGGATTTCACCTATCGCGGGGGTTCTGGAACGTAACCCCCGCGATATTCGAGGGAATACTGTATATATATTTTTTTTTTTTTTGTGACCTATATATTATTCAGGTATTAACTATAAAATTGGTTGTAAACAATCAATTTGATCTTGTGCTCCTCCCACAATTTTATTTCTATATTTATTATATTATTATATATTATATATATATATATATATATATATATATATATATATTTTGTAACCTGTATATAGTCTTGAACTCTTTATTTACTTCAGTGTTCCTGAGGATGTCATTAAACGAAAGCGCTTGAGCACCATTCTGTTTCCTTTCCTTCGTGGTTTATTCATCATAAATATTTTTTACGTGTTACTTTTGTGAAATAATTTTCATATGTATATTTTTTTTTGACAAGTTACACATGCATGTAGAAATGATATATATATATATATATATATATATATATATATATATGATGAATAAAACACACGAAGAAAAAACACAAGGGGTGCTCAAGCGCTTTCGTCTAATGACATCCTCAGGAACACTGGAGTGAAAGGACAGATCAAGCAATATATAGGTTACAAAATAAACAACATACATACATATTCACATATATATACATATATATATATATAATATATATATATATATATATATATATATAAATATATACATATATATAGTAAGCATAGAAAAAATTGTGGGAGGAGCCAACATTTATATGGTCACAGAAGACCATATAAATATTGGCTCCTCCCACAATTTTTTTCTATGCTTACTATATATATGTATATATTTATATATATATATATATATATATATATATATATATATGTTATATATGTGATATGTATGTATGTTTATTTTTGTAACCTATATATTGCCTTGATCTGTCCTTTCACTCCAGTGTTCCTGAGGATGTCATTAGACGAAAGCGCTTGAGCACCCCTTTGTGTTTCTTTTTCCTTCGTGGTTTTATTCATCATAAATACTTTTCAACGTGTCACTTTCGTGAAATAATTTTTTCATATATATATATATATATATATATATTTTTATTTTTTTTAAGTTCAGGAAGAACCGATTCGCCTCTATTTAAAAGGGCATATCTCGGCGGAAAAACAAAGAAAAAGTGAGAGGAAAGACAGAGGAAAAAGAAAGGGTGGAGGGGACAGTCGAAGTGGAAAAAGTCGAAGGATGACAAGGACTGCAAGGTCGAGCCCTATCACCCTTGGTACTAGGGCTGGGAGGGCGCACATGAAACCTCCTTGAACAAGCACGTACAAATGAGCACAAAGAGCACGAGCTTGGAACCCCCTTGCGGGGATATATATATATATATATATATATATATTAGGCCTGTTCAAAAATCAACTTTTTCTTATTTTCATAGGTTTCTGTATATTTTCCCATGCTTTTTGACCTGAAAAAGCCAAAAATCAACTATTTTGACCTAGGATGTTGGGAAGCATTGCCGCATGGAGCTTTAAATTTTCTGCCTTGAAATCGGCCAAAGCGCCAATTCCGGGGTCCCTTGAATTATGTTTTGCACTTTAACTTTTGATCTAAACAAGATAGAGCAACAAATTAGGTATCAAATGAAAGAGCATAAAATTAATAAATAATAATAATAATAATAATAATAATAATATAATAATAATAATAATTATCTATCTTTTTTCAGGAAACAACAGAAACTCAATCAGAATCTAGAAAACCATCTACAAGTTACAACTTCACAATGGCATTAAGCAAGGAGCTGAGGGAGCTCCGTGGGCGCACAGTTGATATCTCAGAACCTCCACGTACTGTCCACAGGCAGGTGTCAACTGGGCCATCTACCAGATCTCTCACTGAAACTTTCCTGGTTGGATACCCTTCAGCTTTTATCAGTGGTTCCCAGCTTCCCACCAACAGACAGGCATTCCAGTATTTCCTTAATCTTCAGAATTTACCGGAAAATGCAGGGAGGCCCATGGTTCAAGACCTTGCATATGAAACAGTTGAATCTATCATCCCATTCTGGCAGATGGCTAGGATCAAGACAATGACCAAGTACAACGCAATGAAGCTCTTCATGAAACTACACGAGAAACATCGTGCTCTGGTGAAAAGCAAAGGAAGAGCAAGTAACCCTGGAGGAAAAAGAGGAGCATTTGTGCTGGAATTAGACAGCCTGTTCGATATAGGAGCTCCAGAACAACAGACTGTTATCCAGAGAGAAGAAAGATGAGGATATCAGGTTCTACGAAGACCAAAAGACTGAGAGGAAAGGTCATATGTCTGGTCATGACAAGATTTTTGAGACAAGATCCCTGCAGCAAGCAGCGAGGAATGAAAGACTGCAGCATAGACAAGAACAAGGTAAAACTAATTACTCTGAACGTTACAAAAAGTTTTAAGTTTTACTCCATTGCAATATTTAGCATGTACCTTAACAATTACTGTCTTAACATGTTGTACTATTTTACAGCTGCAGCAGAACAAGAGGCAGTTGTTCATGTGGATGACATTACCTGGGTGACTCAACTGACAACGACGCTAACACAGAGGACATGGATTACCATCAGCTTCGTCCTGGATGTTCTCACATCAAGACACTGTGACTAGTGTGACTTTGACGTTTCCAAGGAAGGTCATGGAATGTGATGTCATCTGCAATACAGCTGATCATCTTGGTTTATCAGACAATCAAGTTACTGCCATGGTTTCTGCCACCTTGAAAGCTGGAGGGCTGATCTGGATAACTTCGTCATCTCAACCTCAACAACACGTCGCAACAGAATGCTGTCCAGGTATAATATCAGCCAGAGTCACATGTCCAAGTTTTGTGAAAACCCCCCACAGTACGCTGCCTTACACTGGGATGGAAAGTTGCTCAAAGATGTCTTGGGCAGTGAACCTGGAAGTACCTCAGAGACTTTAGCTGTGCTAGTGTCTGGTCCACCTTCATACACTGAAGAAAGTTATTGGGAGTACCTGTCATCGACAATTCTTCTGGCACAGCTCAGGCTGAGGCTTCAATGGATTTACTGGAGACATGGGACTTACGGATAATGTTACTGCCCTTGTTTTTGACACTACATCCAGTAACAGTGGAGTTCACAGAGGAGCTGCCAAACTGCTAGAGAAAATGCTGAAAAAAAGGTGTTTTATCTGGCCTGTCGACCTCACATCCTGGAAATCCTAGTAGGAGCAGTTTGGGAGAAGCTGTTTGGGAAGGTGAAGGGCCAGATAATCCCTGGTTTGAGCATCTGAGGATGTTTGGACGGACTTGTCCAAGGAAAACCCAAAGATGCTGGCTATCAACAGCAAATGGCTGAAGGAAAAGAGAAGAACAGTGAAGAAATACTCCAAGACATTCTAATAGCAGAAAGGCTTCCAAGAGCCGACTACAGGGAAATGCTGAACTGACAGTCATTGTTCTTGGAGGAACGCCTCTGAGGTATTCACTGGAGTCAACTAGGCGCCATTCATCAGGCCAGATGGATGGCCAGAAACCTGTACTCCATGAAAATGCTGATGTTTGCAGATCAACTTGAGTACGACGAAGACACTGTATCAAAGCTGGAAAGACTCAACACCTTCCTTGCGCTGTTCTACACTCCTGTATGGATGATGTCAATGTCTGCTGCAGATGCTCCCGTGAATGATCTAAGTCTAATCCAGGACATGTTGAAGTACAAGAAAACTGACCCAGAGCTTGCTGATGCAGTACTTAATAAGATGGAAAACCACAAATGGTACCTGACGCAGGAAGTCGTGCCATTTGCCCTGTTCAGCAGTAGATTGAGTGACACATTGAAGCATGACATTGCTGCCCAGTTACATGCCACTGAGAAGCCAGACAGCTTCAGAACAGGAAAGCCTCTATTCCAGAGAGTCACAGCTAAGACCACCCTGGTTGATCTCATTGGCCAGAATCACATTTCCTGCTGGACACACTGAACACTGGATCCGAGTGGCTTCTGGAACCTGTCACGTCTTGGCCACAGAATGAGACTACAGAAAAGCGTTGGACTATGTTAAGAATCTGAAAGCGGTGAATGACATTGCTGAACGTGGTGCAGATGATGAGCGACTTTGCAAATGTCATAACAACAGATGCCAAGCAAAGGGACTATCTCCTTCAAGCTGTGGAGTTCAACAGACGCCGCTTTGACAGCTTCAAGAAACAAACTCTCAACAACTGACTATGTACATGTCATTATGAAATTAATCATCATGTAATGCTTTCACTTCTTGATCGATTAGACTTGTGACAAAATGTTAATCTCAAATTTGTGTCATGAATAAGGCACCTTGTCTGCCTTGAGTGTGAGAAAATGAATTTTGTGATATTTCTGAAATCTTTGTATGTACCAATGTGCCATTTCTTGTTCCAAGACTATCATAATTGTATAAGTTAGAAAGAGGATTAAAAAACACTAATTTGGTGCCTATTTTGTTGCTCTATCTTGTTTAGATAAAAAGTTATAGTGCAAAACATGATTCAAGGAACCCTGGAACTGGTGCTTTTGCCAATTTCAAGGCAGAAACTTAAAGCTCCATGCGCAATGCTTCCCAACAACCTAGGTCAAAATGGTTGTGATTTTCGGCCTTTTCAGGTCAAAAAGCATGGGAAAAAGTACAGAAACCTATGAAAATAAGAAAAAGTTGATTTTTGAACAGGGCTAATATATATATATATAATGAGATATTATAAGTTGTATGCAGAAAAATAATAAAATAAACATACTACAGGTACTGGATCTCTTTATCCAGCTTCCACAAATCTGGCAGGACCAGAAATTCAGCTATTTTTTTAAACTGGCAGCTTGGCAAAAATGACCAAGTAGACTAAAGTAAGTTCTCAAATAATATGCTTTCAGTTAATGCCATTTCATTATTACGAGGTAAATTAAGTTAGGAACACTTCAAATAACATGCCATTTTGTGATTAGACCTATACTACAGTAGTTACATAGGCTACCAATGGTAGGCTTATGGTAGCAACATCACACAAGCCAGTTAGCATCCAAACTTTTAACAACAATGTGTCTTGCAGTAAATGTAGTTACTGTAAGTAGTTTACACAATACATAATTTAGCCAATGAACCTACTGTATTTGTATAGGCTGCAATGCCTGGTTGAATCAGCCGCAGTGTCATGTAAACAAATGTCTTCTGCCTTTTTTTTTGCTGATCAAAGCATTGCCAATGGTTCTTTTCCAGACTTCCTTTGGCGTTTCTCTTTTAATTTGCTATTTCTTACTTCTGTAAAATTATTTTTCCTGTTTTTTAATTTATTATAATTTTATAATGTTAATTGAAGAATTACCATTTGTCTGCTGGCCACTAAGCAACGAGGAAAAGGAAGCCAACTTCATGCCGGTAATGGTGGACTGGACAGATGTGAAGTTGGTTTCCTTTTACTCTTCAAAATTCTTCACCTGCATGACTTTGAATGCCTCTGGAAAGCAAACTCAAGGAGATCCCACTCTAATTTTCTGCTTGTGGATGTGTTATATCAAGGAAATTTTTCATGCCAATTTCCATGACCTTGAGTTTTGAAGGTTTTTCTGGGGTCAAAGCTATTCTACGTCCTTTCCTGAGCATTCTGAGACCAAGATTGTCGAAATCGGTACAGTAGAACCCGAGATATGACCTCTTGAACCTCCAAGGTCACACTGTTGACCTCAAACTTTGGAAGGTCATAACTTGGAAACCCATTAACCCAGGAAGTTAAAATTTGGTGATGATTCATCATTCACCTAACCCAATCATCACACAAAAAATCAGATAAATCAGTGAGATGGGTGGCAGAAATTGGCAAAAAGTGTGTACATTTGATGTGGAATGTCCCTAATACATACAAACTCATCACAATCAGTTCTGTTATATCTAATTTCCTGATGAGAACAGACTCTTGTTACATCATCTGTGTGGTGTGTGTGTGTGTGTGTGTATTATATATATATATATATACCGGTGTCCGAGAATTATCTGTACAATTTTTGGCTGTTATTAAAAGTCAACCATGAAGTGTAGAAATTCCAGTGTTGTCCCATTTTACAGAGAAACTCGTTAAGTTTTTTCTGATAAGTTTTGACAAGTTTTTTCTTTTTTGTACGCGGGTGACAGACATTGATGATTTAAAAGCAAGAATCACAGCTGCTATTGAGTGAATTGATGTCGATATGCTGCAGCGTACATGGCAACATTTGGATTATCAATTGGATGTTTTGCGAATCACTGATGGTGCACATATCGAATGTTTGTAACAACGTTACTTTAATAAAAGAAACTTTTGAAAATACAGATTCTAAATAATCTTGTTTAAGAATTTTACGTGTGTTATCAAGAATTTTATTAAAAGATGAAATTGTACAGATAATTTTCGGACACACTGGAATTTCTAAAAAACTTGTCAAAACTTGGTATCAGAAAAAACTTAATGAGATTCTCTGTAAAATGGGACAACACTGGAATTTCTACACTTCATGGTTGACTTTTAATAACAGCCAAAAATTGTACAGATAATTCTCGGACACCATGTATATATATTTTTTTTTTTATCTCTAATTAATCTGAGAGCACAGTAAGGCCTAAAGCTTGAAGACCAAATAGAATAAATAGTCTAACTGACAATTACTTATTTTATGTTAAAATTATTGTAACAGAAATTGTAATAGCTATTTATTTTGTAAAGAATTATTCATTCCCAAACCTCTAAAATAATGTGATATTCAAATTACAATTACACAGTAACATTCTGACTGAAAATAGCTGTATTTCTTTGAATCTTGTGAAATACAAGAAATATTCAGAAATTATTATTATTTAGCCAAACTTACACTTTTAGAGAAATTGGCAAAAGCTAATAGGTCTATACATAATTAAAAAGTGAGCACAGACATTAACAAAATCTTATCTCCCAATGGATTGGGGTGAGAATGAAGAAATAGCTCAGATGTGAAAGACAGAAGGTAGAAGAGAAAATGTAGACTAAAGTGCATACCACCATCTACGCATATCCTGGTGGACCAACATCCACCCCCCAACATGGCTAAATTCCATACCTAAGCAGCCCTTCATACACCATACATGGTGGCATTTCCAGGATTTGTGAAGAAAAAGTGAAAGAAGACGTGAAATTAGACTTACCACTGATCTTTAAGAATATCAAGGCAAATAGCACCAGTCGCGGATGAAATGTTTGGGTGCCATATTCTTGTTAAAAACCTTACCTGCAATTAAAAAAGTAAAATAGCTAGACCTAATAGTAATGACAACCTATTACAGGTATATTCAACCAAAAGTCACAATTATCATAAAGTCAAGTGGAAGTACACCAAAGGAAAAGGCCTTTTTCAAGAATATGATACATTCTTCCTTAGTTAAATTCTAATAATCATTTGGGTTGTTCAACCTCTTTCGTAACAGTAAAGGTTATGTGACAGACAGGAACTACACCTTTACAGTAGATCCAAACCATGGGATCCCGCATCATATGACTGTACAAGTAGAGGGCAGTTATCTATCCAACAACTGAATGGACCCAACATTGTCTAGCCTTGCTGATCTAATGGGAAATGGTGTTGCAATATGTTCACAATATAACCCAAACAGAAGTGTAGCTACCCAAATAACCAATACAACTGATCAACTCCTGAATTAACCCAATATGAACTTAACCTAACCTTCTGGATCTGCAGAACTTTGACAAACTTTAATTAGACATATAACTTTCATTTTAAAACAAATTTTATGGTATGAGAATATTAATACCATATTGTATAGCCAAACTTAAAAGTCCCTACAGCCTAGCTATACAGTAGGCATAATTTAATCAGGTTATAAAAATTATTGAATGGAAATATGGACTATGTTCTTTCCAATGAATCAATGATTACAGTATGGTATCATGGTATCATACCAAAAGTTCCATTCCACATTACCTTTGGTGGACTAAAGGGATATGTTTCTGGAACTTTTATTTCCAAATGAAATGTTCCACCTTCATAGGGTGTGTCTGGTGGACCAGCTATTTTTCCTTTCAGGTCTTGATAATTGTCTGCAACAAGTTCTATATTGATGGTGCATTTTTGAGCCTGCAAAGAAAATTTATCTTAGTTTGAATGACAGTACAACTTCAACATGATCCAGAACCCTTATTTCCCTACAGAGAAAGGGGTGGACATTAATTCCAAGTCACTTGAACCCAAGTAATCAGAATAGGTGGCTGGCCCAACTCCAACCACAATAGCACTAAGAGTTGAACCCAGGCCTTAAAAGCCTGAGTTCATTCTCCAACCAAGCCACAGGGGACCTGTTCACAACAACTAGACTCCTTAATCTAAGTAGATCTCTTTGAGGCTGGGTTATATTACCCTCACAATTGTTCTAGTACAATCTGTAATTATAAAAACTGTCCAAATCTACTTGGTAAAATTTAACAAATATCATACCAAAATATAGGGGAGAGTGTACCAACATTTATGCTGTTTCGCATCAATCTTCACTTGCTCTTTCTCAAAATATATTTTGAAAATTTTTGCACTACATTAAATTACAAGAACCTACAGCAGGGTTGGCACTCAAAAACCCAAACCAAAACCCACTGGAATTTTCAGTGGGTTCTTGGGGTTTTGTTCCGATATGTTTATTTTAAAATAATTGAAATTTTTCCGATTGCTACATTGTTCAATTGTAGCTAATTAGAATGATTTGGCATGTTGATTATTTCAAGTAAGCTGACTTTTAAACACTTCTTAAATTATGCAATGTGTAAATAAAGATTATGAAAAATTGAAGTTATTAAAAAGGATTTGCACCCATTGTGAACACTATGGGCAATTATTGGATCATTTGACACTGCTTCAACCATCTTGAATTAAAGTTACAGTAGAATTGACTCAGTCTTTTTTCATTGAATTCAGTACCTACTTCATTATTCACTTTGATTAGCAAGTCATCAGATAATTTTTTTCTGCTTGGAGGACAATAAGCCTGATCTTAAATTTTGGACCCATTTAATAAATTCTTTATTCTCTACAACTACAAATGTAATATTTGCTGAAAAGAAAAATCTGGCCATTTGCAAATCTAGTTGTTCTTTTTGATCTACAGTTGTTCTAACCACATATGGCATTATCTGACCTTGTGTTTTCTTGGCTGGAGTAGAATGAAAAAATGGTATGGAAGATTCAGAAGTGGTTGAAGTGAATGAAGTCTCACTACTGTGAATTGTAGTGTCATCATGAACCAGGCTTTCATATGATTTGCTTGAAGAGGGTCTACTCTCAAAACTGCCGTGTCTATGTGTAGTAGGGTGGAGTGATTGTTTAGTTTCAAAAATCAGGGGTGTCAAATAGTTGTCAAATGTCTAAAAATGAGCATTGGTGGTGGTTTTTGATGGTTGCTGGTGATATCGCATCAGCAACCACACTCTATATGTGCCACGCCCACATGCAACTCAAAAAAAACTTTATTTTGCCTATTTGGGGCTCTATAATAGCTAGAAGCACAATCTAAAAAGTGCATCTTATGATTTTTTGATGCTGAGAACAACAAAATTATTTTCAAAAGTGTACATTAATGTATACAGGGAAACCCCGATTATTTCGGTTAATACTGCCAGGAAAAAACCGCAATAATCGGGAACCATAACCTATGGGAAATAGGTTATTGTTGCCAAAATTTCCAAAATGATAACTAAAACTTTAATTATCGATTTTTTACATCGGGTATTTATTCATGTATGTATTTAAATAAAGGTAATAAATGAAACGCAGTTTTTAGTTTTAAGTTTATTGCAGTGCACCAGCATGTGCACAAAAAATGCATGAAATGTTTTATGTTTTGGCAAAATATTTTAGGAGATTTGTTTGCTTCAAATTTTTCTTCTTCTCTTGGTACATTACTCTATAACAGCGAACTGAATTTTCTATTTCTCAGCGCACCTTCATTGCACGCTCAACATTAGAATCTCCATCCATTATTTTCTGCTTGAGAGATTCACAATCACGAAACATTTCATCAAGTTCTTTTAGCGTGAATTCTTTTGTTGCCATTTCAATTTCATTTTCTTCAGCGTCACCATCCTGAACATTGTACACCCACTCTTGTTCTAGATTAATAAGGTCTTCATCATTAAGGTCATTATCATGAGACTGGAGCAATTCTTGAACACTTCCATTATCTATTTCTGTTGTAGCTTCACTATTTCTTTTGGAACTCATTTTATATCAGGGGGGTTTCTTGTCAATAAAACAACACAGAATAAGCAGCGAAATGATGTGCATGCTATGGAGGCAGCAGCGATACTGAAGCTTGCTTGAATTCAGCGTGTATATACGTATGTACGAACATACATAGCGTCTGTAAATTTTTGGTTGGCGTGAAAATACCGCAATAACTCGAATTATTAGCGCAATAATAATTTTTTTGCTATCGAATTGTAAACCGCAATAACTCGAAAACCGCAATAATCAAAACTGCAACAATCGGGGTTTCCCTGTAAACATATTTTTTGAGAGTTAAATTAAAATCAGTAGCTGTTTTTGTCCAACCTACTTTATATTTACTTTTATTTTTCAGAATTTTTATAACCTATTCAATTAACACTAGTTTAACATCTTCAAGATTTTTAGTTACTTATGAAACATAGAAGCCAGACAACAAAAGTCTTACACAGTGGCCATAGTTTTCCATCCATTGACAGTTTTCCTAATGGAAAATTACCTACCGCTGGACAAGTTGTTCAGTGTCTACTTAAGGAGCCAAACTGGAAAACCAAGGAAAACATCATAAAAGTTGCAGATGAGTTGAGGAAACAATGGATTTGGTGTAATGTTTATCCACTATCCTTGCGCACCATTGAGATGGTGGACAAACTAGCAGCAGACTTTTCATGCTAAGTCATCATAACTTTCTATCCTGGGTAGTACTAAATTAATTACAAGAATGTCTTCTTAGCCAATAGTAAATTTTTTATTTTAAATATAATTTTGTTGTGATGTGCTCTGTAAACCTGTGAATTAATTTATCGATGTATTTCAGCCAAAATTTCTAAACTAAAAAATATTTAAGCGATTTGTGACCATAATTTTTAATTTCTAATTAAGAAAATAATAATGATTTTTTTAATATTTCAACTTCAAAAATGCATCAACAGGTTTCATCGATACTCTGCCACAGAGAGGGGTTCAACCTATTTGGCAAAACTAGAATTGTTTGTCAAAGAGCTTGATTGTTTATTTGATATTTTTTCTGAGGATCTTTCTCAATGACGAAAATTGGAGGAGGAGTTTAAACTGAGGATGACTCAGGATGATTTCTCCTTCTATGAGAATAAAAAATCTGTGAGGCTAGGATACTGTTCAAGATTTGAGGAAAAGCTCACAGAGGCAGATGTTAGATACAGGAGAAGAATAATTGATGAACAACGAGCAGAATTATGCTTAGTCAGAGAGTACATCATGACTTGAACCATTTTAATTAAACCTTTGATGTTTTTTTATTATATATATATATATATATATACACAAACTCAGAATGGTTCCCTGAGAACAATATGTTAAACACACAGACCGTGCATGGCACAAGGAACTCTTCTGGGAAAATTAAATCCACTATAGTCCGAATAAGTAATGATAAATGACAAATACCATAGTTTTTTTCCTTTTTCATGATTTTTGCCCACGTCGGGCTAAAATCATGAAAAAGGAAAAAAAACTATGGTATTTGTCATTTATCATTACTTATTCGGACTATAGTGGATTTAATTTTCCCAGAAGAGTTCCTTGTGCCATGCACGGTCTGTGTTTAACATATATATATATATATATATATATATATATATATATATATATATATATATATATATATATAATTTAGGGTGTCTCTTATTTTCGAAGTGTTTGATTTTTTTAGGTTGCGCCCCCTCAACCAGTTCCATTGGTTGAAAAAACATCACATATAAAATTTTTTTGGATTGAACAATTTTTAGAGTCGCCCCCGCTTATTAAAGTTCATAAAATATAGCTATTATTTATGCAATTAATATTTGAAATTACTAGCAGTTGTCAAGTATACTAAACATATGTTTTTAATTAATTAATCATCATATTTATGATGAATTCAATTAAATGAATATATTAGAGATAATTGTCAAGTTTGTAGCTGAAAATATGCTTGATAAGACAAGATCAACCTGTTTAAACATGTTTCATCAAGAATGCTCCAGATTATGTTGCAATTGTTTATTTGTCATCATTCAGTGTTCTGCTGTCATAAGTAAAAAGGTGTGTAACTGTGTATCACTATACTTCTTTTTTGCTATTATCAGATAATAAACTATGTTATTTATATTTTTCACAATTATTTATACTGATTTTGTATTAGTGTTTGAAAAAAATTTAATGAATTTAATGAAAAAATTAGAATTTATGCTCTTATCACATATTATGAAGTTTTAAACAATGTTGCTATTTGTCACAAAGAATTTAATTTAGTTCAATGGAAATTTTACCTGACATGTGTTTCATGATCTGTGTTTCTATCAGTGGCGTCACTAAAGGGGTGCGGGGGATTTTTGTGCAGTGTTTGAGCAAAATTTTTATTTTTTAAAAATATCCCTGTAGTTAGTTATAACAACAAAAAACATTTTTTGTAAGCCCAGCTTACATGTATCAATATACCTACAAGGCTAAAACTCTATGCTAATTTACTTTTTGAACCTTCTAATGCACTCCGGTCAGAGCTGTCATTATTACCCAATTACAATGACGCTTCAAATCACGTGGTTTCGTCTGCACGCTCTACAAGCACGCGCTGTTGTTTTCGTTGCTGCTGGTGTTTTTATAGTCGCTGATTTTGTCAAATTTTCTGTTGTTTTAGCTACAATATTGTGGTAATTAGTATTTGTGAAGCTATATCAATAACTTTTTTGAGAATGAAGTAGTAATTAAAGGAAAAGAAGGAGAAAAATAAAAAAAGGCTTCTGCTCAGTTGTTGCAGCCTCTGTCTTTATGATGTTGCAGCCTCAAATTTATGAGTATATTTCCATATGCATTTGTCTACAACTTCTACATTATTTGGGCCGTTATTGATTATGCAAACCTAATCCATTAATGTATCTCATGTAACGGTAAAGTTTAACGTTAAAATGAACATAATTTTGATGTAGTTCTTAAACGTTTTTACTTCGAATTCTATTGTTTTCTTACCGAATTTTCACTTTAACCACATGAAACTATGTAAATGTAAATACATTTAGGCTGTGCGTATGATATTGTAATTTAAAGGAGTAATTTTAATTTTGCTAGTTGTTTATGTCACTACTATTGCCATTACATTCAGTGATATACGGGAATTACGATTTACGAGTAACATTAGTACAAAAAACATTACTAAGGATTCTGTATGGTCTGGTACGGGAGGAGGTCCATGGGGGGGGGGGTGACACCATGAGTTACCGCACTGGGTGACACCAACCCTAGTGACGCCACTGTTTCTATTTCCAATAAAATAGCAAAATATAAATTTCTACTACAAAAATATTTATTCCTTGTTTCTTAGATTAAAAAATAATAGGAATAATAATTGAGAAAAATACGTTAGATTTATAAAATAGACCAAATTAACTTTATGTCTACCAAATTTTTTTTTTTTTTGTAATTTAAAAAAGTCAAAACAGTGATTTAGCCCTGCTCTACAAAACCATAACACTACATTAATATTTTGTTTTCTTATTTTGCAGATGAATACAAGAAGACCATTCTATTTGCTCGGATCTACAGTAGATGATATTAAAGGCTCAAAGCTGCCCCCATATAGGCAAGCTTTTGGTTATTTTATGCACCTCCACAGAGAGAAAAACATGACAATCCGCGATGCTCTGCGTCAATCTATTCGAGCCACAATAGTTATCTGGGATAAGGCCAATATTCCTACTCAGCAGGAACCTCGTGCCATGAAGAAGTTAGAGAATTTCTTTAACGAATGGACTTGCTTAAAGAAGCATGCTTCCAGAACAAGCCAGAGCCATAAAACCAAGGAGGCTGATTTTGTAGAGCGATTGGAAGATCTCTTTGACATCGCCCATGGAGACGCTGAGAAGCTGATCAAGAATCGTGAGGACTGGGAGTTCCTTCAACTGCAAAGACAAAAAGGTCGTCCTGGCTCAATCGGTGGTGTGGACACTGTACATCTTCACCGCACAAAAAATGCAGTCAAACGGTTGGAAGCTGAGGCAGAGAGAAAAAGAAAGTCAGAATCTTTGATGGAGGCGTCTACTAGTCAAGTTGTACTGGCTTCTTCCACATCTTCCAGCAACACTGATGAAAGTGAGAATGAGGAGGAGGAGCCCAAAGGAGCTTGTGCTTTACCAAAATCTAAGAAAAAACGAGGCATGAAAAACATCATGACTATTCAGATGTCTGCTGCCCTGGATCGTACACAAATTTCCTCTAGAAAGGCAACATTTATCCTCGCAGAGGCAGCTAAAAGCTTTGGTTTGGACGCTTCAGATTACAACATAAACCAACATTCTATCCATCGCCTTCGAAATAAGAACCGAGCTCGTCATGCTAAAGAACTTAAGGAGCATTTCCATGGAGAATGTTCTATGACAGTCCACTGGGATGGCAAGATGATGGAGGACCTCACCTCGCACAAGCACATTGATCGTCTCCCAGTACTTGTGTCAGGACCTGGTGTTGAACAGCTGCTTGGTGTCCCCAAAATCCCAAACTCAACTGGAGAAGCACAAGCTGAAGCCGTCTTTAACTGCCTGAATGAATGGGGAATTACAGAGAGAGTAAAAGCAATTTGTTTCGATACAACAGCTTCAAACACGGGTCAATATAGTGGAGCCTGTGCTCTCATCGAAGCAAAATTGGGACATGATGTTTTGTACTTGCCTTGTAGACACCATGTTTTAGATTTATTGTTGGGAGCTGCATTTGAAGCAACATTGGGATCTACATCAACTGGTCCAGAGATATTGATCTTTAAGCGTTTTCGTGACAATTGGACTTCTGTTGATCAAAGCCAGTTCCAAACAGGTGAGACAGACACGATTACTAAAGAAGCAATTATCCAGTCTAAAACTGAACTAATTCAGTTTGCTAGATCCCAGGCACCTATGCTACGGGATGACTATCAAGAACTTTTGGATCTGTCCATCATCTTTCTTGGAGGTGTCCCCAATAAAGGCATCAAGTTTCGTGCACCAGGTGCCATGCATCGAGCTCGCTGGATGTCCAAAGCGCTCTATTCTATCAAGATGTGGCTTTTTCGAAACCAGTTCAAGATGACTAAGACTGAAGAACGAGGAATTCGAGATCTTTCCCTTTTTTCTGTTCTCATCTATATGAAGGCTTGGACAACATCCTCACTCCCTATTGAAACCCCATTTAATGACTGGCTCCTTATGAGGTCATTGATTAATTATCCTAACAAAAAGATTTCTGATGCAACTAAAAAAAAGCTCTCTAACCACTTATGGTACCTGTCTGAAGAAGCAGTTGGTCTTGCTTTCTTTGATGAGCGAATTACTACAGATGTAAAGAAACGGGTAAAGGCATTAGAAGATGAGTCCACTGATAGACCACCCAAGCGTCCTCGGATTCCTGAATCGACCTTCTGCTCTGGTGAAGGACTACACCAACTTGTTACAAGAAATACTAGAGAATTCTTTACTAAGCTGAATTTGCCAGAAGGATTTCTGAACAAGGCACCCAGCACTTGGACATCCAACTGTGAATATTTAAGGGCCAGAGCTATTGTTGCAGCTCTATCTGTTGTAAATGACCGGGCAGAACGTGCAGTAGCTTTAGTTCAAGAGCTGAATAAGAAATTGACAGTGGGGGAAGAGCAGCTCCAGTTCCTGCTCCAAATTGTTGCAAAACACCGCCAGAGTCACCCAGTTCCATCAAAAACTGTTCTTCTCAAAAAATAACCATCAATGAGGTCGCACCTTAAAATACACCATATTGTATAATCATTGTATATTAAATAAATGTTGTATAAGGAAATAATGCTAATTAAAGTATGTAAATAGCACTGGCATTTTGAATTTATCTCTATATAATAAACTAATGGTTTTTTTTTGTAGCAATGCTTCATTGCTGATTGTATATAAAAAAAGAGCCAGGAAGGATTTTGGATAGGAGAAAAAGGATTGGGATAAAGAAGGATTGAGGACCAAAGGATGGATTATAACAACATCAAGGATAGGTTAGAAAAGGATCAATGATAAATAAGAAGGCCTATACTTATAAAAACGAATCAAACTAAAAAAAAAGGAAGGAATTATGTGTATAATGAGCATAATCATATGTCAGGAGCTATTATGCCATGGTCACCATTTTTATTAGCCGGGGGCGACCCCTAAATATGAGCCAATTTGTGTCAAACTTTCAAGTTTTAGTTTTTATGCTAAATGGAACTATTTTAGGGGGCAGATAAAATAATTCAACATTTCAATTTTTGACTACCCAATAAGAGACACCCTAATATATATATATATATATATATATATATATATATATATATATATATCAGGGCATCCCAAAAAAATGTATACACACTTTAAATAATTATAAAGGCAGTGTTTATTAAAATACATTTCATTTTCAAAATGTAATAGAATCTATAGACATTATTTAATTGTTTTGTCAATGCCTGTTTTCAAACTGACGTCCATTCTGGTCCAGGCACTGCTGATAACGTGAAACAATGGAATCGCAAACATCACGAAACATTTCGTTTGGTATTTGTGTGCATTCTCGTTCAATGGCTGCTCTCAATTCAGCGACTGTTGCAGGTTTTATAGCGTAGACTTTGTCTTTTAAGTATCCCCATAAAAAAAAGTCTAGTGGTGTGAGGTCTGGTGAATGCGGAGGGTATTCTACGAAACCCCTTCGTCCAGTCCACATCCACATCGTGCCAAGTACCACTCGCAATACTCCACTCTTCGGTCCAGATCATCTTCATTAATAGCATGGACTAATCTTGGAATGTAACTTTTCCATTGACAGCGCTTCAAAATGCGTTGGACAGACGATTCTGAAATTCCTACCTCACGACTCGCTTGCCGCACAGATTTTCTTGGACTTTGGTGATACGTTTCCAGTACTCTTTCTTGCTTTGTGGGGCTTGTCGATGTCTGTGGTCTTCCGGAACGCTTCTTGTGGACATTCTGAACAGTTCCATCGGCTTCAAACTTATCTCTAATTCGAGTGATGGTAAGTCGCGTTGGTGGATCTGTTTGAAACTCCCTCCTAAACTGTCTTTGCACTTCAACTGCGTTTTCACACTTCCAGTAGCATTTTAGAATGAATTTCCTTTGTTCAAAGCTTAGTCTGACTGCCATTATTAATTCTAATGGGTTTAACTTGGAAAGAAAGAAACATCAATTGAGCTATCAGCTGTTAAAGTGTGTATACATTTTTTTGGGATGCCCTGTATATATATTTATTGGTATAGTAAATCTAGTCATACTAATTGTTCAGTGAACGAAGCCAGAGAGAAGAGGCAAGTGCATCACAACCTCAACCAGACAGTCCAGACACAACTGGTAGCTCTAGCGAAACTCCATCAGAAGACTCTCAAGATGATCCACAGCCTGCTGGTTCCTCTCATTGTAATTACCAAGATTTGGAGAACCTGTGCAGAGCTGTTGATAGGTAAATTAGCACTTGTGAATTGTGATTGGATTGTTCTTTAATAACTGTACTTAGTTGTATGTGCCATGTCATTTCAGTAGACTTAAAATGGATATCATTTTTCTCAACTTCAAAATACAATCTTGCAGGTATTCAATTTCCGACAGAGCAGGTGCAGCGGTAGCGTCAGCAGTTTTAAAAGATTTTGGCATTATCACTGATGATGACAACACTAATGTCATTGACAGGTAAGATTTCAAAATTATCATGATTACATTTTCATCCACATTTCCTAAGCTTTTTTAACAAAACTACAATTACTACTACTAATAAGAAGTAAAGTAATTTCATTTAATTATACATATTATACATTGTAACATGGAAAAATAAATTTCAAATATATTGGGCTCAGGCATAAAAGTCAGTGTATTTAGCCCATCACTGTTCATTGTTTCCTGTTGTACATATTCCTGTTTATCAGTACTACCTCCAGCCTTATAAATTTGTAAACAATTTTCATTAATACAGGAGTAAACTACGAAGGCAATGGTTTAAGTACCGTGAACAGATCAGAGCTGAGGAAGAAGTATTCTTTGGTTTAGTGGGCAGCAGTTATGTTGATGGCTGACAGGATGGTACTGTGACAATTACAGAGTTAGAGGGGCAACATTATCAACAGACCAAAGTAGAAGTGCACTATGTTATAGTTGGAGAACCGGGTAAGCCACTGTTTTCTGTATGGTATGTTTTAAATTTTTAGTGGATAGCATAAATTTGGTCTTAGTAACATTAAGGAGTAAGAACTCTGCGATAGTTATATATGTTCATCGGTCATACCTAGTAATCTACTGATCTCAGATACATTTATTATTTCCTTAAATTTTGTTTAAAATGTTTCAGGACATTATCTGACACATGTTACCCCAGAGAATGGGAATGGTGTATCAATTGCACTAAGTCTCTATGAAGCAGTGAAGGACACTGATCTGGAAAACAACTTGCAAGTCATGGGGTCAGATGGAACTGCAGTGATGACTGGACATAATTCAGGGGTGATCAGTCTTTGAAGAGCTTATTGGAAGACCACTGCAAAGGATCATATGCCTCTTGCATTGTAACGAGCTACCTGTTCGTCATGTTTCATGGAGCTCAATGGGACTACAAAGAGCCCTGATAGTTTTTCAGGGCCAATAGGAAAACAGCTAGGTGGTATGGTTTCTGAATGGGATGTTGTCAAATTTAAGCCAATCAGAAATCAGAATTTCGCTATATTACCCAATGATGTAATTGATGATCTCAGTCGTGACTAATACTATGCTTATAGAATATGCATGGCAGTCATGCTAGGGACTATTGAAAAGGACCTTGAGCTTTTAGAAGTTGGGCCATTAAATCACTCAAGATGGCTGACATTAGGTTGTAGAATACTCAGATTCTATGTTTCACAGAAAAAGCTGAGTTCAGTATTGATAACTGTTGCTGAGTTCTGTTTAAAAGTGTATTTCCCCACCTGATTTGAAATCAAGAAGAATCACTCAGTGACCGATGGTTCAAGAAACTTCTTTTCAATGCTGAGCAGAATCTCCAAGTTTCCTAATAAGAAAGTAACACACATTGCCCTAAAAACCTTAAGAAGGAATGCTTTTTTTGCTCACCCCAAAAACATTATAATATCAATGCTTGGTGATGAGGACAGGGAGAGAAGAACCACTGCAGTAAATAAGATCCTGGCACTGAGGGGTGAAGTAGAGAAAACAACCCAGGACATCAGTCAAAATGGATTTCACTGGCGGAGATTTGGAAGTTGAGGATGATGTGAATAATGATGATTATGACAGTTTGAGTTATACAAGAGACCGCACTGTCAGGAAATTGAAGGTGCCTATAATCAATGAAAATGCTAAATCGTATGACAAGATGAGTAACCTTGATAACTTGACAGCAGAGCCTCCAATAATTACCCATCTTACATCAACTGAACTTGCGAACATTAAAAAAAATCCTTTGAAGTTCAAACAGCCATGCCACAATCAAGTGGTAGAATGCCATATCAAGCTTGTGACTGAGGCATCTGCAGCTGTCATTGGGTTCAATAGAAGAGATGGCATGATCTGGCAGTGTATAAAATTCCGTAAACTGATAAAAAAGTTTAATACAAAGCAAGAATTTGTTTAGATACTACATTTATTTGATGAAATTTTATTATGTAAATTTGTAATATATGGTCAATATGCATTACTTTTTCATGAAAATGTGTTAAAACTCTGTTTTACACTTTTTGAAATAATTTTATCAGTCTCAGCATAAAAAAAAAAATCATAAACAGTTTTTAGATTGTGTTTCTACCTATTATAGAACCCAAAATAGGCAAAATACAGGGTTTTTTACAGTTGCATATGGATATGGTACATATAGGGTGTGGTTGCTGATGCAGTATCACTTGCAACCACCCAAAACCACTACCAATATTCATTTTTAGACATTTGACAACTATCAAGCACCCCTGATTTTTGAAATATTGATTTTCATAAAAATACACTCCACCCTAATGTGTAGGAGGAAGAGTTGCTGATGCAGCTGTATTTGTAAGCTCATCCGCTTCATCATCACGAGCCTATACCCATTTTTTATTGCATCTAAATGATGTTTCACTCATTCTATTTTTTTCGAAAATACACATCTGCAGTATTTGCACCAAACTCTATTTGGTCAGTCACTCAACATTTCTACTTCATCCCATTCAGCAGCTTTAAGTCTGCCACCAGTATGTGCGGGTCTAACTTTCTCTAAATGATGTTTCACACTCTCAATTTTTTGAGTGATACTTTCTTTGCAATAATTACATAGTACTCTAGTAGGCTGATCACTTAATAAAGTCACCTCATCCCATTCGCTAGCTTTAGATCTTCCACCTGTATAACTCTTTGGCATCTTAAAAGTTTAAATTTGAGTTAGGTCTAAATAAAGCTGAAATCTGCTGTTAAGAAATAAAGGAAAGATCGAAAATTAAAATGGAGAAAATTCTAATGTCATCATTATCTCTCATACCTGAACTTTCTGTGTTCAAAATAAAGATGTCTTTTTAATATACAGGGTGTCCAAGAATTATCTGTACAATTTTTGGCTGTTATTAAAAGTCAATCATGAAGTGTACAAATTCCAGTGTTGTCCCATTTTACAGAGAATCTCTAAGTTTTTTCTGATACCAAGTTGTGACAAGTTTTTTAGAAATTCCAGTGTGTCCGAACATTATCTGTACAATTTCATCTTTTAATAAAATTCTTGATAACACACGTAAAATTCTTAAACAAGATTATTTAGAATCTGTATTTTCAAAAGTTTCTTTTATTAAAGTAACATTGTTACAAACATTCAATATGTGCACCATTAGTGATTCGCAAAACATCCAATCGATACTCCAAATGTTGCCATGTACGCTGCAGCATATCCACATCAATTCGCTCAATAGCAGCTATGATTCTTGCTTATAAATCATCAATGTTTGTCTGTCACCCACGTACATTTCTAAAAAACTTGTCAAAATGTGGTATCAGAAAAAACTTAATGAGATTCTCTGTAAAATGGGACAACACTGGAATTTCTACACTTCATGGTTGACTTTTAATAACAGCCAAAAATTGTAGAGATAATTCTCGGACACCCTGTATATTGCAGATTAGATAAATAAATTAATAAAATAATAGATATATTAGGCACTACATAATTATCAAACCTTTCTAAAAAAATGTTCAACCCATCAAAAACCCCAAAACCCAGTAAAAACCCAGTTGGGTTGGGTTTTTTGTGAAAAACCTGGGATTTGCCAACCCTGACCTACAGTGAGGTTTCTTGTTTTCTATCATGGATTTAAAATAATTAAGGTAAACTATTTGAAGAAAGGAGAATAATGGGATAAAAATATCCAATTAAATAAAAATTTTAAATGGAAAAGTATGGTATTTTAATTTTAGTTCATTTTGGGCTTCAGATGATGACAGAAGATAAAATTTTCATAACCTATAAAAACTTTAGCTATCAAAGTTATAAGGTTCCCACCAGAGAAGTTCTACCTACTACAATGTTTATCAAAACTAAATATGTCCAGCTCCTTTAACCACCTTCAGCTAGGGATAAGTTTTGTTGCCATGCATTGTACACCTTCAGGCATATCTATATCCTGTCTATGGTGAGGTGACCAGACTTGAATACAGTATTTTAAGTGAGGATTATACAATCTACAGATTATCTTACTTTTGTAACTAACATTCCTCTTAATAATAGGTACAAAGCATTTTATTTGCCTTCTTTTTTGCTTCTACACAGCTTAGAAAACTTTACATCACTATTAACTATAGTAGACTTTCAGTAACATGACATCTGGGTATTTCAATTTTGCTTAATACAATGATTACCAATTGATTGAGACCATTCACCACTTAATCCAAGTCATCTATATAATGCACACATATGACAGATATTTCTGAGCAAAAGCCAAAATGACTCTGCTTCTAATTTTACACTTGCTTACTCATTTATTGAATGGTTCATGGCATTTTATTTGCCAATACTACTACTAATAAATCATAACTTGCTTGGTGTCTCTGGTAACTCGTCTTAATCTGATGATTTGGGTATTCTAACAGGATTCTGGCCTTTACCTGGTCAGATTACTAAATCTCTACTGTACAATGCTAAGATCTTTTTCCTAACTAACATCTTTTACCAGTTTCCCTGCATTTCATAACTCAAGTTTCCATTATATCTGCCAATATGTAGAACTTTGTATTTTTTAACACAATTCTATCTGTCACTTACTAGACCAGGCAAGTAATCTATCAAGATCATTTTGCAGTTTCTCTTTGTGACAAAGTTACTTTCTTATCATATACAAATCTGGATATTTTACTGCATAGGCTAGGCTACCCACTTTCTCTAAATTATTTAAGTACAATAAAAAGTAATGGACCTAACACTGATTCCTGTAGTATCCCACCTTTTGCTTTCTGCCACCCTGATTCATGACCATTTAAGATTACTCACTTCTGTCCTGTAACCATTCTCCTACCCAATTTATAACTGGAGGTCTGGTGCTAGTGTCTCTGAGCAACTGATACAATGAGCAAACCAAACCAACCAACACCAATATTCCATGAGCCTTTAATTTAAAAAGAAGTCTCCTTGGTAGAACCTTGTCAAATGCCTTACTAAATTTCAAACAACATCTATATCATGTCCATCATAAAAGATTAAATAAAAAAGACTTTCCCAATCTAAATACTTCTTGAAAGATTAAAATTATTCAAATGCTCTAGAATACCATTCTTTTTTAATTCTTTTTAGTACCGATCTTCCCTACCAATGCTGTTAAATTATATTTTCCTACATTTGTTATAAATATATACAGTATATTTTTTTTGAGTCATTAGTATCTCTGCATAATTAACATGCCTAATAACTAAAATTGTGCCTCAGATAAGCTATCCTCCCCTTCCCTCAGTACTGTATCCTAGCATAAATGATATCAAGACCAACAGCTTTATCAAAAAAATAGACACAAGTCATCTAGCAGATGACTTTGGTAAGGACAACAAATGTCAATTAAGATATATGTAACATCAAGTTTCATGAAGACCAGCTCCCTGTAGCTGTTACAAAGATCCTGATTGGCCAGAATTAATCACATGGGAATAACTGATCAATGTAAGGCAGGGATGAAAAACTGATAAATTTTTTAAGTCCAGTGTTTGATTTCAGTTTAAGTTTGGAAAATATCAATTTAAGTTTTTAAGTTTTTTTCAATTTGAGTTTATTTTTCGATTCAAGTTTTATATTTTTCAGTTTGATTCAATTTAAATTTCTATTCCAGTTTTTTTTCAGGAGAGGAGAGGAGAGGAAGCACAAGGAGATTAGAAGAACATTCCAAAGGATAAACATTTGGAGAAATACCAAAGAGATTAGAGTAACATTCCAAAAGATTAACATTTGAGTTGAAGTTTGGTCATTCTCATGGATTATCTCACTCACTCGTAGATATAGATAGTATAGCTATTATCAAACTGAAAAATTTAATGGTCAGAAAAAACTGAAGGCATCCTTACCAAGTGATTAAACTTAGGTCAATGAAAGGAGCACAGTCATTATTGAAAAGTATTTTGATATGTGATAAAAATTTTCCACCCTAATTGTTTTTCTTTCATTTTTAAAACCACTGAGTCATTCCAGCTCAACTGGTACAGATTTCAGAAAGTTGGTCGGGTGACCATCTCCAATTTTCTTCAAATTTTCAGGGTTGATTCATACACCATTCAATAGCTTAAATCTAAAATTTTAGCTTCCTCAGTCAAAAACGTTTAATTTTATCGTTGCTTAAATGGCCCCCACCTTCAACAAAAAATGCCCATGTTGGGCTTGATCGGCCAATGCCTTCATTTTGAGAGGCCTTGAAAAGTGTCTTCTAAATAGGAGTAGAAGCTTCAAATTTGTCATGCCAATACAACTTCTGGTGGGCTTTTCAATTTTGCAAGCTAAAAGGCTGTGGAACAAATAGTTTCTGAGTTACAAGGGCTTAAACATGGCTCCATTTTGAAGCTTGCATCAATTCCTCCCACTTTTAAGACTACCATTTTCAAAAGTTTTAGTTCTACATCAATCACAGCTGTTTTAATACAACTAATAGTCTCTATGGGTTGTAAATTTATGAGTGAAATAAAAAAAATAACCAAAAAAGGATTTACTTTTATTTTTAAAAATTTTAAAAAGTTGATATTTTCACAAAATTTGCAAAATTAACATCAACTTTGGGGCTTAATATAAAGGTGTCCGAAATTAGTCAGGGAGTTGATACTTCTAGTAAAGAAAGATACAATGTGTGTACAAAAACATATATTAAGGAATAGATCTCAACTCAACTCCTTCATATAGTTTTGGCTATTCAAAGAAAAGTACTTTTTGTGAAAAATTCTGAATTTTTTCAAAATTTTGAAATGTTTAAATTTCTTTTTACAACATTGAATTGTAATTTTACTTCTATTTTATTACTTGGTAAGTTAATTCACAAATGTTAAATTATCTAAATAAGTTTTACTCATAAAAAAGACAATATATATACCTAGATTATTACTACATTTGCAGTTAACACAACAGATGGACCAGCTTGTAGGCTCAATACTTGGATCTACCTAAGTAAATCATGTAGAACCGTGTTCTACTGCTCTTTAAGCACTTCCTAGTAATTTAAATTATGCAGTTAGTACAGATAAACTAGCAGTAACCACCATTTTCAGTACAAAACCTTAAATTTAAGTAGCTTTGTTGTATTACTTCCCTTAATACAAGTGTACAGTACTTAGCTATATACAATAATGAATTCCTGAGTTTTTAAGCATGTGAATTATTGGCTATAAGTTCATATTCTTTTTTTAATATGTGTTGTTTTATGTAAATTCGTATGTAAACTTATATATAGCTAATAACTCTTATGTTTAGACACTGACTCAGGAATTTATTATTGTACTCAGGCTTTAAGTCTGATTGTCTTCAACACTCCATGGCCTCACAGCCATAAATTGGCAATTTATTATTCAGCTTGATACAGGTCTGTAGTTACTTAGGCTTTTTTTAAATACTCCTCAATTTTAGATAAACAATCATTTGATAACTTGTACTGTCTCCCCATTTTCCCAGCAACTGTAGGTGGTTCAATTGAACACAAAACATGTTGGAATGGAATCCAGCAAACGTCCTCTTGTTCAGGCCATTTAAAAGGATTCTTTTTCATGAAATTTACTAATAGATCCTTCTCAGTATCACACACTTCAACTATGTTTCCAACAAACCAGTCACCTTCATAGAAACAGGCCACATATGTACCAGGTTTATATTGGTAAGCCACATTTTCTTGTGTAGCATTGAGGAAGGAAAGTTGTACGTTAAAGAAATTTTCATCACTAGAAATTTTGTACAGTTTAATGCCTGTTGATGAAGGTCTAAAGCAGTGATATGAATGGGTTCCTGGGATTGTCTTAATTAAGGAATACCTTTTTTCTAACTCAAATAAATTAGCATTTTCCTCAATTTTAGCTGAATCAATGTACAGAAATTGTATACCATTAATATTAGATTTGCACCAATCGAACATCTCTTTTGGATTGGTGATGTGACCTTTACTTGTTGCTTGTAGACTTGCCCGGGCAACTAACCTTTTGACGGTGCCACCAACACCATCACAGGGGCTCTTTCCGTGAGAGGTGGCAAAAAAGTTCCATTCACATGTTAGTTGGAAATCTTTTTCATGTAACACTGAATTAATGTGTTTTTATATTGACTTGCTGCGCCATCGCTAAAGTAACAAATATGTTTTAGTTTAGGATTCTGACTTTTAAGTAATTTCAAGGCTTCACATAAAAAAGAATGAACTGCAGTTGTGTTGTGTGTAAGTGAATCTGATATTACACAAAAATTTGTAACTTTTAGTTCACCATCAACTTTTTGATAGCAGACTACCGGATGCAAGGTAGCCTGGGTATTGTCCCAGTGATGCCCTTGTACGGCATCCTGAATTATAAAACTATAGTTTTCAGAGAAGTCAACAAGCACTAATGCTGTAGAATCATTGAGGTTTTCTTTACAGTCGGACAAATATTTTGATTGGGCTTTTGCTATGAAATGGTGTACTTTCAACTTTTTTGCACTTTCACATATGTCTTCTACTACATTCGAAACACTTTTTGTCATTGTGACCAGTTGGGTATGGTCTGTATGAAGCCACTGCTTAAAGGAAACCTCATCATCCATGTCATAATCATTGTTTTCAAAAATGGTAAGAAGCCAATCCCGTAATTCATTTAAACCAGGACATGTTTTGCAGTTATTAATCATGCAGTTTCTGGTTTCAGTGTTGCAGACTATTTTCCCTAGTAACTCTCTTAATTCTACTTTGACGGGGAGTGATTCACATAAAAGTTTAAAGTTTGGTGTATTTCACAAATGCATACATTGTGTGATCCTTTACTCCCCACACCCATACACCATTTTGGTCTCAGTTCAAAAAACTTTGATTTGGAGATTTTGTTTTGGATATTTATTTTTGTAAAGCGTATATAATTCTCTGATATTTGTCAACAACAGTATTTTCTGCTTGTGAACCTTCCCTTGTGGTGTTTTTATTGATTTGTAGTCTTTTTTACCAGGGCATTCTCTAGTATATTCATTGTTTTGGAAAAATTCTATCACTCTTTCCTTTATTTCATCGCTTATACCCTTGCTACTCTTTTTATTTCTCATTATAGGAAGGATACCTTCTTTTCTCTTTAAGGCCCTCACAGCATTAACCATTCTGGCTGACACTTCAAATTCTTTCATAATTCTTTCTCTGGACCAGGTTTTACCAATTGGAAGGAGTGTTAGAATTTGTATCTTTTCTTGTCTGGTACTAGTTTTACACTTTTCTTTCAGTTCCTCTATCATATGCTGATAACACTTTTCTTCCTCACTCTCTATAGGTTTCTCTGCTTCCTCATCCAAAATGCTAGGCTTCATATGAAGTACTTTTGACAGCTTTGATTTTGTTGATGTTTCAATTTGCTTTAGTTTCCTTTTCGCGTAAAACTTTCGATCTCTTGCTCTTACATACTTAATGGGTGAGCATTCTAGTGAACCTAACGTTTCGTCAAATGTCTCCTTAACTATTTCTTCTGGAACATATTCATCACTACCTGAGTCTTTTTCATCTTCAATCGTCTTGGCTCTAGAGAAGCATGTTGAGCAAAGTTTCTGTCCTGGTATCAGATTCAGTCTAGTTGCTATGTCTTTGTCAATAATTTGTAGTGATTCTGCAAATAAAGTAGGGTAATGTAAACTCTAAACACATTGGAAAATAATTTTAAAACCAACATTTGGTTATAGGCTATTCGTATAAAATATTCAAAACATATGCATTCAGTAGCACAGTATATAGCCTACCCTATTAAAATTAAATAGCTAATTTAGGTTACAATTTACAATATAAACTTCTTTATGAAATATAAATATATTAGTACCTATATTTACTTACTTGTTATCTTCTTTCGATGATTTCTCCATGGATCTTGGCAGCTACGTTGCATTTGTTGGTAATGCATTCCAAACATTTTTTCATGGTGGTAGCATACAGTAGCACTATTTGGGTTGATTACAGTTGCTTTTGTTCTCCACAATAGCAGTTTCCTTGTTTCATCTGTCAGCTCATGTAAGGTATACATACCCACCTTCCTGGTGAGTGTGTTCATGACATGGATCATCCAAGTACATACCAAAGCTGCACTTTGATTCTTGATTAGAATAAGCCATTATTACAGGCAGTAAAATTAAGTTAATTGCTCTAGTTAAATTTTCTGAAAATAAAAGATCATGATCTATAAAATAGGCCTGGACATTAATGATTAACCATCATGTTTTACATTTATAAGAATATACAAAGCGAAATGAGCTACCCAGAGCCCTTCGAGTCGCTGGTTGTTTTGACAGACATATTAAATTTCTTGTATGTTTTAGACTTATTTACATATTATTACAATTGTAAATCAACTTAAGTAATAAAATGGTAGTAAAATTACAATTCAATGTCATAAATAGAAATTTAAAAATTTACAAATTTTGCAAAAATTTGAGATTTTTCACAAAAAGCACTTTTCTTTGAATCACCAAAACTATATGAAGGAGTTGAGTTGAGATCTATTCCTTAATATGTTTTTTTACACATATGCATCTTTCTTTACTAGAAGTATCAACTCCCTGACTAATTTCGGACACCTTTATATTAAGCCCCAAAGTTGATGTTAATTTTGCAAATTTTGTGAAAATATCAACTTTTGGAAATTTTTAAAAATAGAAATACAGTAGTCCCTCGCCATATCGCGGTTCACATTTCGCGGACTCGGTGCATCGCGGTTTTTTCTAGCCGAAATAAAATACGTACTCTAATTGAGTTGACAAAGAACCGCGAGATAGGAAAACCAGCGAAGCTTGTGCTGCTTGAGCTACTTTGCCTATATGATACCGTACACGGCACACCATTGGCCGATGGATGAGACGCGACCAATCAGAGCACGCTGTTCAGTATCCTGGGCGCTGATTGGCTTAGCGTTCGTCGCATCTCGATCTGCAGCCTACCGAAGCATTCAGCATCTCGCCTTGCTCAGTTCGCTTCCACGTGTTATTCATTTAGAAGAGATGTAATGCTCTTCTTTGCTGTGCAGTACATTCATCTCATCATCGTCATCACCTTCATCATTCAGTACTGCACAGCTAATTCATCATCATCGCCATCATTCAAGTTTTAGTATCTTCGCTGGTGAGTACCCATACGAAATTTTAATGTTGGTAAAATTATTAAAAAATACTGTATATACAAATGTTTTCTTTTTAAAATACTGTTAGTCTCTTTCATACTCCGAGTGTAGAAAGTGTTTATAAGAGCGTGGGAAAGGTTTATAAGAGTGCGGGGAGGGTTTATAAAGGCGTAAAATACGTAATAAACATATTGTTTCTACTTCGCGGATTTTCACCTATCGCGGGGGGTTCTGGAACGTAACCCCCGCGATATTCGAGGGAATACTGTAAATCCTTTTTTGGTTATTTTTTTATTTCACTCATAAATTTACAACCCATAGAGACTATTAGGAGTATTAAAACAGCTGTGATTGATGTAGAACTAAAACTTTTGAAAATTGTAGTCGTAAAAGTTGGAGGAATTGATGCAAGCTTCAAAATGGAGCCATATTTAAGCCCTTGTAACTTAGAAACTATTTGTTCCACAGCCTTTTTGCTTGCAAAATTGAAAAGCCCACCAGAAGTTGTATTGGCATGACAAATTTGAAGCTTCTACTCCTGTTGGAAGACACTTTTCAAGGCCTCTCAAAATGAAGGCGTTGGCCGATCAAGCCCAACATGGGCATTTTTTGTCGAAGGTGGGGGCCATTTAAGCAACCATAAAATTAAAGGTTTTTGACTGAGGAAGCTAAAATTTTAGATTTAAGCTATTGAATGGTGTATGAATCAACCCTGAAAATTTGAAGAAAATCAGAGATGGTCACCCAACCACCCCTGTACCAATTGAGCTGGAATGACCCTTAACCCCTTCCGCACGATGTTGCGTAGCAATGTTGCGATGAGAAATACGAATTTTTTGCATAATTCTAAAATAATTTTTGAAAGGAAAAATATAGAAAATTACAAAGTATTATTAAAAAAAGTATGAATTGTATATTTAACTTACCTAATTATCATCATTTTTATTATCATGGAAGGATCTAAAGTGCTCAATTGAGCAAAGTCCAGGCTTGTCTGAACACCCTTGGCAATGGGTTGCATTACAGCCTATTGCAGGATTTACATCACTGAAGTCACACACTAATTTGGGAATAGGATTTGGTCTTGAGTCAGTAAATATGTCTGCCACTCTTTTCCATCCATCAGATAAAGTGACCACTTCATTTTCCTCATCTGATATATGATCAAATTCATCACTTTCACAACTGTCTATGGTTTCATTATCACTCTCCACGGGTTCATACTCACTATCACTGATATCTAAGTCACTATCAGACATTTTGAATAAAAGAAACTTATTTGAATAACTAAATAGATGATCACATGTTTGCACAAAAAAGAACAATCGAGAAACTAAAATTTTCTTAGCACGAGTCACGTAATGAGTCGCATAATTATGTAGTTCCTCCCACATTTGTTTTCCCATTGGCTGGACCATTATGACATCATAATGACAAGCCAATACTTCGAATATTCATATACGAACCAACACAAAGCTACGAAGTTTTATTTAGAATCCACATGAAGCATTCATTTCATGGCATAAACAGTTATGCCGCCGGAGCTCGCTATGATATATTACATGGCATAAGCAGTTATGCCATTGTGCAGAAGGGGTTAAAACATCATTTGAACCTACCTTATTTATTTCCTTAATAATTTCATTTTCTACATATCGATTCTCCTCTCTTGTTTTGGGGATTCCTCTAATTGAACATCCTTCTGGTGGCCTATATATACCACCTGTTTTAATTTTTTTACCATTTTTATTTTTGATTTCTATCCATACTGACTCAACTATTTCACTTTCTTTTATTGAATTTATCTCTATTGGACACACATTTGACTTTGCATAAATAAATACTCCACCACCTTCAAAATGTTTACACTCATAATAAAAGAGTTCATAGCCATTTAATTCATAGGTAATAATATTATCTCGCTCACTTAATTGATTATTTGGTACACTGCTAAATTTTGTCCACGTCTCAGTTATGATCATGATATCTGGTTTTTCACATTTGAACATATGTTTTAAATTTATCTATCTTATCTCTGATGCTTCTTGCATTTACATAAAATAATGAAAGAGAACCTGCAACATTTTCTTTAATTTTGGATCTATTATCAGCTGACTTTGGTCTTTGCCATCTTTAATTTTTTCTTTAATTTTTACTCCATTTATTTGTTTCTGACAGTTGTCATTACTATTTTGAGATCTTTTATTCAGTGAAGTACCGTACCATTTGTTAATCAAAGGGACATACCCAGGTTTTTTAAATTTTCATTTTGGATTTCTGTTAATAAAATTTTACAGAGTACATCCTTACCTCTTGTATTAAGATGAACCCCATCTTTATTATACAATTCTCTTTTCCAATAAAATTTGTTCCATAGATCAATATATGTTATACCTACTTGTTTACAGAGTTCTTTGAGTCTATTATTTATGCTAAAAGCCCTAGAGAACCATTTATTACTTTCACTCATCCTTGGAATAATACAGGCAGACTCATTCCATGACAAATCATGCAAAAAAAAAAAATAAAGTGCACCATACCCTCATAGATTTTGCTTAAATTTGGTTTATAGAATGGTCTATGCTAGTAAGTACCAAATTTCAAATATCACCTCAATCGGATTATGGTTCAAAAGTTATGCTCCCCCCTTTTTGGAGGGGTGGACAAAAACTGGAAATTTTCAAACCACCATAACTCAGTCCCTAATTGACATAGAACAGTGATTTAAAGTGTGTATGAAAGGTAATTAATTGCACACATAACAAATTAGCATAAGCAGAAAAAATGGCTAAAATTAACAGAAAAAAGTTACGACACTTTATTCCATTTGAAGGGGTCCCCCCCCTAAATTACAGATTTTTTTAAAATTTTCATATATACAAAAATGAGTTTCAACCTTATTCTATCAATATATGAAAAGAAATGTGTGTGTATTTGCGTATAAAATAGGTATTTACAGATTTGAAAATGACTACTTTCACTTGAGAGAATAATTTTTAACAAACTCTTCAACATTCTCATTGACTTCTGGTATATAGATTGGTGTACTTGTTAAAAATGTAAATACTGTACATATGTGTTAAACTAGTATTCTAAGAACTAAACATAAAACACTAGTACCTACCATAAAATATCTTCCCCCATTCAATTGTTGGGTAAATTGGTTGAACAAAAACTCCCATGTGGCCATTAAAAAAGCGGCAATCCTACCCAGGATAACTAGTGCCTAACTAGAGAGATCTTTATTTTGTTTTCTGTGATGCGCAAAGCATTCATTGTGTTCTCATTTAATGTATATATATTTTTTCATTTTGAACAGATTTATGTACATATACACACAGTGTTTTAAATAAGTAAAAGTGTTTGATGAAAATGTCTACACATAAAAGCTATAACAAGCGCTGTAGCAACCCTTTTGAACTGCACAAAAAGCCTATTCTGCAAAACTTGAGGCTACTTCCAAAGCTTGTTGTTAAAAATAGTAACCCTAAATATAATTTCAGTGATGAATCGGAAGTTTCTATAAATTGTCTGAAATTAATTAATAAACACGCAAAACCTGAAGAATTATTCAGACTGCCAGAAGCAATAACTAGTAGTACTGAAAGTATGACTACTTCACCTGACATATCCCCAGAAAAAATTCCAAGAAAATGTACTGAAACGGATAAAGATATTCAACGAGAAGATCTTAATGCAACTTTGGAGCAACTTCATGTTACCCCAGTGAAATTACATAAGTAACTAGCTATTAATGTGTGTACAGATAATGCATTTTTATACTGTCAGCTGAAATTTAATTCAGATATAGTTGTCTTATACCTAATACATATATATGAAATTATCTAAAAAATATACTTCAGTTCAGAAATTCAGATTGTTGCCACTAGATATGTCATACTTATATTTATTAATTAATTGTATTTCAAATATTTTTTAGATGCTCTGAGCAGTGGAAGCAGATCAAAGGCAGTTTCACAAAAATACAAAAAAGCTTCAACCTCCCTCAAGAGAAAGTTGGAAACTGCATTTGCCACTGAATTTCAAGATGTTGGTGAGCCACTGAGTAAACAGCATCTCAAAGCAGCAGATTTGGAGAGGTAAGAAACTAAAAATAATTAATGAGATGACTTTGAACTATTAATGTATGTATGTATGTAAATACCTGTATATAGGTACAGTATTATAGGTTGTCATGTTTGGATATATATGTAGACATTAGCTATAGCTATTTCCTAAAATGTGACATCATCCCATATACTAAATATACTGGTAAATGTTCAAATTCATGAAGTACAGTACTTCCTTAATTCTTGAATAATATAAATCATGTACTGTACTTACATCCTTAATATTGTACAGTAATTTGGGGTTGTTTTTTTTTATAGGTACAAAAACATCATGAGTGATCTTGTACAACACTTCAAATCCACATCATCATATACAAAAGGAGGCTTCAGATACTTACAGTCTCACCATTTCCTATTTCTAGGACAATGGATTTGTTTGGTGCAACCAGATACATGATTGACAAAGCCAGACATTTGAAACATACATTTGGTATTATGCCACAGATTCCTATCTACAGTAAAGGAAGAAAACTAACTGAAGATATAATCTCTGAAATAAAAGAATTCTACAAAGATGATGAAGTCAGTCATTTGTGTGCAGGGAAATCTGATTGTGTTAGCATAAGAAATAAAGATGGTGAAAAAGAGTACAAGCAAAAATGTCTATTACTAGGAAATTTAAAAGAATTATATTCAAAATATAAAGAAAACAATGATAATAGCATAGGGTTTTCTACCTTTGCCAATCTGAGGCCTAAATGGTGTGTAATTGCTGGAGGCAAAGGAACCCACTCAGTTTGTGTTTGCACCCACCACCAGAATCCTAAACCCATGGTATCAGCAATTGCAGAGAAAAACTTAACCTATTACACACTTATGGAAAAAAGTGTTTGTGATATAAATTCTTCTACATGCATGTTACATGGACATCAAGAATATCCTGGTAGCATAGGCCTATTTAATTTCTTAAATACTATACCTTCCTTGACAAGCAGAGATTCTGTCAAATATGTTCAGTGGACTAATACAAATAGATCAACATTGGAAACTCATATAGCTTCTCCAGATGAATTTATTGAACACCTTTCAGAAAATATTTTTTCTCTTACTAGGCACCACTACATTGCAAAAAGCCAGAGTCAGTATTTGAAGACTATGAAACAGAATCTTCACTGTGATGAAATACTTGTGCTAGGGGATTTTGCAGAAAACTATTCATTCATCATTCAAGATGAACCACAAAGTTTTCACTGGACAAATGACCAGGTGACCCTCCATCCATTTGTGGTGTATCACATGAAGGATGAGGAATTAATTCATACTAGTTAGTTAATTATTAGCAATTGTCTTGAGCACTCAACATCAGCAGTTCATACTTTTCATCAATATTTAATGAAGGATATTAAACAGAAATTTCCCAATGTACAAAAAATTATTTATTTCTCTGATGGGTGTGGAGGCCAATACAAAAACAAATATAATTTCAGCAATCTATGCTATCATGAACAGGATTTTGGTGTGAAGGCTAAGTGGAATTTCTTTGCCACAAGTCATGGGAAAAATGCTTGTGATGGTATTGGAGGAACTATTAAAAGAGTTGTAGCAAAGGCTAGTTTGCAACATACTGATACTGGTCATATTCTAACACCAAGAGCTTTCTATGATTTTTGCACTTAACACTTTAATTCAATTATTTGTTTGTATGTTACAATTTAGGAGGAGGTTCATGTAGATAAATTCAGTCTTTCTAATAGGTTTAATGAAGCTTTACCTGTTAAAGGTACACAAAGTTTCCACAGGTTTGTACCAGAGTCAGAAAACCTAATACAAGGTTTTTAATATACATATTAAAAACCAAATTGTCTTAAAAATAGCAGGCATTATAGATCTCAGTGAGACAAATCTAATGGTACTTTTCTCAACACTTTAGCTCAAACAGTTCCAAAGAAACGGCACTCCAAAGTTTGGTGGAAAAAGGTACTTGGTCAAAATAGAGGTAGGTATGGTCCACTGAAATGGCTGTAGCATCTATACTAACTTAATCAACACTAAAAATCTTGTTCTAGGTTAAGGTAGACATGTGTACCCAAAATTGGGTGAAAGAAAAAAAAAATCAGTTGTGACATCAAATGACCTACACAAGGTCAACGGTCAAAAATAAGATCAACTTTGTTTTTGACCAGAGGTAAAATATGAATAGAAACAAAGTTGTAGATCTACTTAAAAGCTTTAAAATAGTGTTTAAATGGTCTCTGTAAGTGCAATAGGAGCTATTTCATGTTGAAATATGGTATAACCTTGGAAATTGACCTTTTTTCACAAAATTAGAATGGCCATATCTTCGTAACCATATGACCTAGAGCAGGGCTTCTCAAACTTTTTTCACTTGCGACCCCTTTGGATCAGACAAATTTTTTCGCAACCCTTCACTCAATGTCATAAAAGCAATAGGTACTAACACTGTATATTTATGAAAAAAATAATATTTTCAAATGTTTCTGCGACCCCCAATAATATTTACGCGACCCCTAGTTTGAGAAGCATGGACCTAGAGTATTGAAACAAGTGCCATTCTGTTTTTCTCACCGAGATCTATAAGTGTGCCAATTTTCAAAAAAATCTGTGATGGTCATATTTTTTCAACCCAAAATTCCATTGAACTGACATGGAATGACCCAGACATTCTTCGACAACTTCGGCATTGGGGATGTTGACAACGTAGAAGAGTACACCAAAAATGACAGCTTGAGAGAGTCAGTCAATGTGCTGAAAGTTGTAAATGACACAGCAGAGAGGGGAATTGCATTAATCAAGCAATTCAATGAATCAGTTAAGGACAAGAAACAAAAACAATTCTTGTTGCAGATTGTTGAACATCATTGAAAGGAGGTGCTGAAAAGAACCAAGGTGGGAACGTCCTTGTACCAATTCAAAAATTTATTCAGATTTTCTGATTTTAATACAATTTTTTATTTTCTGTGCTTCCAAGGGATAATTTTTTCATAACACTGAAGAAAATTGTTTATTATAAAAGGTTCAAATATGTACAACCCCTAAATATCACTTAATCATTTTCAAAATTGGCGCACATCTTTCTTACATGAAAAGGAATAAAAGCACAAGCAAAGTGGAGAAAAATATTGACCTCTGATATTTTCCTCTGTATGAGTAAACACCCTATTATACTTCTATGTTAGGTTAAGTGGCTATGGATTATGAATGATCCATAATAAAGATGTGTTGTTTATTGTATAATTAATAATTTAAAATATATATATACTTTTCACAAAATCATATCCGCTCAGTTTCCCATAATTTATCAACATTTTTATTAAACACTTATTTTCATAATTTCTCTGATTTCTTCATTAAGCTACAATTATTTTCTCCTATATATACAAATGTTCTTGGTAATAATCTACTTAAGCTCCCAGCTCTCTGATTTTCATAAATTATATCAGTAGCTTTGTTTCTTCATTAGGAATGGGATTTAAAGAGTCTCTAGTAAGGGAAATGCTTCAAAACCTAACCTAACCTAACCTAAAAAAAATCTAGAGAATTTTAAACATAAAGTCTAGTGAGTTTGTAGTTTTACAGGATTTTTAATGAAAATCTAGTATTTTTTTGTTAAAAAAAAATCAACAGATTGACAATATTAGTATTCGTATAAATTCTAATTAGATTCAGTTTGGTGGTGTATACAATAGAATTATGATATGCCATTCATGTGATTTCAACTTTGAGGACTTGATTCATCATGTGCCCTAGATGAAGACAAAGCATTGGATATTTTTATCAATTACGACATTATTCTCTCATCCTTAACTTGCCTGAAATGTGACAGTGAGTGCCTAATATGAAAAGATCAGAAGATATTTAGGTGAACTAACCAATATTAACCAGTTAGGTCAACTGTACACTCTTGATGATTAGTTAGGTTAAGTTGTGATATTTTCATTAGTTTAAACGAAAATGACAAGAGCAAACTTTACTGGTTAATTTTGAGGTATTTTGCACATTTCCTGTGGTAATGCGTCATTTATAAGATCTCATAACATGAACATACTATCCTATATGTTTATATCTCAATAACTACACATTTGCACAGGAAACCAATGGCAGATTCGTGCAAAGTACCTCATAAGTAGGCTGACCATATTTCCTCGAGACAAAAACGGGACATTGGGATGGCAAAAAAGGGACGGGGGTTATGTAATATTCTGTATTCATGAAAAAGTAAGTACATAAACATATTGAGCTTACAATTATTCTTCAGTGACAGAACCCATACAGAACCCATAAAAAAAATGGTACTGTCCCATTCAAAATGGTACGTATGGTCAGCCTACTCATACGTGACCAGAAAAGTTTGGTTAACTAGATTTTTTTTTTAGGTTGTTAGATTTTGAAGCATTTCCCTTACTAGAGTGTCTAAATCGTTCCTAATGAAGAAATGAAGCTACTGATATATAATTTATGAAAATTGGAGAGACAAGAGCTTAAGTAGATTATTAACATGATCTTTTTCAATTAATGATCTCTCTTGTAATAATATACATAAAATTGTCAGATAATTAATCAAACAGTATGCCAGTATGCTAGGTTAAGTGGCTATATTGGCCCTATTTTCATATTAACTTCAGTGTATAATACGTAAGATTGTACTTGTATGTTAAGTGGCTATGGATTGTGAATGATTCGCAAAAGATTTTTTTTTTCTTGGAAAACCTCAGGTCCAAGTGGTGGCACCATTGCCATTGGGTACACCAACCCAACAAATTCAATTACATTAAAACAAAAATTTAAAGGACAAATAAAACAAAATTCATTCTGTGGGATATAATTTAGAGATATTGTTCCACAAATGAAAAAATCAGGACCAGAGAATTCCTTTGGTCAATTGTACACTTTTGACGATTGGCTAGGTTAAGTTGTAATACTTTCGTTCGTTTTAAAGAAAATATCAACTTAACATAAGAACACCAGGCATTCAATTAACCTAACAGGGCATGGGTATCCCATAATTTTTTAATTTGTTGGGTTGGGGTACCCAACTGCAATAGCGCTCAAGTGGCTTCATGTTTTCCAAATGAAATATAAATGTAAATGTAAAAACATGTTGGGCCTGAGCTTACCTCGTCACTCTTGATAACTTCTTTAAATTCTCTTTTAATACGCTGTATTGCAATATCACCCATATTTCTAAAAGCAATAGGATAAACCATGAAGTTATTCCAAAATATTATTATTTCAATTTAATAAGAATTCCTGCCTTATAAATCTATACTAGGCCAAGTAAGGCTAAGGCCTAGCCTAGTTCTAGTTTTTTGGTAGTCTAACCTAAACCACAAAGCAATGATTTTCAGAAATGATCTGTGCAAATCGACCTCTTTTCTATCAGTAAAATCCTTTCACACAGGTTTGTTTTGTTTTTGTTTTTTTTGTAGAAAGATTGAATAATATATCACAGGACCAAAATTTGATCAATCTTCAACTGCGGGCTACGTCGTGGCAAACACCATAAACCCGTTTTCCGTCGTTCAGCGAAGTTAAGCGACAATAGGACTGGATAGTAGTTAAATGGGGACCATTCTCTGCGTCCAGAAATTCATTACATTACATTTTACATTTAGAAAACATGAAGCCACTCGGCCCTACGGATCCCACGAAACTTAAGGAAGCAATGGATAAATGGATTCCAAAACAATAAATCCTAATGAACTGCTGCAGAAATAAGAAAAGGATCTACAGGGCATTACCAATCAACAAAAAATTATGGCATAAAATAAAACGAAAATCTCGACTTCGGAACAGATTACAGAATATGAAAAGGAATAATATAGCTGTTAATCCAGAGACCCTAGAAGATACTCAAACTGAGTACAAAAGGATAAATAATCAAGTGAGGAGATTGACAAGAAGTGCTATGAAGGAAAAAGAAAGGAAAATAGCTTTAAATGTTAAGTCTAACCCCAAATTATTTTGGAAATATGTACAATCTAAGACCAAAACTAGGAAGACTATACCAGACCTATATAAAAATGAAGATAAAAAGAAACTAACAAACAGTTCTCAAGAAAAAGCTGATGTGTTAGCTGGTGCTTTTAGTAAAGTATTCATAAAGAAGCCAAATGATGAATTACCCAGTTTAGAAAGGGAAGAGGCACCAGTTTTGTAAGGTTTTAAGGGGACTGTTGAAAAAATTAAAAAGCTGATTAAGAAGTTAAATAGAAATAAATCCCCTGGACCAGACTGCATACACCCAAGAGTTGTCAAGGAGACCATTAATGAACTAGCCGAACCACTGAAAATATTATTTGAGAGCTCCTTTGGCGAAAGTGTTATCCCTGATTAGAGAATATTCATTATTATTGATTGGTGTCTTCATGTTGATGCCTTTATTTTTCATGTATGTGTTCATGTTTTGTTTGTATGTTTCAGAGTTCCATCATTGTTTAGCGTTATGGATATTGGTCAATAAACGTAATAACAAAAAGTGGAATATTATTTATGATGGAACTTTATATAAAACAATAAAGAATCTCAACAGGTCAACATGCTCGTGGTGAAATATCCAGTTGAGGGGTGCGCATATGAAACCCCCACACACAGCGACGCCATTGTAGCAGCATTCCTCATAGCCCACTGCACTGTCCATTCCGTGTCCGCTGCCGGCGCCAAGGCCCAAGTGGAGAAGGTGAAGAGATCAACAATATCTTCAGCCGGTAGGAGCGAGGAATGGTCATACTTCACATTGCGATGGATGAACTATGTAGATGCCACCAAAATCACGGGTCGTGACAAAGTGGTGCAGCTACTGGAGTGCTGCGATGAACCCCTTCGCAAAGACCTCACACGATCAGTCGGTGGTAGTCTGACAGGGAGAAGTGAAAGTGAGGTGCTCGCAGCCATAAAGAAACTCGCAGTCAGAGAAGAGAGCACCATGGTTGCTAGAGTGGCGCTGCACAACATGCGCCAAGATTGTGACGAAACCGTGCGTTAATTCGGCGCCCGACTCCGTGGCCAGGCAGGGGTGTGCAAGTACATCACCAAATGCTCGAGCTGCGATGCGGATGTGAACTACACGGAGGCCATCTTGCGCGACGTCCTGACCCGCGGCATTGAGGACCCCGATATTCAACAGGACATACTCGGCAACACGAACCAGAACATGACATTAGAGCAGGTCTTCCAGTTCGTCGAGGCCAAAGAATCCGGCAAGCTCTCAGCATCACGTCTCCTCAACTCTCAGGGCGTCGAGGCTGCTAACAGCGCCTACAGACAGAACAAGAAGGACGCTCTGAAGGAGATGACAGTCGGCAACCATGAGGTGTGCTCATATTACGGCAGGAAAGGGCACAGCAAAAGTGCCCCAGGTAGGGTCCGAAAGAAAGACTGCCCAGCCCATCACCACACATGCAGCCACTATAATTGTGGACCCTCTAGCTGACCCGGTGGCATATCACATCCGGTACCCGTCCCTCTTCACTGGCAAGATGACGTCAAGCGTGGACTCGACCAAGACGTGAAATTGGGCGTAATCGAGCCAGTGCCGGTCGGCGAACCGGTGACATGGTGTCACCGGATGGTGGTGTACGCCAAGAAGAACTGGAAGCTACGCCGCACGGTCGACTTCCAGCCCCTGAACATACATGCCACCCGCGAGACACACCATACTCAGTCACCGTTCCACCAGGCACGGTCGGTGCCCCATGGCAAGAAAAAGACCGTGTTCGATGCCTGGAACAGATACCACAGCGTGCCCCTCCGCGAGGAAGACCGTCACCTGACTACCTTCATCACTCCATGGGGCAGGTACCGGTACCACATGGCGCCCCAGGGCTATATCGCCTCTGGTGATGGCTATTTGAGACGTTACGACGAAATAGTATCCGACGTTCCAAACAAAACCAAGTGTAACGACGATACGCTGCTCTGGTCGGACGACCTGAGACAAAGTTTCTTCTAAGCAGTCAATTGGTTTGACATCTGCGGCAGACACGGCATCACGCTGAACCCTGAGAAGTTTGTATTTGGACAAGACACTGTGGAGTTTGCTGGCTTCGAAATCACACTCGACAGAGTACGACCCTGCGAGAAGTATCTGCAGGCCATCCGTGACTTTCCTACACCAAAGAACATAACCGACATTCGCTCATGGTTTGGGCTAATTAACCAGTGGCGTATACTTTCGCTATGACAAAGAGAATGATACCTTTTCGCCAACTCTTGAAGCCCGGCACGCCCTTCCGATGGGATGATCAACTCAACAATCTGTTTGAAGAGTCGAAGGTGGTGATCATCAGTGAGATCGAGGAGGGTGTAAGTATATTTGACAAAACAAAGCCGACCTGTCTTGCGACCGATTGGTCGAAGTCAGGGATCGGATTCTGGCTATCGCAGAAACACTGTGAATGTCCTGGTGCTGAACCCTTTTGCTGCCGCACTGGTTGGATGGTCACCCCCGTTGGCAGTCGCTTCACCCACCCCGCCGAGTCACGCTACGCGTTCGCGCCGATTGAGGGAGAGACTCTGGCAGTTGCTGACGCACTGGACAAGACCAGGTACTTCGTCCTCAGCTGCGATGACCTCATCATCGCTGTTGGCCACAAACCGCTGCTGAAGGTGTTTGGCGACAGGTCGCTGGAAGACTTACCGAATGCTCGACTGAGAAATCTGAAGGAGAAGACTCTCCGCCACAGATTTCGCATGATCCATGTACCTGGTGCGAGGCATCGCGCTGCTAACGCTACGTCCCGCCACCCCACCGGCGACCGTCAACCTGAGAAGATGCTCCTGGCAGACGACATCTCCGCTAGTAGCCAAGACGCTGTTGCTGATGATGACCTACCGTCGGCATCTGCTCTGCGCCACTCATTCTTAGCTGGCATACTCACAGAGGGAACGGCTGCGTACAACGACGAAGCCTTCGACGAGGAGGTTATGGTACAGATTACTGCAATACTTTAAAAAGGGGACAGGGCTGATTCGGGTAACTATAGACCTATAAATTTGACTGGTGTCATTTGTAAACTAATGGAATCACTTATAAGAGGAATTATTATAGAACACTTAAAGAAATACAAATTAGTAAGTAAGCTGCAATTTGGTTTTATATCCGGTAGATCAACAGTGTTACAGTTAATCAAAGTACTAGACAGATGGTCAGAAATTCTGGATGAAGGTTATACTGTGGATATTGTTTACCTTGATCTTATGAAAGCATTTGGATAAGGTACCTCACAGAAAATTACTACACAAGCTAAATTCTTTTAATATAGGACAGGATTATATAAAATGGATCAGTGCCTTTTTGTATAATAAGAAACAAAGTGTGATGGTTGATGGGGTGACCTCAAAATGGACAGAAGTCATAAGTGGTGTGTCTGAGGGATCTGTCTTTGGACCACTATTATTTGTGATATACATAAACGATCTCCCGGATGTCGTAAAAAATAACAGTGAGATATACCTGTATGCTGATGATGCAAAAATCTTCAGACAAATAACTAACTAGAAATAACTAGGGATATTTTTTAAATGGAAAAATGGTCAAACAAGTGGTTGTTAAAATTTCATCCTGAAAAATGTAAACAAATAAGAATAGGAAAATCTAATGTCATGGAATTAGTGTATAAAATGATAGAAGAAATGATAAAAACAGACTCAGAAAAAGATATTGGTGTTATTATAGATTCGGACTTAAAGTTCAATAAACACTTGGCAAAGAAAATTAATAAGGCAAACAAGAGGATGGACCTGATAAGAACATTTGATCACCTTCATGAGATAATGTTTAAACTACTCTATACGTCCCTGGTTAGACCCCATATTGAGTATGCCAACCAGATATGGTCACCATATCTTGTTAAAGATATAGAAGCCATCGAAAATGTTCAGCGGAAGGCAACTAGGTTGGTTTTATCACTAAAAGGCTTAAATTACGATCTTCTTCTTCTTTGTCGGCACCATTTTCCCACGCCTAAGTGGGGTCGCTGTTCCTAATCCGCCTTCGCCACTCATTTCTGTCCAACGCCACATCCGCCGCCAGATTTCGCTCCCTCATATCACCCTCCACACACTCTCTCCATCTCATCCTCGGCTTTCCCCTTCTCCTTCTTCCAGGTGGTTCCATCTCCCTAACTCGTCGCCCAACATATTCCTCCTCTCTCCGTATGACATGTCCAAACCATCTAAGCCTTCTCTCTTGAGCTTTCTTTGACACCTCTATTACTTTCGTCGTTCCACGAATAAATTGATTTCTAATTTTATCTCTTCTCGTAACCCCAGACATCCATCTTAACATCTTCATTTCTGCTACATCCATCCTTTTCCCCAGATTCTTCCTCATAGGCCACGTTTCCGCACCATACAACATTGCAGGCCTCACTACCGGCTTGAATACCTTCCCTTTCAATTTCATTGATATTCTTTTATCACACAGTAGAGTACCCTAGACACCTTCCTCCAATTATTCCATCCTGATTGTAGTCTATTATTTACTTCCCTTACCAGCTCTCCACCATCCTCTACCCACGATCCCAAATATTTAAAACTTTCCACCTTCTTCACCACCTCACTTTGGAGTCGCACCTCATCTCTCTGCCCCTGTCCCGCATTGTACTTCATGTACTCTGTCTTCGCCCTACTAATCTTCAAACCTCAGTTTTCCAGTGCTGTCCTCCACCTTTCCAGCTTCCTCTCCACTTCCTCTGCTCTCTGCATACAAAACCACGTCGTTGGCAAAGAGCATACACCATGACGCCTGCTTCCTCACCTCCTCCGTCATTACATCCATAACAATGTCGAAGATGTATGGGCTCAAGGCCGATTCCTGATGGACACCAACTTTCACTTCGAAACCTTCCGTCAATCCTGCGCTACATCGTATTTGAGTACGTGACCCCTCGTACATATCCTTCACCAACCTCACATACTTCTCCGGCACTAATTTTTCCCTTAAACACCTCCACACCTCTTGCCTCGATACTCTGTCATACGCCTTCTCTAGATCTATGAACACTATGTGCAACTCCCTCTGCCCCTCTCTATATCTTTCCATCAACTGTCAAAGTGCAAAAATGGCATCCGTTGTCCCTCTTCCCGGCATGAAGCCAAACTGCTCTTCCGCTATGCTTGTTTCTTCCCTCAACCTGCTCTCCACAATCCGTTCCCAGACCTTCATTGTGTGCGACATCAGTTTAATCCCTGGATAATTTGTACATTCCTGGACATTTCCCTTCCCTTTAAATATTGGGACCAGTATGCTTTTCCTCCACTCTTCTGGCACTCTCTTCTGGTTATATATCTTGCGCATCAGATTGCTAAGGATGTCTACTCCTTCCACCCCCAAACTTCTCCAAATTTCCACTGGTATCTCATCAGGCCCTGTAGCCTTCCCATTTTTCATTGTGTCCAATGCTCTCCCCACCTCTTCTCTTCCCACACACATAACCATTCCTTCGTTTGGTAACCCTTCTTCCCTTATCAATCTAAAATTTTCCTCATTCACCAACTGTGATAGCGTGGGGTAGACACCCCAGTTAGGTTACTTAGGTTCTAGCAAACAATCAAAAGCACTTACCGGTGCGTTGAATTAGGTATTCCTTGAAGCCTACCGTTTTATTCCTGTGTCCCACAACAGCCTACCTAACTCTCTCTTACATTACCAATTTAGAAGCTATAGACATTACCCCTAACTATACTTAAGTACGAACAACTTCCTACCCGATTTGTTACCTTAGATTCATCACCTAATTTTACTCAGCACCAAAGATTAGGTCAGATAGGAAAAAACATGTCTAGGCCAGACCAAAGCAATACGAACAGCCCGTTGGTTCGTTTATGGCTTCGTCTTGCCATTCAGCTTAGATTTAGTGATATTTACTCTTTAGTGACTTTTAGACTATATACATAATATACATACACGTCACCTCACTCCTCCCCTACAAGTTTAGTCTGTCAGGGGGATGAGGGACCCTAGAAGACCTGCGGAGCGGGGTTGATGTAGTAGGATCAGGTGCACCCTGTATAGGCGGGCAAGTTGAACCATTTTCCGGAGGATCAGTTCTCTCTTCCGGAAGACTCTGGTCCTTCTGCACTTCCCGTTCCCATATCTGGTCCTGATGGCGTTTAATAGAACGACCATCTTCTAGTTGGCACTTGAAGGAAACAGGGCCCGTTCTCTCCTGCACAGTTGCAGGAACCCATTTTGGTCCAGCCCCATAGTTGCGAATCACAACTGGATCATTAGGTTTCGCTTCTAGAACTCTCCCTCTTTTAGTGTCGTGGTACAACTTCTGTTTTTCCTGATGGCGTAAAACTCGTTGTTGTAACATTTCGTTTGGACGTAACAAATCAAAAACTGAACGAATTCCCCGGCCAATCAGAAGTTTAGAGGGAGACACCCCTGTCGTGGTGTGTGGTGTTATTCGATATTTGAACAAAAATTTATCCAACACCACTTGCATTTCCTCCCCACGAGAATGACGCAAGGCCGACTTGAAAGTACGGACCATGTTTTCCGCGAGACCGTTAGTAGATGGGTGGAAAACACTAGACCGGACATGTCTAATGCCATTTAGGTGGACGAAGGAACGAAATTCCTCACTGGTAAAACAAGTACCATTGTCGGAAACCAGGACTACGGGTAAACCCCATCGAGCGAAAACTGAACGGAGTAAGCGAATCGTTACACCCGAAGTCGTGGAAGTGGTTGGAAAAATTTCCACCCACTTAGAGTAGGCGTCCACCATGACTAGGAAATAAATATTATTTATAGGACCTGCATAGTCAACATGGATCCTATGCCACGGTATAGTAGGCCATTCCCAAGGATGAAGTGGACTTTTCCTTGGGAGATCTCTGTTCTCTAGGCAGCTTTGACAGGAACGAACCAATGATTCGAGTTCTCCATCTAAACCAGGCCACCAGAAATAAGCTCTCGCCAGCTCTTTCATTTTTGTTGCGCCCATGTGTTCAGCGTGAAGTTCCTTCACTAAATTCGACCTGCCTTTATTTGGAATAATCACTCTGTGGCCCCATAAGAGACAGCCATTTTGAATAGAGAGGCCAGACTGACGCTGAATAAAAGGCTGTAATTCACTCTCAACCTTAGTAGGCCAACCAACTGAGCAGAAATGGATGACCCTAGACAGAATAGGGTCTGATTTTGTCCACTGCTCTATTTGTACTGCAGATACTGGAGTGGATTCCAAAAACTCCACCAAGTGAACCCATTCTGTAGGTATAGGTACACAATCATTTGGATTTTCTAAGGGCAACCTACTTAGCGCATCAGCCGTACCTAGAAGTTTACCTGACCGATGTACTAAGTCAAATTTATAGGCTTGTAGAATCAGTGCCCATCGTTGAATCCTACCTGAGGCCATAACTGGAATATTTTTATTAGGTGAAAATAAACCTAAAAGAGGCTTATGGTCAGTAATTAGTTTAAATTCATGACCCCATAGATAGAAATGAAATTTTTTTACTGCAAATACTAAGGCTAATGCTTCACGTTCCACTTGTGCATATCGTCTTTCCGTCTCAGTTAGTGTTCTAGAAGCAAAACAGATAGGCCTATCTACACCATCAATGTGGTGAGATAACACTGCCCCAATTCCATAAGAACTGCTGTCTGCTGCAACTACGAGAGGAAGTTTAGGATCATAATGCACTAGGAGAGTGGACTTTAGTAGTACGTCCTTGGAAGCCTCAAATGCTTCCTTTTGAGTTTTCTCCCATCTCCACTGTTCCCCAGATCGTAATAGCTTATTTAGGGGTTCAAGGAAAGTCGATGCATTAGGCAAAAATTTCCTATAAAAATTTAGGAGACCTAAATAAGCTTGTAACTGTGTGATGTTTTGTGGAGGTGGTGCCTTTTCTATTGCTTCTAGTTTATCCACCGTTGGATGAATGCCTGAGGCATCTATGCGGAACCCTAAATATGAAACCTCGTTAGTGACCCATGAACACTTTTCTCTCTTTAGCTTAAGTCCAGCATCCCGGAGTCTTTTTAGAACCGTGGTTAATCTAGTTAGGTGTTCTTTTTTAGTCGAACCTGAAATGAGGACATCATCTAGAAAGCAAAGTACCCCTGGAATGTGACCTAGAACTTGGTCCATTGTCCTCTGAAAAATACCTGGAGCCGATGCTATTCCATAGCATAGCCTATTGTACTTATATAGGCCTCGGTGCGTATTTATGATAGTTAATTCTTTAGAGTTTTCATCTAAACTTAGTTGAGCATAGGCTTGGGACATATCGAGTTTTGTGAAATATTTTCCCCCAGCAAGAGAGCTAAATAATTCATCAGGCTTGGGTATAGGATAGCAATCTAGAAGGACGGCTCTATTTGCTGTTAAACGGTAATCCCCGCATAACCGCACGGACTTGTCCGGTTTTAGTACAGGAACTACTGGGGCAGCCCACTTAGCGTGTGTGACTGGTTCAATAATTTTATCTTTTAGCAGCCTGTCAATTTCTAAATCTACCTTCTCCCGCTGTGCATGCGCAATTGAACGAGCCTTACAAAATTTCGGAGTTACATTAGGATCTACTTCTATGCAGACCTGATGGCCTTTTAGGTTGCCTACTTCAGGCCCAAAAATAGAAGAAAACTCCCTTAACAATGAGTCTATGTCAGATGGATATGAAAGTGTATGCACATCTGCCTGACCCCTTGGCAAGATTTTGTCAATTGGCATTTCCAAAGCATCAATCCAATCACGGCCTAGTAGAGTAGGCCCTTGCTCATCCACCACTAAAAGGGTTAAGGGATGAGACAAAGTTTTCTGGTTAAGTGTAACTGTGACGTATGCTTCTCCACAAATAGGTATTTGTATGTCACCGTACTTCTTCAAAATCGTTTTAGATGCATGTAGTTTAGGTGTGTTTTTGAAAATCTTATCAAAAACTACCTTGGACATGACCGTCCGGGCAGCACCCGTATCCAATTCTAGAGGAACTGTAATTCCATCTAGGCCTACCTCTACAATATATGGGCCTGTATTTTCCCCACTTTGCTGCTCATAGAATAGGTACTCCACTCCAATGTTCGAAGTATTTCCCTTTTGAGGATTTATACTAGAAATGTTAAAATTAGAATTTTCACCCTTTGTTTTCTTTGAATAACACACTTTAGCTATGTGGCCTATTTTACTACAGTTTCGGCAAACTGCTTCTTTAAAAGGGCAATCTTTCTTCCAATGGTGTTTTCCACACCCTGTACATGGCTTGGAAGGCTTAGTAGAATTAGTAGGCTTAGTCATATTCGCCTCATACCTTTTATTTGCCTGTCTAGTAGGCTCGTTAGGTCTGCCAGGCCTAGAAGATTTAAAGCTATTTACGTGTTGGGCTTTACTACTATGATTTCCAAAAGCTCTAACATCTTTAGCAGCTGCTTCTCTAGCCGTAGCTATTTCTACAGCCTGACTAAAAGTTAGGTCCTGTATGGCTAATAGGGCTCTCTGGGTAGACTCCTCTTTGAGACCCATTACAAACCTATCTCTTAGCATTTCATCTAATTTGTCCCCAAATTTACACGTACGGCTATGGCTTTTTATTCCTGCAACAAACTCTGCAATGCTTTCATTTCCCGTCTGATGCCTTGAATAAAATTTGAAACGTTCATAGATGAGAACTACTCGGGGTTTGTAGTGATCGGTTAGGGCCTGTACCAATTCCTTATAGGTGCAAGTTTCCGGTGCTTTAGGAGAAACTAGGTCCATAACTAAACCAAACGTTTTAGGGCCTATTATAGTTAAAAAGGTAGGTACCTTCTTAGCATCCGGAATGGAATTTGCCTCGAAAAACAACCTCACCCTAGTGGCATAAGCTTCGAAGTCCTCCCCATTGTCTTCGTAGGGCTTATATGGCCAATCACCGACATGCTAGAGCAAAACCGAATTAGACCAACTCACGTGAAGTAGGTTAGGTTAGGTTTAAATTTGGTCTAGTTACTGAATAGTGAATTTTATTAGAGTTAGGGCTGAATAGTGAATTGTATTAGAGTTAGGGCTGAGTAAGAATTAGTTTTAGAGTTAGGGCTGAGTAGGAATTAGTTTTAGAGTTAGGGCTGAGTAGGAATTAGTTTTAGAATTAGGGCGGCGGGACCTACGCTATAGTACGGTAGCTTCCCCACACAAACAAACCAAATCGGACGACCCACTAGTCTGCATCCAATTTTCCAAACAACCACTTGAACCCAATAAGCCAAATTAACCCAATAAGCCAAATTAACCCAATGAGCCAAATTTAACCCAATGAACAAAATTTAACCAAATGAGCCAAATCCCATCCTCGTCGCCAAATGTGATAGCGTGGGGTAGACACCCCAGTTAGGTTACTTAGTTCTAGCAAACAATCAAAAGCACTTACCGGTGCGTTGAATTAGGTATTCCTTGAAGCTACCGTTTTATTCCTGTGTCCCACAACAGCCTACCTAACTCTCTCTTACATTACCAATTTAGAAGCTATAGACATTACCCCTAACTATACTTAAGTACGAACAACTTCCTACCCGATTTGTTACCTTAGATTCATCACCTAATTTTACTCAGCACCAAAGATTAGGTCAGATAGGAAAAAACATGTCTAGGCCAGACCAAAGCAATACGAACAGCCCGTTGGTTCGTTTATGGCTTCGTCTTGCCATTCAGCTTAGATTTAGTGATATTTACTCTTTAGTGACTTTTAGACTATATACATATATATACATACACGTCACCTCACCAACCTTTCAAAATAAACCTTCCACCGTGCCTTAATATCCTGCATATTAGAGATCACTCCACCATGTTCATCCTTTATTTGCCTTATATGTGTAATATCCTTAGCTGCCTTATCTCTTGCCTTGGCTATTTTAAATACTTTCTTTTGCCCTTCTCTTGTTTCAAGTTCCTCATATACATCTTTGTATGCTTCGGTTTTGGCCTTTGCCACCGCAGTCTTAGCTTCTTTCTTCGGTCTCCTATACCTCTCTTTGTCTTGGTTTTCCCCTGTGTTGACCCATGTCTTCCACGCTTTTTTCTTCTCTCTCACTTTATCCTGCACTTCTTCACTCCACCACCAAGTTTCTTTATCTTTCTGGCGGTTCCCAGATGACACTCCCAGCACCTCTCTTCCTTCTTTCCTTATTACCTTAGCATTTTCCCGCCACCAGTCATCAATGTCGTCCAATCCCTGTGTTCTTAATTCCCTCATTACCCTCTCTCTAAAGGCCTCCTTGTACACTTGTTCCTTCAATTTCCACCACCTGATTTTAGGTACAATATTTGGCCTACCTCTTCTAGTTTCATTTACCCTTAGATCCATTACCACAACACAGTGTTGTGGTGTTACTTCTTCACCTGGGATGATCACCTTACAATTCACAACTTCTTTCAACTTAGATCTCGAATACAGCATATAATCAATCTGGGATTCACGTCCGCCACTCTTATACGTAATCAGATGTTCGCGTCTCTTTTCGAAGAAGGTATTTGCAATTGCCATGTCAATTATTCTTTCCCCATCTTGGTTCCGTCTACCCACTGCCTGTTCATCATGCACTCTACCTACTCCATCGTTGTCATTCCCAACATGGCCATTCAAGTCTCCTCCGATCACTACACGCTCATGGTCAGGCATAGCACCATTTCCTGGTCAACCCCGTTCCAAAAATCCTCCTTTTCCTGCTCATCATATCCCCACTGCGGTACATTGTGGGGCCGCGCAGTTAATTTTCCGCATTTATATTATTTTTATATTAGTTACCGACAAACCAATTTTGCGCGTACCAAATTGTATATATTTTATCACTGTGTAATTTTAAGAATCATATATAATCTTTATAAATAAGTATTGTACATAAATTTATATATATATATTTAATTAATTCAGCTGTATATAAAATAACAAAATCTTCTGTAAAATAACCTCAGCCAACCAAGAACTCAATAAACTCTGAAAACGACCGGCTTTTCCTTCAAGACGCCAACCCCCCAAACGACAGGGAGAGAAGAGGACACGAGAGGTCCCTAAAGAGATACCCAACAAAGCGATAGCTTGCCTCTCGTATCCTTCATTCTTCCCGGCAACTACAAGTAGCACCAAGAAGGAACCAGCTACAATTGGTGACCCCGGAGTGACCCGAAGCAGCATCCTTCAGTCGCCGGGCGGAACAAACCGAAGCCACGCCTCTTCGCCGCCCACCCGTAGTAGCCGGTCGGAACCAAAGCAGCAGCAGACCCGAATTACATTCCCGCAAGATGGAATCTGTTGAATCAGGAGTGCACCATGTCACCATCAAGCCACCCACGTTCTCTGAAGCGTCGGCCGCAGGATGGTTCTCCATCATGGAGGCACAATTCCACATTTCCAGAATAACATCCGAAGAGACCAAATTTTCCATGTTCTAGCCTCGTTACCCCCCGAAGTCGTCTCACGAATTTCAGCAGCAACTCTCTCCAACAAGTCGTACACCGATTTAAAAGAAGAAATCGTGAGTCATTACGAAAAGACGAAGCCAGAACTCTTCGAACGACTCATCTCCAACACTCCTCTCACTGGAAAGCCCTCCCAATTCCTTCAAGATATCCACCAAACGGCACTGAAGGTGGGCGTCAGCGATGATTTGGTGAAGCATAAATTCATCCAGGCGCTCCCATCCTCAATAGCGCTCCGTCGTAGCAGCACAAAAGGAGCTGACGCTAACTCAACTCGGCAAACTAGCCGATGAGTTAATACCGTTCGCTCAACAAAGCTGCTACGCGGCGCCAACGTCAACTTGAGCCAATACAAGCCCAAGAACGAATATCCCCATCGGCCTAAAACCCTTCAGCGAGAATCAGCGGCCGGTGGTGTGCCGCGCGCACCTTTATTATGGCCCCCAAGCAAGGACCTGCAGGCCATGGTGCAAGTGGCCAAATAAAGATGACGCCAAGCTGCTCCCCTCGTCACGCCCAAATTCAAGATCTTCCTCACCATCAAGAGAAACGTCGGAAAACTAGATAAGCAGGCTGTGATTAACGCGACGTCCGGCCTGCCGCTGATCTCAGTCGCAGCTCGCATCGCCAGTCTGAAGGTCAATTTTATCATTGACACAGGAGCGAGCATCTCAATTTTACCACCAACTTGTGTCAATGATTGTCAACTCCACCCAACCGCAGTAAAGATTTCCACCGCAAACGGTCAGCCGCTCGAAATATTCGGAGAAGTAACACTGGACATATCAATTCCTAAATTACGAAGAATATTCAGGTGGCCATTCGTCATCGCCCAAGTCTCCAGTCCACTTCTCGGCGCCGATTTTCTATCCCATTATGACATCCTTGTGGACTGCAAGCATGGCATTTTGAAGGATAGAGCAACAACTCTTCAAGCCACTACTAAACCTGTGCAATCCAAAGACCTTCACCTCATCAATATTAACCCTACCGACAAATTACCTCAAGAAATCAGGAACCTGCTTGACAAGTACTCTCACTACTGAAACCAGCTCAACCGCAGAAAGTTTCCACCAACACTGTCAAGCATACCATCGACACTGGCAGCGCACCACCAGTGTTTGCAAGCCCTCGACGTCTTCCACCCGATAAATTATCCTCAGCTAAGGCTACTTTCAACAACTTACTTCAAGATGGAATTATAGAACCCTCAAAATCACCATGGGCCTCACCGTTACACCTCGTTCCGAAGAAGATACCAGGCGAATGGCGGGCGTGTGGTGATTATAGAAGCCTAAACGCTGTCACGAAACCGGACAGATATCCACTTCCTCATATAAGAAGTCTGTCAACATTTCTGCACGGAAAATCATGCTTTAGCAAAATCGATCTCAGAGCATATCACCAAATTCCAGTCCACCCAGAAGATATCGAGAAAACGGCTATAACAACTCCATTTGGTTTATTTCAGTATTTATACATGCCATTTGGTTTAAGAAACGCCCCTGCAACATTTCAACGCTTCATGGATACAATTTTCAGAGGAGTTGACTGCGTATTTGTGTATCTCGACGATATTTTAGTCCATTCAAATAACGCAGTTGACCATTTGAAAGACTTAGAACGCGTATTCAAGATCCTTCAAGAACACAATTTAAGAATTTCCTTAGAAAAATGCATATTTCAGCAATCCAAAATTGAATTTCTGGGTCATGAAGTTTCCCCAGCAGGCATTCGTCCTCCTGTAAACAAAGTCTCCGAAATTCAAGATATTCCCCAACCGCAAGATTACCAAAGCCTCAGAAGATTCCTAGGAATGACGGGATTCTATCGCCATATGATACCCCGTTACGCCGATTTAGTCTCACCTTTAAGTGAAATCGTCAGAACTCAAGTCAAAAGCAAAAGTCTACAGTGGAACGACAAAGCAATTCAAGCCTTTCAAGATGTCAAGGATGCACTACGGAACGCCGTTACGCTTTGTCATCCTCTTCCATCAAGCTCAATCCTTCATTTAGTTACGGACTGCTCACAAATAGCAGCTGGAGCAGTTCTTCATCAAATAATCGACAGCACACCAGTTCCCATCGCCTTCTTTTCCAAGAAATTAACTACAACTCAGCAAACGTACGCCGCATACGATAGAGAATTACTCGCAGCATACCTAGCCGTCCTGCATTTCCGTCAATTTTTAGAAGGTCGTCAAGTAATACTCTTCACGGATCACAAACCGGTGGTTTCTGCTTACAAGAGTCCCTTACGAGCCAAGACAGACCGACAACAACGTCATTGGTCTGCCATCACGGAATACGTATGCGATGTAATACATATCTGTGGATCCGAAAACGTCGTAGCGGACTGCCTTTCACGCAACGTAAACGCAGTACATATCGACGCTTTCGATTTATCAGCAATCGCGGAATCTCAACAAAAAGATCAAGAAACGCAAGAATTTCTCCCACGTCTCAAGCCGTTCCCGTTTCCAGAAAATACAACTTTATATTGCGATACATCCAAGCCATATCCCCGTCCTTTTGTTCCCAAGCAGCATCGATCTTCCATCTTCAATCAATTTCATAATATTTCTCATCCAGGCATCAAGCAATCACTTCGTATCATTAAATCAAGATACTTTTGGCCCTCAATGAATAAGGATATTCGAACTTGGTCCCGAAATTGTGAATCATGTCAATCCTCAAAAATTTCTCGCCATACAAAATCAGAAATAACCCCCTTCGATTTACCAAGTTCAAGATTTGAAACGGTACATATCGACATCGTCGGTCCCTTACCGCCAACCACTTTGCCCGGTCAAACATATCCTTCCCCATTAGGGTGTACCATTTTTGGGTCATTTTCAAAAAGTCAAGGTCCAGCAGTCTAATGTTGTGCCAAATGATGTCCTAAACACGAATTTAACAAGCATTTTCTAATCCAACAAATTTTGAATCCCCCCCACCCCCCTTGAAATTTTGCCCATCCCCTTTTCCTAAAAACCCCATATATCTAAAAAACTATCAACTTTATCGAAAAATGTTATAGAATAAAAATGATTTAGAATCAAACGTTCTATTAGAAAAGTTCATTAAGATTCCCTTTTTGACATCTCTTCTCAAAATGCCGTTGAATTAATCCAAAAAGACCGCATGAGAACTGAGCCTCAGAAAGCATATGATATTTCATTCTTAGAAGATCAAAGAACAAAACGAGAAACATGTTTAGGTTTGCTAGATGCAGATTATGCATCAAAAGTACAGCGCAAGTACATTAGATTAGAGAAAGAGAAGAAACGCAAAGAGAAACATAAATCAGTGAAGCAAGTGAGTGCTACAGCCAGAACATCAGAGACCCTTCTTTCTAGCACGACCAGTTCTGAGACAGACAGCTATGAAGAGTTTCCGACAGAACCTACAGCAGGACCTTCAAATGCTTCCAGCCCCAAAAATATTCTTGCCTCGCCATTGGTTTCCTCCACTGCAGACAGACTTAATCTCTCTATTGGACAACGGACTGTTTTGCTGCTGCAGTAGCCATTAGGTGTGGCAAGGATATTGAAAAACTGTCTCTCTCCAGGACCACATCTGCAAGAGCCGCTCGAAAGACAAGAAAACGAAAATATGAAACTTGCATCAAGGATTTTACTCCTCCTGATCACTGCCTAGTACATTGGGATAGCAAGCTGCTTACTAAATCATGTTCAGAACAAGAAGACCGCCTTGCAATACTTGTTACTGGATACCCAAATATAGAAAAACTTTTATCAGTTTCTATAATAGATGATTCCACTGGATTGTCTCAAGCCACTTCTGTATTTCAAAGTATTGAAAAATGGAACTTGAAGCAAAATGTCTTTGGAGTATCATTTGATACCACTGCATCCAATTCAGGATGGATGAAAGGTTCCTGTAAGTTACTTGAAGAACTTTTGCAAAAGAAATTGATTTGGTTAGCATGCCGCCATCATGTGGCTGAAAGAGTTTTGTGTGCTGTGTATGAAACCATTTTTGGCCCAAGTAAATCTCCTGAGTTTGAGTTATTCAAAGAATTTCGCGAGTCTAAATGGAAGAAAATTAATACGAAATCTACATACAATGTTCTTGATGTTAAATCAAGGTATCAAAGAGGCCTAAAGGAAGAATGTGTAGAATTTATGACCCAATGTTTAAGAAAATCTGACTGCTTTCCACGTGATGACTATAAGGAAGTTGCTGAAACAACTTTAATGCTTTTAGGAGAGGTTTCCAGAGAAAACAGTCATTGGCGGAAACCTGGTGTAATGCACCGTGCCAGGTGGATGGCAATGATTTTGTATACAAATAAAATGTATGCTTTTGCCCACCAAGCATCATATGATGAATCATTGATTAAGAAATTAAAGAGAATGTGTCTATTTAATGCATTAATTTATGGAAAATACTGGCTTTTATGTTCTAATTCACTAGATAGTCCAGCTAATGATCTGAAGTTTTATCATGATTTGGTGAATTACAAGAAGGAAGATAGGGAAGTTGCAAATGCTGCTTTGAAATCTTTTGCCAATCATTACTGGTATTTGACGGAGGAAGTGGTCCCTTTGAGTTTCTTTGGATCGTTAAGTAATGATGAAAAAGATAAGATCGCAAAATCCTTAAACAAATATCCAGTTCCAGAAAATTATGTATGTGGGCAACCTGTTTTCCCCATTTTAAAGGAAGACACAAAGCTTCATCAGTTAGTAGGTCCAATTTCATGGCATTTATTTCAATGCTGTGGGTCAAAACCAGACTCATGGATAAAGAAACCAGCATCAACATGGGAAGAGGTCGATGACTACAACAAACTATAAAACATTCTTTCATCTATTAGAGTAGTCAATGATACCGCTGAAAGAGGAATCAAGCTGGTTCAAGACTTTCATGACAAATGTCAAAATGAAGAAGAATTTCAAGGTCTTTTGCAAATTGTGGAAGAGAATAGAAGACTAATTCCTGATCCTAGTAAAGAGACTCTTAAAAGAATGAAACTCAGTAAAGAATAGTTCATTAACAGATAGATTAGGTATTTTTATTTGCAGAGATTGTTTTAATTTAGAAGAGGCTGATTTTTTTTTGTTATTAAATATACCATAAATTGTCTTTTCTTATTTTTATGTTTAAAAAGCTCTTATATCAATGATTTCTAATTAGGAAACTTGTTTCTTTTAATTTTTTTGAGGAAAGTGTTGAATAAAGGAAAAAAAAACCGATGGGACCTCACAACTATAGATAAAGTGTTAATTTTTAGCTTTATTTTATATATATATAGTTTTGAGGTTGTCCTCACTTTGTATAGGCTAGTTATAATAAAAACTAATTATGATTTGCATTATAACTAGCAAATACAAAGCCCATCGCCGCGAAGATGCATTGGGGTGATGCTTCAAAGGTGGCGGTAACACTTTATTTAAGAAGGCACTGCAAGCAAAAAAAAATTTTAATTTAAATTTTTAAAAAATAAATGAAAATTTTCAAAATTAAGTAAATTTCTATTTTGATGAACTTTTCTAATAGAACTTTTGATTCTAAATCATTTTTATTCTATAACATTTTTCGATAAAGTTGATAGTGTTTGAGATATATGGGGTTTTTAGGAAAAGGGGATGCGCAAAATTTCAAGGGGGGGTGGGGGGATTCAAAATTTGTCGGATTAGAAAATGCCTGTAAAATTCGTGTTTAGGACATCATTTGGCACAACATTAGACTCCTGGACCTTGACTTTTTGAAAATGACCCAAAAATGGTACTCCCTATTCCCCATATAGATATCTCCTAACCTGCATCGATCGTGCCACAAGATGGATAGAAGCATATCCTCTGATTGATACTACAGCCACATCAATAGCACACGCATTTCTCGATGTATGGATTTCAAGATTTGGTGTACCACTGCAAGTCATAACGGACCGCGGATCCCAATTCGAATCCGAACTCTTTAGGGAACTCTCAGCTCTCATCGGATTTCACCGACTAAGAACTTTGTCGTATCGCCCTCAGACCAACGGAATAATTGAAAGATCTCATCGCACCATCAAGACAGCAATCATCGCTCGAAAACAAGATTGGCTCCCCGCTTTACCCATAGTTCTCCTTGGTTTACGCAGTCTCCCCAACGAATCGGGTTATTCACCGTTCACCACCGTCACCGGAAACACCCTATTATGCCCGAGGCCAATGATCGCCAATTCGTCGTCAAAATCCAATTCAAAATTCATCTCCGAATTAGCCAAGAAAATGACGCAAATCGATTTTGCCCAACTCTCTCAAGGAAACATTCACTCAGCCCCCAAATCATTCATTCCATCGGAACTCCACAAATCAAGCCACGTATGGGTACGCATCGACCGCGTTCGAAAACCATTCGAGGCACCATATCAAGGACCTTTCCGTGTTCTCGAACGCCACGATAAGTACTTCGTAATAAAAAAAACTAACGGATCATCAGAAGCCATTTCAATTAATCGTTTAAAACCGGCGTATATAGTTTCAGGTCCCACACAGGTACCGGGCGCACAATCGGACGACATCGGATCGGAGAAAAAGCACGCAAGGAAAAAGGACGATGGAGGACGCACCTCGGAGGTAGCAAATACAGACCTCAGGACGGGCGCGCAGGACAACGCAACAACCGGAAACGAGGCCGACCGAGGATCAACGCGAGCTGGACGAAGGATCCGATTCAAATCAAGACCCGAATATTTCTACTTTTGATATACGTGCTCCGCTTCTCGGGGTGGGCAGTAGTGTTGGGCCGCGCAGTTAATTTTCCGCATTTATATTATTTTTATATTAGTTACCGACAAACCAATTTTGCGCGTACCAAATTGTATATATTTTATCACTGTGTAATTTTAAGAATCATATATAATCTTTATAAATAAGTATTGTACATAAATTTATATATATATATTTAATTAATTCAGCTGTATATAAAATAACAAAATCTTCTGTAAAATAACCTCAGCCAACCAAGAACTCAATAAACTCTGAAAACGACCGGCTTTTCCTTCAAGACGCCAACCCCCTAAACGACAGGGAGAGAAGAGGACACGAGAGGTCCCTAAAAGAGATACCCAACAAAGCGATAGCTTGCCTCTCGTATCCTTCATTCTTCCCGGCAACTACAAGTAGCACCAAGAAGGAACCAGCTGCAACATACACACTCAGTATATTTACCACATCTCCGCCGCATTCAATTCTCACCTTGATCACTCTATCATTCACTCGTTTGACCTCTAGTATCATACATTCTCCTTCACTTCTTTCGAGAGAATAATCCCTACACCATTCCTTCCCTGCTTTGATGTGCCACTATAATAAAATTTATAGCCAGTACCAATCTCCCTGGCTTTATTCTCTCTCTATCTAGTCTCCTGAACACACAACACCTGCATCCTCCTCCTCTCCATCAGATCCACCACCTCTCTTACGCGTCCTGTCATACTACCAACATTCAGCGTTCCAAATCTCACTCCCGTCTCCCCTTGAGCTCTCCCTTCTTTAGCTGTACCCGCTCACGATACAGTAGCCCTCGTCCATTTTCCGCAGAGTTAGGGCGATATGTCTGCGCGTCACCTCCAGGGTACGCCCTAGCTCTATTTGCTCTATCTTCATCGGCTGTCATTCCATAAGGTTTTGGCAAAGGTTTTACAGCCGGATGCCCTTCCTGACGCCAACCTTCCCCATTTATCAGGGCTTGGGACTGGCATGAGTACCCCGATTTGGGGCACCCATGGCTGGGTTAAAAGGCTTAAAAGGCTTAAATTACGATGAAAGGTTAAAAAAAATTGGATTTATTTACATTGACATACTGAAGGTCCAGAGGGAATATGGTTGAGTGCTTCAAGATCATGAGCAATGTGTACGATAAAGAAGTGTGTGAAAATATGTTCGAAATGAGAATTGATTCAATTACAAGAGGGCATGATAAAAAGATTTATGAAAAAAGATCAAGAGTGAACATAAGGAAGACTACTTTTTGTAATAGAGTTGTGGAAAATTGGAATAATCTTCCAGCACGAGTGGTTAACTCGGATTCGGTTGCACATTTTGAAAAAACACTGGGCATGGCCAGGGCCGGCGAGAGCTGCCCCGGGGAAGGATTGGTATATGGGCCCCCCCCTGTTTACTCAGTATTTTATTATGACTGTTTTTTGTGTACATAACAAGCAAACTGATTATATAGTATGCCCAAGTCACTATTCAAAACATACAGTATGATAATCTCTATGAAAAGTATGTTCATTAACTATATTTCCTCTCTGTTAGTTAATCAATTGCTTTATTAATAATTTTAGATTTTATCCCCCCTTTTTCCGGGCCCCGGGGACTTAACCCGGCTTCCCCGCCCTCTCGGCGGCCCTGGGCATGGCATGGCAATTGTAGGATCAGATGTATGATTACAAAGCTAAAATAGATAATATTAAAATAGTACTGAACACACATCATGATCTTAAAGAGCAAGAGCTGGTGTCAGACTCAACAGCCTCTACCAGAAGATCGTCTGAGTATTTGTGAGTAAAAGCTGTAAGTCCCCTCCGTCATATGATCTTAAATATACAAGAAGTGGAAGAACTTTCTTTGTTGTGCTCCAAATTTTTTACAAGTTATTAAAGGGTTACAGTGGGATTAATTATTAAAGTACTGTATAAATAACTGATTACACTGCCCAACACCAATTTTGCTGATTTAATTCTAACACCTGTTTTTAGGTAACTTTGGTGTGCTGATTTAAAAAATCACCTTAGTTTTTGCCTATCACGTCAGGTTTTCGAGCAATCAAATACGGATATTTTGGAGATATCGCATTTTGGCAGGGTTATGCCCAATTTTTTTTCTTTTCAAAAAATAAGTTTTTACATACTCAGAATCAGCATGGAAAAGTAAACAAATGTGCAGGGAGTGAACTTTAATATACAACGGTAATATTGACACAAAGTGATTAAAAGTGTTTAAATAAGCAAAAAATGAATCCATATTAAAGCAAGCACGGGACCAGTTTTCTTAACTGTCTTTTTCTTGTTTTCTTACTTTTCAGTGCTGATAAATTTTCTCTTATAGGACTTCCTAGAATGAGAGATGTCAAGACAATCTCTTTGCAGGCTCCAGCAGTAGTCAGCCATCATATGGGTATCCCATCTTCCTTGGTATCGTTCTTCCATCACTTTGATATCTTGGTGGAACCTTTCACCTTGCTCTTCACTAACATCACCAAGATTTTCTGGAAATTTATCCAGATGACTGTTGAGATAGTGAACTTTAATGCTCATGTCGCAACCCAACTGCTGAAAGTTTACAAGTAAATCCTTTACAAGATCTTTATAATTTTCAGACTTTTTGTTTCCTAGGAAGTTCTTAACTACTGCCACAAAAGCATTCCAAGCTCTTGCCTCCGTTTCGGTCATTGAGTTACTGAACTGCGGATCTTTCATCAGTTTTCTTATCCACAGATAAAATTTTAACAGCAAAACAGCTGTTAACAGGTCTCAAAAATCATCAATTTTGATAAGCGCCATTCATGGATCACCCAAAATAGGCATATTGCATTGCACGAAAACCTGATGTGATGGACAAAATCTAAGGTGATTTTTTAAATCAGCACATCAATATTATCCAGAAACAGGTTTTAGAATTAAATCAGCAGCAAAAAATTTTTTTTTGTTGGGCAGTGTTATTAAAGTACTGTATAAATAGCTCTATTCCTAAGTTTTAAGCTTACTTGAACTTAGTATTTAGAGAGATCCAGGGATTCATTCAGTGCAAGCCCAATTTCTTGGCCTGATTGGCTTACGCCCCCATTAGCTCATTCTGTCCAAACGATAGTCTAACTTGGCCCATAAAGCCCATAGGGCTATGGGTTGATTGCATGTTACCCTCATCCGTTGGAAATTTCCAGCAGATTACAGTGGAGAGTTAACGACAAAAGCCCTATGTTTTTTCATTAGAGAATTATGTATGTGTAGGTCTTCAAAGAACCTCTTTATGTTTATTTGCCTTCGGTATTTGCGCTGCTTAGTGGTAGGGCCGATGTAGGGCCGCGGTACGATGGAGTTACACAACGAGTTGCTTTGATGTAATTGATATAGGCAGTCACTACATTTAAATACCTGAAGGAATAGGCCTATCCTTTTTATAGTAATTAGGTTTTATATTAAGAGGATTTCACTCAAAACTTATAGGAAGATAAAGTACATCTTCCTTGCTTAAAGCATCGCTGTAACATAAGCAAGCTCCGAGCGAGCCGCTCATATAAATCTTCGTCTTTTATTATTTGCTGAATTTGCAAAGTTCGTTGACTCTTCTCACGAAGTAATTTTCATGAGTCAGCAGTGGAAAATTTTGAACACGAAATAATAAATTTTTCTTGTGGTTGGGTGGACCCAATGCCTCTATATTGGGTTCTATGTATGTATGGCAATTATTTTCATTCCCAATAGGCTATGTCGCCAATCCCGAGGCAATTCTGTAGATATTTAATTCAATTAATTAATAATTTATATTTAATTAAGAAATAAAGGTACCACATACGATTCCATGTTGTAAGCATATATAGTTTTTCCATAATGACTTTAGACTGTGATTGTAAGTTTGAAATTAGGCTTAGGGGCTATGGCGGATTAAGGGGCTTACGGGTCCCCATACTCTATACAAGAAGTCAAAAGATATGAAACAATGGTACTTACATATTATTATAACACGAGTGGAGCGACCCGGCGTTGCCCGGGTGGAAGTTGAACGGTATATATATATATGCCCGGTTAGGTTAATTGTACGCTCTTGACGATTGGGTAGGTTAAGTCGTGATACTTGACGATTGGGTGGTTAAGTCGGGATACTTTCGTTAGTTTTAACGAAAATATCACGACTTAACCTGACTAATCGTCAAGGGCGTACAGTTGACTTAACCGGGCATTCAATTAACCTAACCGGGCCTACAAAAATGTTACTGTAGGTTTCGACATATATATATATATATATATATATATATATATACAGTATATATATATATATATATATATATATGAATAGAAACGACGTAAATAAGGAGCGTCTCTGCACACGGGGAAGAGAAATAACGAATAAATGAAAAATGAGGCGAACCGCCCGGGAATCGAACCCAGGGCCTTCCAATTGCCGGTTGGATGCGCTACCATTACACTACGGACCTCGATCAATCATAAATCGAAATTCTCCTACATAGGGCAGAAACCAATGCCCTGAGAGGGCACCCTCGCAAATCGTGAATATGTGCATTTAACTGCAATGACCACGCAGTATATAAATGAATAGAAACGACGTAAATAAGGAGCGTCTCTGCACACGGGGAAGAGAAATAACGAATAAATGAAAAATGAGGCGAACCGCCCGGGATTTCATTTATTCGTTATTTCTCTTCCCCGTGTGCAGAGACGCTCCTTATTTACGTCGTTTCTATTCATTTATATACTGCGTGGTCATTGCAGTTAAATGCACATATTCACGATTTGCGAGGGTGCCCTCTCAGGGCATTGGTTTCTGCCCTGAGGTGACGTGTATGTATATATACATATATATACATACACGTCACCTCACTCCTCCCCTACAAGTTTAGTCTGTCAGGGGGATGAGGGACCCTAGACGACCTGCGGAGCGGGGTTGATGTAGTAGGATCAGGTGCAACTTGTATAGGCGGGCAAGTTGAACCATTTTCCGGAGGATCAGTTCTCTCTTCCGGAAGACTCTGGTCCTTCTGCACTTCCCGTTCCCATATCTGGTCCTGATGGCGTTTAATAGAACGACCATCTTCTAGTTGGCACTTGAAGGAAACAGGGCCCGTTCTCTCCTGCACAGTTGCAGGAACCCATTTTGGTCCAGCCCCATAGTTGCGAATCACAACTGGATCATTAGGTTTCGCTTCTAGAACTCTCCCTCTTTTAGTGTCGTGGTACAACTTCTGTTTTTCCTGATGGCGTAAAACTCGTTGTTGTAACATTTCGTTTGGACGTAACAAATCAAAAACTGAACGAATTCCCCGGCCAATCAGAAGTTTAGAGGGAGACACCCCTGTCGTGGTGTGTGGTGTTATTCGATATTTAAACAAAAATTTATCCAACACCACTTGCATTTCCTCCCCACGAGAATGACGCAAGGCCGACTTGAAAGTACGGACCATGTTTTCCGCGAGACCGTTAGTAGACGGGTGGAAAACACTAGACCGGACATGTCTAATGCCATTTAGGTGGACGAAGGAACGAAATTCCTCACTGGTAAAACAAGTACCATTGTCGGACACCAGGACTACGGGTAAACCCCATCGAGCGAAAACTGAACGGAGTAAGCGAATCGTTACACCCGAAGTCGTGGAAGTGGTTGGAAAAATTTCCACCCACTTAGAGTAGGCGTCCACCATGACTAGGAAATAAATATTATTTATAGGACCTGCATAGTCAACATGGATCCTATGCCACGGTATAGTAGGCCATTCCCAAGGATGAAGTGGACTTTTCCTTGGGAGATCTCTGTTCTCTAGGCAGCTTTGACAGGAACGAACCAATGATTCGAGTTCTCCATCTAAACCAGGCCACCAGAAATAAGCTCTCGCCAGCTCTTTCATTTTTGTTGCGCCCATGTGTTCAGCGTGAAGTTCCTTCACTAAATTCGACCTGCCTTTATTTGGAATAATCACTCTGTGGCCCCATAAGAGACAGCCATTTTGAATAGAGAGGCCAGACTGACGCTGAATAAAAGGCTGTAATTCACTCTCAACCTTAGTAGGCCAACCAACTGAGCAGAAATGGATGACCCTAGACAGAATAGGGTCTGATTTTGTCCACTGCTCTATTTGTACTGCAGATACTGGAGTGGATTCCAAAAACTCCACCAAGTGAACCCATTCTGTAGGTATAGGTACACAATCATTTGGATTTTCTAAGGGCAACCTACTTAGCGCATCAGCCGTACCTAGAAGTTTACCTGACCGATGTACTAAGTCAAATTTATAGGCTTGTAGAATCAGTGCCCATCGTTGAATCCTACCTGAGGCCATAACTGGAATATTTTTAATAGGTGCAAATAAACCTAAAAGGGCTTATGGTCAGTAATTAGTTTAAATTCATGACCCCATAGATAGAAATGAAATTTTTTTACTGCAAATACTAAGGCTAATGCTTCACGTTCCACTTGTGCATATCGTCTTTCCGTCTCAGTTAGTGTTCTAGAAGCAAAACAGATAGGCCTATCTACACCATCAATGTGGTGAGATAACACTGCCCCAATTCCATAAGAACTGCTGTCTGCTGAAACTACGAGAGGAAGTTTAGGATCATAATGCACTAGGAGAGTGGACTTTAGTAGTACGTCCTTGGAAGCCTCAAATGCTTCCTTTTGAGTTTTCTCCCATCTCCACTGTTCCCCAGATCGTAATAGCTTATTTAGGGGTTCAAGGAAAGTCGATGCATTAGGCAAAAATTTCCTATAAAAATTTAGGAGACCTAAATAAGCTTGTAACTGTGTGATGTTTTGTGGAGGTGGTGCCTTTTCTATTGCTTCTAGTTTATCCACCGTTGGATGAATGCCTGAGGCATCTATGCGGAACCCTAAATATGAAACCTCGTTAGTGACCCATGAACACTTTTCTCTCTTTAGCTTAAGTCCAGCATCCCGGAGTCTTTTTAGAACCGTGGTTAATCTAGTTAGGTGTTCTTTTTTAGTCGAACCTGAAATGAGGACATCATCTAGAAAGCAAAGTACCCCTGGAATGTGACCTAGAACTTGGTCCATTGTCCTCTGAAAAATACCTGGAGCCGATGCTATTCCATAGCATAGCCTATTGTACTTATATAGGCCTCGGTGCGTATTTATGATAGTTAATTCTTTAGAGTTTTCATCTAAACTTAGTTGAGCATAGGCTTGGGACATATCGAGTTTTGTGAAATATTTTCCACCAGCAAGAGAGCTAAATAATTCATCAGGCTTGGGTATAGGATAGCAATCTAGAAGGACGGCTCTATTTGCTGTTAAACGGTAATCCCCGCATAACCGCACGGACTTGTCCGGTTTTAGTACAGGAACTACTGGGGCAGCCCACTTAGCGTGTGTGACTGGTTCAATAATTTTATCTTTTAGCAGCCTGTCAATTTCTAAATCTACCTTCTCCCGCAGTGCATGCGCAATTGAACGAGCCTTACAAAATTTCGGAGTTACATTAGGATCTACTTCTATGCAGACCTGATGGCCTTTTAGGTTGCCTACTTCAGGCCCAAAAATAGAAGAAAACTCCCTTAACAATGAGTCTATGTCAGATGGATATGAAAGTGTATGCACATCTGCCTGACCCCTTGGCAAGATTTTGTCAATTGGCATTTCCAAAGCATCAATCCAATCACGGCCTAGTAGAGTAGGCCCTTGCTCATCCACCACTAAAAGGGTTAAGGGATGAGACAAAGTTTTCTGGTTAAGTGTAACTGTGACGTATGCTTCTCCACAAATAGGTATTTGTGTGTCACCGTACTTCTTCAAAATTGTTTTAGATGCATGTAGTTTAGGTGTGTTTTTGAAAATCTTATCAAAAACTACCTTGGACATGACCGTCCGGGCAGCACCCGTATCCAATTCTAGAGGAACTGTAATTCCATCTAGGCCTACCTCTACAATATATGGGCCTGTATTTTCCCCACTTTGCTGCTCATAGAATAGGTACTCCACTCCAATGTTCGAAGTATTTCCCTTTTGAGGATTTATACTAGAAATGTTAAAATTAGAATTTTCACCCTTTGTTTTCTTTGAAAAACACCTTTAGCTATGTGGCCTATTTTACTACAGTTTCGGCAAACTGCTTCTTTAAAAGGGCAATCTTTCTTCCAATGGTGTTTTCCACACCCTGTACATGGCTTGGAAGGCTTAGTAGAATTAGTAGGCTTAGTCGTATTCGCCTCATACCTTTTATTTGCCTGTCTAGTAGGCTCGTTAGGTCTGCCAGGCCTAGAAGATTTAAAGCTATTTACGTGTTGGGCTTTACTACTATGATTTCCAAAAGCTCTAACATCTTTAGCAGCTGCTTCTCTAGCCGTAGCTATTTCTACAGCCTGACTAAAAGTTAGGTCCTGTATGGCTAATAGGGCTCTCTGGGTAGACTCCTCTTTGAGACCCATTACAAACCTATCTCTTAGCATTTCATCTAATTTGTCCCCAAATTTACACGTACGGCTATGGCTTTTTATTCCTGCAACAAACTCTGCAATGCTTTCATTTCCCATCTGATGCCTTGAATAAAATTTGAAACGTTCATAGATGAGAACTACTCGGGGTTTGTAGTGATCGGTTAGGGCCTGTACCAATTCATTATAGGTGCAAGTTTCCGGTGCTTTAGGAGAAACTAGGTCCATAACTAAACCAAACGTTTTAGGGCCTATTATAGTTAAAAAGGTAGGTACTTTCTTAGCATCCGGAATGGAATTTGCCTCGAAAACAACCTCACCCTAGTGGCATAAGCTTCGAAGTCCTCCCCATTGTCTTCGTAGGGGCTTATATGGCCAATCACCGACATGCTAGAGCAAAACCGAATTAGGCCAACTCACGTGAAGTAGGTTAGGTTAGGTTTAAATTTGGTCTAGTTACTGAATAGTGAATTTTATTAGAGTTAGGGCTGAATAGTGAATTGTATTAGAGTTAGGGCTGAGTAAGAATTAGTTTTAGAGTTAGGGCTGAGTAGGAATTAGTTTTAGAATTAGGGCGGCGGGACCTACGCTATAGTACGGTAGCTTCCCCACACAAACAAACCAAATCGGACGACCCACTAGTCTGCCTCCAATTTTCCAAACAACCACTTGAACCCAATAAGCCAAATTAACCCAATAAGCCAAATTAACCCAATGAGCCAAATTTAACCCAATGAACAAAATTTAACCAAATGAGCCAAATCCCATCCTCGTCGCCAAATGTGATAGCGTGGGATTTGGCTCATTTGTCAATTTCTAAATCTACCTTCTCCCGCAGTGCATGCGCAATTGAACGAGCCTTACAAAATTTCGGAGTTACATTAGGATCTACTTCTATGCAGACCTGATGGCCTTTTAGGTTGCCTACTTCAGGCCCAAAAATAGAAGAAAACTCCCTTAACAATGAGTCTATGTCAGATGGATATGAAAGTGTATGCACATCTGCCTGACCCCTTGGCAAGATTTTGTCAATTGGCATTTCCAAAGCATCAATCCAATCACGGCCTAGTAGAGTAGGCCCTTGCTCATCCACCGAGCGAGCCGCTCATATAAATCTTCGTCTTTTATTATTTGCTGAATTTGCAAAGTTCGTTGACTCTTCTCACGAAGTAATTTTCATGAGTCAGCAGTGGAAAATTTTGAACACGAAATAATAAATTTTTCTTGTGGTTGGGTGGACCCAATGCCTCTATATTGGGTTCTATGTATGTATGGCAATTATTTTCATTCCCAATAGGCTATGTCGCCAATCCCGAGGCAATTCTGTAGATATTTAATTCAATTAATTAATAATTTATATTTAATTAAGAAAAAAGGTACCACATACGATTCCATGTTGTAAGCATATATAGTTTTTCCATAATGACTTTAGACTGTGATTGTAAGTTTGAAATTAGGCTTAGGGGCTATGGCGGATTAAGGGGCTTACGGGTCCCCATACTCTATACAAGAAGTCAAAAGATATGAAACAATGGTACTTACATATTATTATAACACGAGTGGAGCGACCCGGCGTTGCCCGGGTGGAAGTTGAACGGTATATATATATATGCCCGGTTAGGTTAATTGTACGCTCTTGACGATTGGGTAGGTTAAGTCGTGATACTTGACGATTGGGTGGTTAAGTCGGGATACTTTCGTTAGTTTTAACGAAAATATCACGACTTAACCTGACTAATCGTCAAGGGCGTACAGTTGACTTAACCGGGCATTCAATTAACCTAACCGGGCCTACAAAAATGTTACTGTAGGTTTCGACATATGTATATATATAATATATATATATATATATATATATATACAGTATATATATATATATACAGTATATATATATATATATGAATAGAAACGACGTAAATAAGGAGCGTCTCTGCACACGGGGAAGAGAAATAACGAATAAATGAAAAATGAGGCGAACCGCCCGGGAATCGAACCCAGGGCCTTCCAATTGCCGGTTGGATGCGCTACCATTACACTACGGACCTCGATCAATCATAAATCGAAATTCTCCTACATAGGGCAGAAACCAATGCCCTGAGAGGGCACCCTCGCAAATCGTGAATATGTGCATTTAACTGCAATGACCACGCAGTATATAAATGAATAGAAACGACGTAAATAAGGAGCGTCTCTGCACACGGGGAAGAGAAATAACGAATAAATGAAAAATGAGGCGAACCGCCCGGGATTTCATTTATTCGTTATTTCTCTTCCCCGTGTGCAGAGACGCTCCTTATTTACGTCGTTTCTATTCATTTATATACTGCGTGGTCATTGCAGTTAAATGCACATATTCACGATTTGCGAGGGTGCCCTCTCAGGGCATTGGTTTCTGCCCTATGTAGGAGAATTTCGATTTATGATTGATCGAGGGCCGTAGTGTAATGGTAGCGCATCCAACCGGCAATTGGAAGGCCCTGGGTTCGATTCCCGGGCGGTTCGCCTCATTTTTCATTTATTCGTTATTTCTCTTCCCCGTGTGCAGAGACGCTCCTTATTTACGTCGTTTCTATTCATTTATATACTGCGTGGTCATTGCAGTTAAATGCATATATATATATATATATATATATATATATATATATAATAATAATAAACAGGAACACCAGAGAAAATACAAACATCTTTCAAGGTTTAATAGTACCAACGTTTCGGAATGCACTAATTCCATCTTCAGGGCTAAAACAATAAAATGCCAAATCACATACAAAATACAATTTGCTTAATAACAATTTAAAATAAACTTTAAAAATTATAAAAAGTAGCTAATTAAATGTAAAACAGTAAAACATTAAAACTAAAAGGTAAATAAATGTGAAGTTAAAAAGTTAAAATTATAAAAAGTAAAAGCATTAAAACTGAAACGTAAATAAAATAAACTAGTACCTTAACCAAAACACAGCAGATCTATCGATGATTCGTTAGAATTTAGGTCTGGTTTTAGTTTATAAATAAACAGAGACTCCATAATTTTAAGCTTAAGGTCAGAGCTTCCGGCAGCAAGAACGGCGAAATTAGAATGTGAAATTGGGTGGTTATTGTTGTGCGAGTGATTACGTATGAGAGAATTAGGTGGTTTGCCAAGGGGTAAATTTGTACGGACCGATTTACCGAGATGTTCGTAAATACGAGATTTTAAATGTCTTTTAGTTTTACCTATATATGACCCGATACAGTGGTCACACTTGTATTGATAAACTATGGATGACTTAAGAAGTGTAGGAATAACATCCTTGTATTTAAATAAATGGTAAATCGATTTAGACGGAGTGAATATAATTTTTATACATAGTTGTGGGTAGAATTCCTTGAGCAATTTTAAAAGTTTGTTTCTAATGTTAAAACTTGAGGTTCTCATATAGGGCAAAGTGAAATACAGAATATCTTTAGGGACTGTAATTAAGTCTCTAGTTGTAGGGCTTATTAGTCTATTTAAGGTTCTGCCTATTGTAGTCTCCACCAGTCGAGAAGGGAAATTATTCTTGGCAAGGAGTTTTCGGATGAAATCTAGTTCATCGTGTAGTTTAAAGTAATCTGAACAGATATTGAAAGCTCTATTGGTCAGAGTCGAAATTAAATTTCGTTTGAAACCTAAAGGGATAAAGGAAGAAAAGTTCGTAGTAAGATTGGTGAATGTCGGCTTTCGGTAAACAGAAGTTTCAAAAGAGGAATTAGTTTTTATTATCTTAATGTCCAAAAAGGACAGAGAGCTATTAGATTCAACTTCTGAAGTAAATTGAATATTAGGGTGCTTAGAATTAAGGTAATTACGAAACAAAGGGATATGGTCTGGTGATTTAAACAGGAGAAAAGTGTCATCAATATATCTTCTATAAAAAACCGGTTTAAAGTTGGAAGGACACTCATTCAACCATTTGACTTCATGATGACACAGAAACGCGTTAGCTAAGGTGGGACCAAGAGGCAGACCCATTTGAACACCTTCAGTCTGTTTAAAATATTCACCGTTGAATATAAATATAAGGTCTTCCACCGAAAATTTTAGTAGTTCTTTCATTTGACCTCTATTAAAACCCTGCACAGTATCAGTATTATTAAAAAGATTGTCAATACATATATCAATAGTTTCTGCAACAGGCACATTGGTAAATAAAGATTTTACATCGAAGCTAGCCATTGTGTAAGAATTATTATTTAATGAGGTAATTTCTGTAACGAAAGAAAAAGAATCCCGTGCTGTATACAAATTATAAGTTATAGGTGATAGTATGGGAACCAAGAATTTTGAAAGGTTATAACTAAAAGTTCCTAGAGCCGATAAAATTGGCCTAAGTGGACAATTAGGTTTGTGTATTTTAGGAAGTCCATACATAATGCCTGGGCTGGATCCAGAAACAAATAATTTAGAAAAAACCGTCTCTGAGATTATATTATTAGATTTAAGTTTTCTAAGATACCTATTAATTTTATCTTCTTGTTTTAAAATTAAAGCAAAAATGTCACCAGTTGTTTTAGCCCTGAAGATGGAATTAGTGGATTCCGAAACGTTGGTACTATTAAACCTTGAAGGATGTTTGTATTTTCTCTGGTGTTCCTGTTTATTATTAAACTGCGTTTTCCGCGCCACCAATCAATAGCCGATATAATCACCAAACGCTATGAAAGACCAGCATTGCACATGTATAGAAGACTTGAAAAACTTGACTACAAGGCTAGAAAACTTCAGTGTGATTTGCGGTTCCTTACTTGCTGCAGAAACCAGGGTTTGATTCCTGGCTTTTTGAGGTTCAAACTTAGTAACTTTCATTTACAAAAAAGTGAAACGTATAGGAACTGTCAAAAACAATTACTAGATGCAGAAATTAAATTTAAGAAAAGGTTCAGTAATGAATGTAATCGGGATCTTAATCGGTCTACTTGTGATTTTAAGTCTCTGGTGTCTGGTATAGATTCAACACATCTTTTGAACGTCATTCAGACGGGCAATTTGAAATGTATTGCAAGGGTGAATTTTGTTCAGAACAGGAAACTCCAAAAATTAGGATATAATACGATTAATAATCTAGCAGCTAATGATCTCATCTTTAATTATTCTTCCAAAGTTCTCAGTGATATTAAAAAATCTGCCCTCTGTAAAGGCCTGAAATTCTCTCTTACTCCAAAGAAACTTAATTTTTACGATTATTTCCTCAACTTTGAGTTATTTTTTAAGGACCTTTTTAAACATGCATTCTTTGACCCACATAGTAAAGGTTTTAACTTTTTATCTAATAATTTACGTAATTTAGCTTTTACTTCATTTTATGCTTTTAACCCTTATGGCAATAGATCTAATATGGAGGTGGAAGAGTTTCAAAGTCTAAGAAATCTGTCTTTGGACAAGTCATTGGTGGTTACAAGACCAGACAAAGGCAATGGCGTTGTTCTTTTGGACAGGAATGTTTATGTCGATAAAATGTTAGATATTTTAAATGATGCAACTAGATTTACTAAAGTAACTGGTGACATTTTTGCTTTAATTTTAAAACAAGAAGATAAAATTAATAGGTATCTTAGAAAACTTAAATCTAATAATATAATCTCAGACACGGTTTTTTCTAAATTATTTGTTTCTGGATCCAGCCCAGGCATTATGTATGGACTTCCTAAAATACACAAACCTAATTGTCCACTTAGACCAATTTTATCGGCTCTCGGAACTTTTACTGTAGTTATAACCTTTCAAAATTCTTGGTTCCCATACTATCACCTATAACTTATAATTTGTATACAGCACGGGATTCTTTTTCTTTCGTTAGAGAAATTACCTCATTAAATAATAATTCTTACACAATGGCTAGCTTCGATGTAAAATCTTTATTTACCAATGTGCCTGTTGCAAAAACTATTGATATATGTATTGACAATCTTTTTAATAATACTGATACTGTGCAGGGTTTTAATAGAGGTCAAATGAAAGAACTACTAAAATTTTCGGTGGAAGACCTTATATTTATATTCAACGGTGAATATTTCAAACAGACTGAAGGTGTTCAAATGGGTCTGCCTCTTGGTCCCACCTTAGCTAACGCGTTTCTGTGTCATCATGAAGTCAAATGGTTGAATGAGTGTCCTTCCAACTTTAAACCGGTTTTTTATAGAAGATATATTGATGACACTTTTCTCCTGTTTAAATCACCAGACCATATCCCTTTGTTTCGTAATTACCTTAATTCTAAGCACCCTAATATTCAGTTTACTTCAGAAGTTGAATCTAATAGCTCTCTGTCCTTTTTGGACATTAAGATAATAAAAACTAATTCCTCTTTTGAAACTTCTGTTTACCGAAAGCCGACATTCACCAATCTTACTACGAACTTTTCTTCCTTTATCCCTTTAGGTTTCAAACGAAATTTAATTTCGACTCTGACCAATAGAGCTTTCAATATCTGTTCAGATTACTTTAAACTACACGATGAACTAGATTTCATCCGAAAACTCCTTGCCAAGAATAATTTCCCTTCTAGACTGGTGGAGACTACAATAGGCAGAACCTTAAATAGACTAATAAGCCCTACAACTAGAGACTTAATTACAGTCCCCAAAGATATTCTGTATTTCACTTTGCACTATATGGGAACCTCAAGTTTTAACATTAGAAACAAACTTTTAAAATTGCTCAAGGAATTCTACCCACAACTATGTATAAAAATTATATTCACCCCGTCTAAATCGATTTACCATTTATTTAAATACAAGGATGTTATTCCTACACTTCTTAAGTCATCCATAGTTTATCAATACAAGTGTGACCACTGTATGGGGTCATATATAGGTAAAACTAAAAGACATTTAAAATCCCGTATTTACGAACATCTCGGTAAATCGGTCCGTACAAATTTACCCCTTGGCAAACCACCTAATTCTCTCATACGTAATCACTCGCACAACAATAACCACCCACTTTCACATTCTAATTTCGCCGTTCTTGCTGCCGGAAGCTCTGACCTTAAGCTTAAAATTATGGAGTCTCTGTTTATTTATAAACTAAAACCAGACCTAAATTCTGACGAATCATCGATAGATTTGCTGTGTTTTGGTTAAGGTACTAGTTTATTTTATTTACGTTGCAGTTTTAATGCTTTTACTTTTTATAATTTTAACTTTTTAACTTCACATTTATTTACCTTTTAGTTTTAATGTTTTACTGTTTTACATTTAATTAGCTACTTTCTATAATTTTTAAAGTTTATTTTAAATTGTTATTAAGCAAATTGTATTTTGTATGTGATTTGGCATTTTATTGTTTTAGCCCTGAAGATGGAATTAGTGCATTCCGAAACGTTGGTACTATTAAACCTTGAAGGATGTTTGTATTTTCTCTGGTGTTCCTGTTTATTATTAAACTGCGTTTTCCGCGCCACCAATCAATTGCCGATATATATATATATATATATATATATATATATATATATATATATATATATATATATATATATAATGGCGACCCTTTAACCAGGATCTTCACGACTGACAACTTCTGCATCCAGGATTCTTCCAGTCTTCCAGACCCTGGAACTAGAACCAACACCCAGTTGACCGGCGTGTCACGACTTCTAGTTCGTCACATCCACCCTTGAACCGGTGCGTCACGACTCCAAGTTCTCCACGCCTAGTTTTCATCCAAGAACAAGTGGCCAGTAAGACACGTCTTCAGGACACGTCTCCAAGGTTTTCGCCGTAGGAATCTTGTTAAGTATAAAACTCTTTTTTAAATTATCTCTAAACATTTGAAAAGTCAGTATTATTAACAGTTAATATTTAGTATTGAGCCAGAATTAACACAAAACACAGTGAACACTTCAGACACCAGTGATACATTTTTTTTATTGAAAACAGTATTTTCATAGAATTATTGTCACAGAATTAAAATTCACAGAGTTAATGTCACAGAGTTAAAATTCAGAGAGTTATTGTCATAGTTATTTTCAGAGAGTTATTGTCATAGTTATTTTCACTATTATAGTTAGTATAGTATAATTTTATTTAATGTACCAAATACAGTATTACCATACCTTTACGTACATTCGAGTGAAATCTTGTTTACATTTTTTTATTTTGTTTGCAATCTTTTCAAATTCTCCCCTAGTTAGGCAAATTATTGTGCATTTATTTAATGTGTATTTTTTTAGATAGGTAGTTAGGAAAACCCCTTAAGTGATCATTCCATAAATTAAGATCGGTAAAGCAGACCTAATTAAAACACATTAATAGTACCTTCACATATGAGCGATTCAGACGGTGCGCTTTCTGACATCAAAAATTTCCCTACACCCATTTTTCCACCTACCCCGCGCCCTTCAAACATACTCCCAAACACACAAACTTCAGAGCCAGAACAAGCCAATATGTCTCAGTCTCAAACCCCCGCCTCAGCGTACATTAACTTAGGCAGACTAGTAAACCTTCCCCATACTGTTTTAATTTTTAAGGGAACCATAAATAATCACTTTCTTGAACCACGCGTAAGACCTTGGATTGAATCTTTAGAGCAACATTTCTTACGCGAAAACATCACCGATGATGATATAAAAATTAAGGAAGCAAAAAGATTTATCGACCATAAAGAAGGGAATGTTCATGACACAGTCACCTACGTCCCATCAATTAGCGAAGCTACAACATGGGACGATTTTAAATAAAACTTATTAGAATTTTTTAAAGAAATAACAGTTGCACAACCCTTAGCCACGTTAGAAGCAGTCTTCCAAGCTAAATGGAAGAAAGAGGAACATGAAGATTTAAACAATTTTATTACACAAACACATAAACTTGTAGGAGAAGCCCTCCGTGCCGCTGAAAATGCGTGTGGCATTACTTTCACTTCGAAACAAAGAAATCTAATAGTAGCAACAACCATTTACCAAAACCTACCCGGAGCACCTAAAAAAAAGTTTCAGGAGTTTTTAAATGTTGACAAACCTGTAAGTGTAGCCATAAACAAAACACGGGAACATTACCCCGATTTAGCAAACCAGAACTACCGAAAGGGTAGAGAAACCCCTGTACATTACATTCAGCAGCAGCAACCACAACAGCAACAACAACAACCCTATGATATTTTTCAAATAGCCAGAAAAGCAGATCAACAAATTCACTTCAACTTCTTACTGTGGTTTGATTGCATGCTTCACGAACAACAGAAGTATCAGATTGATTAACGAGGAAACTCTGAAGATATTCAGAGTATATGAAGAAACTCTGAAGAAAGTTCGCATAAGTAAAGTACCTACCTGATTAGAGTGTAAATAACGAAAGAAAGATTACGAAAGAAATCTTTTATACTGTAACTTGAAGAGCCTAATCATTTTCATTAATCAGTAAAGTAACATAAATGTCATCAACTGTTGCCGCAAAATAGAAGTCAACATCTTCCTTCCTTGACTAATCAATTTAAAAATTAGAAAGAGCCGTTTTGAGCAGAAAACTGAGATTTGTTTATAAAAAACCTCTGAACAGGTAGCTAGAACAACCTGAAAAAAGTGTTAGCAGCTGACGAGGAAGCTTCTAACAGTGGCTGCATCCTCCAGCGCGGGACACGTCAACGAGAAGAAGAGGCGACGTCAAACCAAAACATCAACGCGCTGGTGGCCAAACTTCCTCAAATCTCCGTGCATCGGGTTGTCTACGGTTGGCCAGACTGGCAGTCGACGGCCTGTTGCGTGGCACGGTCAGAGTGCCGATCGGCTCCCGGGGCCGGACCTATTCTCAGCGTGCTATTTTTTCAATTACAGGGAGCAATTGCGTGCTCCCCGAACTACTCTTACTCTCTGGCGACATTAAGACTAATCCAGGCCCCACTACAACTTACACATGTCACCATACACAAAGACATAGACACAATAGCACCATGAGACACATACAGAAGTATAATATTAACATATTACAGTACAACGTAGATGGCCTCACAAACAAAATCATGCAGCTTAGGGAATTCGTACACAAACAAAACATTCACATAGCACTTATACAAGAAACAAAACTAAAACGCACACACAAAACACCCACCATCCCTGACTTCACGGCGATCCGTCAAGATCGTACTGGGGGTAACGGGGGTGGACTCATCACTTACATACGTAAAAGCATTAGCTACACTGATGCTACCCAAAACATTACAAACACAATCCAAGCAGATAACACGATAGAAATACAGGCAGTTAACATTAAAACACGCGCAAAACACAACACCACACTAATCAACATTTACATCCCACCAGATAGTTCACCTCAGGTGCCAGCCAATTACAATCCACAGTTACACAATCTGCCTCTCTCACTAATGTCATCTTAGGAGGAGACTTCAACGCCAAAGACACTAGTTGGTACCTGCACAACCAAAACAACACCAGAGGCGCCAACATAGCCACACAACTAAACAGCCTCTTCATTCTTAACAATACAGAAGAACATACACACATACCACATCAAGCAGGATACTCAAACTCCTCCCCAGACATAACGTTCTGTTCCCCCTCACTAGCAACACATACACAATGGAGAACAGAAAAACAACTGTCATCAGACCACCTGCCCATCATCATTACAACACATTCTACACTCTGCCCCAACAGCCTTAGGCACACTTACAGAAATTACAAGAAAGCTGATTGGGAACAGTTCAAAATACAGACTGAGGAACAATTCACCACATTAAACAGCACACCCATCATAAACATCATACAACACTCAAGACATTTAATCAGATCATCAATAATGCAAACAAATACATACCCAAGGGCAACATTAGGAAATACAACCCAAATTACACTAGAGAAATAGCCCACCTCATAAGGCAACGTAACAACCTCAAATATAACACACAAACACCACACACAGAAGCCATAAAACAGCAGATACAACAACAGCTCAACACAGAAATAAACAACAAACTCAAAGAAAAACAAACAGAAACATTCAGGGAATTCATAACAACTAAACCACTCCACAGATACATACAGGCTATACAAGACTATAAACAGCATTACCCACTCTAACAGCGGCATTCACACCTCACACGCGGCTATCTGTCGCAGCCAAAATAATATCCCAACATACACACAACAAGCTAACATTCTAGTTAATCACTACGCAAAGATAAGTCACTTAAACAGAGACAACAACCAGAAACACGCAGACAGACAAACAGCCAGACACAAGAAAACCTACAGACTCGACACGACCATTACACCCTTCAATACAGACCAGACCAAGATCATCAAAAACATTAAGAATTCGAAGGCTACTGGACCAGACAACATATCTAACATACACCTTAAACACTTGGGCCCACAAGGAATACTAGCTCTCACAAATATCAGCACATATTCATACCAACACTGTATTATTCCTGACATATGGAAACAAGGTAAAATTATTACACTACTCAAACCAAACAAAAATCCAACAGAACCAGCTTCCTATAGACCCATTACTTTACTATGCACACCTTCCAAAGTAACAGAAAGACTAATCTTACAAATCACCAACCCACACATACCACTATCGCCTACTCAACATGGATTCAGACCTCACCACTCAACCACGACATTACTCACTAACCTCACGCAGCACATCATGGATGGCATCAACTCCAGAAGACCAGCTCAACGTACACTATTAGCAACAATAGACATTAGTAAAGCATTTGATGCTATCCCACGCTTCCCTCTCATAAACAAAATACTCAACACAAACATGCACAATAACACCAAAAGGTGGCTGAGCAACTATCTTCAGGAAGATACTCACATGTCACATTTAATGGCAAGTCATCCAAAAACAAGCTTTTTCCGAACGGGGTCCCTCAAGGCTCTGTTCTCTCACCAACACTCTTCAACTTATACATGCATGACATTCCAACACCCATAGATAACAAGCTTACCTTATCATCATATGCAGATGACATCACTCTAACATCCACCCACAACAACATCGACACCGCTACAAATAACCTACAAACATACATAAACAGTATACAAGACTGGCTCACACACAATAGACTCAAAGTAGCGCCCACAAAATCAACCATCACCTTGCTTACAAGCAACACAAAAGAACACCAGGTAATTCCACAGCTTACACTAAACATCAACATTCCACACACTCACAGAACCAAAATTGGGTCACATACAACACATCATTATCTTTTGCAAACCACATTCAGGACATTAAAAACAAATGTACGTCAAGACTTAACACGCTTAGGGTACTAACAGGCACAAACTTTGGACACCAGCAGGAAACAACATCACTCATATACAAACAATATATTCGCTCAGTTATGGACTATGCTAGCCCATGCTGGGCACCCATTATCTCAAACACACACATAAACACCTTACAACAATACAAAACAACGCACTTCGTATCATTACAGGATGCACTCAAACAACACCAATAGAACACCTGCACACAGAAACAAAAATACTAAAGTTAGGGAACATTTAGACATGAGGGGAACACAATTCATGGCAGCAGCGACAACTAACCCACAACACCCTTGCCACTACATGTACAATCATGCACCAACACCTCGCACCATTAAGGTAACACCAGAGAGACATTATAACCAAATACTCCATTCCATACCACGCCCCACAGACATCACACAGTACAGAAAACACATACACACACACCTAACCCACAAAGCACTGACACGACTCTGGTCCGAATGCGGTCCTAGGTGCGAAGCCGCCACCCATTAACAGGTCAGAGATCAGCCTGAGCAGATCGGATCGAGTTAACTTAGCACGATTCCGATGTGGACATCACCCAACTTACGGACATATAAACACAGACTAGACAACTCCATAGACGACACCTGCCACCTGTGCCAAGACACACCACAAACAATTGAACACATTATGACGGACTGTACCGCTCTAGCACAACAACGAACACAACACAACATCACTAGTGCGCTGAACCTCTGGTCCACTCCGGAGAGGGCGATCGGTTACCTGCGTGCCGCCGGCTTGCTCGATCAGGGTGGGCTGATCGGCTAAACAACAACAACACAACAACACCTATAAATCGAGGCCAATGCAGGGAACACCACCCCAGAAACAAGCCCCCCAAACCCAGAATACACGCCCTCCTCCACAGTGTTTTAACTGCGATAGCTTTGGGCACATGATAAGTCAGTGCAATTATCCCTCTTATTGCTCCCACTGTCACGAACATGGTCATCGCCGTGGCGATCGCCAAAAGTGTGCTGATAAAGCCCCTGCAGGGTATAGACCCCACTTTCAGAAACCAAACCACCACGTTCCCAAAACGTATCCCAAAAGTCCTCCAATCCCCAGAAACCAGTCCATTCCCAGCCTCAGTCGAACCACCAACCCAATAGATTACGACCACAGGGTCAACCACACTCTTACCCCATGTACAAACCCAGTACAACCAGCAAGGTCAACTAGTTCGGTACGTAGAAGTACCCGTGGAGGAATCATTTTCCCCAGAGTACAGTTTTCAAGAACACCCTCCAGCGTATGGTAATCCCTAGAATATGACCAGGTCCTCCCATAGAAGACAATTCGAGCCCTTTTTTAGACCCTACATTGGAGGCAGCAGTTCAACCTCCTCCCTCCTAATTACAGTAATGAACCCAGATGCACACAAACTCCCCATCAGGATAATAGGTGCGACCTCCTAGATTTAATAAAATTGTAGCACTGATAACCAAGATTTAACTGCTCTCCTAGATACAGGAGCACACGCGACGTTAATTAAGAAAAATGGTAGATGAATTACTAGAGAGTACAAATTACAAATATGAAATTAAGGCACCATCCTCTCAACTCAGAGGAGTTACGGGCACACCCATACCTACATACGGAGAAATTGAATTATATTTAGAAGTTGGAAACGCGGTATACCCCGCGAAATGTTGTATAGTGGACACAGTCGCCACCTTTCAGACAGATATCCTACTAGGTATGGATTTTTTTAACCGGAATCAGTGGGAGATTTACCCAGCCGGAAAGTTAGTAAAGTGTCGAAATAGGACACACCATCTCCGTGAGAATACAGACAGCTTAATGCTAATAGAATTAGTTCAGTTCAGATTTCCGAAAGAAATAGGAAACCCCTCCACTTGATAGCAGTTCAAGTCAGCCGGTTGCATCCAGAGGGACAACCGCTCCAGAAATCAGACCCCAGGGTAATCAGTTCCAGTTGTTGAATCCAGTTGGATCAACACAGTCAGTTTCAGTCAGTCAGTTTCCAGTCAGTCAGTTTCCAGTCAGTCAGTTTCCAGTCAGCCAGTTTCCAGTCAGCCAGTTTCCAGTCAGCCAGTTTCCAGTCAGCCAGTTTCCAGTCAGCCAGTTTCCAGTCAGCCAGTTTCAGTCAGCCAGTTTCCAGTCAGCCAGTTCAGCCAGCTTCAGTTCAGCCAATAAGGCAAATTTTAGTCGCCGAACCAGAGTCAGATTCACAATTTTTCATATGCCCTACCGAGCATATAACAGTAGCACCTTATGAGAAGATTTGTTTCCTAGCAAAAGTAGTCGACAGTCAAGGAAAATTATTAGAGTCAGAGCGTATCTGATTACAGAGAAAAGTAATTTCAAAAGAGATGTTCTTATTGCCAAGTCCTTAGTCAGAGTCAGAATTCAGCTATCCCTGTTGTTTGTTTAAACAAAGGAAAAAGCCCTATAGAATTAACTTCAAATCAGAAAATAGGAACTGTTTCCACAGTAGAAATAGATTCAGATTTCCCCATCAGTACGATAAATCGTGTTTCCAGTTCCTTAGAGTTAAATCCTTCAGTATTAAAAGAAGAATATAAGAAATGTCTGGAGCACTCCCTTCAGGAGTCACCAGCTTTACAGGATCCCAAATAATGGAATCACTTCTCGATTTCCTGATAAGAAATAGAGATGTGATTGCCCTAAAAGGAGATCCTCTGGGCCGAACTAATTTGGTCCCTTTTGAAATCAAGCTGGAACCCAATCCAAACCCATTTTCATTCCTCCCTATCGGGTTCCACATTCCCAATTAGTCACTATTGAGAACACATCACGGACATGTTGGACAGGATGTCATTCAGCCTTCAGCTAGTCCCTGGTCCGCTCCTATGATTCTCGTCTCCAAAAAGGACGGAACATCTCGCCCTTGTATAGATTTTAGACGCCTGAACAACATTACCTCCCAGACCGTTTCCCGATTCCAAACATGCAGGAAACAATTCTGAACGTAGGAAAGCGAACTTTTTTCATCCCTCGATTTAGCATCGATTATTGGCAAATGGAGGTCAGTCCCGAATCTCGGGCATTGACTGCTTTCTCCACTAACCGAGGCCATTACGAATTCCAGGTTTTACCTTTCGGAGTCCGAAATGGGCCTGCTAATTTCTCTAGGTTGATGAATATAGTCCTTTCCGACCTATTAGGTGTCGAAGCTCTCGTTTATCTTGACGATATTATCGTCTAGTTCGGACATAAAACACACTTTCAACGCCTTCAGAATGTGTATCACGCTTGAGAAAAGCACACCTTAAACTGAAGCTTGCAAAGTGCAATTTTTTACAAGAATCCCTGGTATACCTAGGATTCCTACTCTCATCCACAGGAATTAAACCTGATCCAGCCAAACTCGAAGCCCTGGAAAGGTACCCTGTACCCAAAACCATCGATGACGCCCGTGCATTTATTGGTTTTGTCAGATTCTGTCGGAATTTTATCCCCCAGTTTTCAAATATTGCTAAACCCATTACCAATTTGTTCCAGAAAAATTCGAAATTTAACTGGGAATCCGATCACCAACATGCCTTTGAAACTTTAATTGATAAACTAACCTGTCATCCCATCTTACAATGTCCTAATTACACAAGACCCTTCATCATAGCCACAGATGCTTCCTCCTATGGACTAGGAGCCGTCCTATTACAGGACGTAGATGGTGTGGAATTACCCATTGCTTATGCCAGTCAACTTCTCTCTGCACCTCAACGGAATTATTCCACTACGGACCGGGAGGCCCTAGCGGTATATTGGGCTTTGAAAAAATTCCGAAATATCGTCTATGGCTACGATGTAACCATCAAGACTGACCATAAGCCACTCACGTACCTCTTCAAGGACAAGTTACTCGAAGGACGGTTGAGTAGATGGGCTCTGTTGATTCAGGACTTTGCGGTAAAAATCGTATACAAACCAGGAAAACTTCAAGTTATTCCAGACGGATTGTCGAGGCTCAAGCCCGACGCCCAAGTGAATAAAATAGGAATTCTTCCTGTGTTCGACCACGAGTGTCTGCAATACTCCCAACAACAGGACAAACACACCCAAAACCTTCGGGCGCGCCTGGAACAAAAGGAACCATCGAAGGTAAAAGAACAGTACAACCTCAAAGATGGGCTCGTACATTTCAGGGACGAAAATGGAAACGACCTCGTGGAGATACCGAAGGATCTCGTCGATATAGCCATTGGACTTTGTCACGACTCACCTTTGTATGGCCACATGGGGCCGGATCGCACCATCAAGAGTCTTCTGGAGCGATACCATTTTTCCGAGATGAACAGAAAGGTACATGAATACATCGCCGAATGTCCGTCGTGTTTAAAACATAAGGGCAACGTACCATCCACAGCTCCGATGCATAAATATCCTGTATGCCAAAGGCCCTGGCAAAGAACTGGAATGGATATACTGGGACCATTCCCGAAAACATCAAAGGGAAACCAGTACATCATTGTGTTTACAGACCACTTCTCGCGTTACAGCGAAGTAGCTGCCATTCCAGACCAGACCCCGGAAACTGTGACCAGAGCCCTAGTGGAACGCGTCATCCAGAATCATACTACTCCTTCCATCCTAATTTCGGATAACGGTCTTAGTTTCACGTCCAAACTGTTCGAATCACTCTGTAACATGTGTAAAATTAAAAACACACACATTATGGCGTACCATCCGCAGGCAAACGGCTTAGTGGAAAGGCACAATCGGAAGATCTTAGAAGCTCTTCGCCACGTTGTCGATGCGTCCTCCCGTACATGGGATGATTCCCTTCCCATGGTACAAACAGTCATCAACAACGGCTATAATGTGTCCATCGAGGACACCCCTCATTTCGTCCTCTATCACTACGACAAGCGCCTACCTTTTGATTTGCCCGACCAAATCGACCCGGCAGTTCTAACATCTTCCGAGATGGCAGAAGCAAATCAGCAACTAGCTGAACGATCTTTCAAGATTTTTGACATAATCCGCAATGCCCTAGACCAGGGATTCCCAAAGTGGTCTGTACAGACCCCCAGGGGTCTGTAGGAAGCTTCCAGGGGGTCTCTAAGCTTCTGGAAAAATAGTAACATTAACTGTATTAAAATAAATTTCCATTTCACACTAGACATTCGGTAAGTGTTTATTAAACTGGTTTAATGAGCGTAGAATGTTTAATTTTACATTAATTTAAAAGCTATCTATGTTTATGAAATATACTATAGTTTGTAACTGAATTCATAATTTTTTTTGTGAGGGGTCTATGTCCGTACGGAATTAATATTTAGGGGTCCTTGGTGGTAAAAGTTTGGGAACCCCTGCCCTAGACCAACGAAACCAACAGATGGAGCAAGAGCAACATAGGCGTCATCCCCGTCAACGGACTATTATAATCGTCGGTATGCGATGTTATTTGAAGAGCGTGAAACCGCCAGGTGCTCATCGCAAATTATACCCAAAATGGGATGGCCCATATAGGATTATGAAAAACCTTGGAAAAAATCGTTATAAAATCCTCGACCTCCGGGATCATTCCAAACTAAAGATCATTCACGCTGACAATTTGAAAATAGCTTCCGAACAACACCTTCCCAAAAAACAGCTGCCAGGCGCTCGAGCCGCCTATCCTTCAAAAGGTCAAGGTATTAACAAATCGAGCAGGGATCAAAAAACTGAAGTGGTCACCGCGGGAACCACTACCCATGACGAAGATTGGTACCTCGTAATACCACCAGTACTCGAGCCAATCTCTGAACAAGAGCAGGCCCCAGAGCCAAGCGTCCAATCGGACCCAGACCCTGGAGAAACCCCTTCGAGAGGATCACTCAGTGGAACTCCACCATCTCCTCCAACTCCACCATCTCCTCCAACTCCACCATCTCCTCTGTCACCACCCTCACCGATTGATGATCGACGCACGGACCCTACATACCGCCCGCAAATGCATCAACCATGTGAACTAGAACCTTCACATAAGAAACGAACCCGCTCAGAATCCGAGCTTAGCGGTCGACCCCCATTGCCACCAAAACGAGGCCGACCCCTTCGCCCACAAACACAAATATCCACACAGCCACCCCCAGCTCCGTATAACCTAAGGCGTAGAAATGAATAAAATTGTCCCCCTTATAATTTTCCAAGTTATTTACTCTTGTAGCCCTAGCATTAAAATTTCTACCGGAGTTGTTATAGAAAAACTTGCAGAAGGTAAATTTTTGAAAGGGCACGCAAACCTTTATATAAATTTGCAACCCCCTGCTAGAATTAAAATCAATCTCCTTCAGATACAAACCCAATTAAAAACGTTTGAAAGTAAAGTCCAGAATTCTTTCCAAGGAAAAGATCAGATTAGTCGCGTTCTGTTAGAAAATACTTTGGAAAATATTCGAACTACAACACGCGCCCTATCAGAAATATTGGCATTACCATGGATACAAACGGAAACACATAACTCGGAAAAAATTAATCAAAGAAATAAAAGGGGACTAATAGATATAGGAGGAAAAATATTCAAGGGTTTATTCGGATTAGCAACCGAAGAAGATATTAAAAGAATCGAATTCAAATTGAATCTCTTCGCGCGAAATCGACAGTATAATGGACATATGTTAGAACAAACTATTAGGTCACTACACGAAAACAATCGCTTCCTCCACTCCCTTTCGGACAGATTCACATACCTTGAATCCATGTTAGCTCAATACAAAGAACACAAAAGATATCTAGAATTAATAGAGATAATTAACCTACAAGTAACCCTAATCGATAAATACTTACAACGAATAACTACGATTCATTCCAAGGTTTTGCGTGCAACCCAGCTAGCCCATGGAAAAATCACTCTTTCCACCCTAATACCATGGGAAACACTTCAGTCCTTGATTCACACCGCCCAGACACAATTAAAATTATCACCCATATTCCCACTCAACCACACTAATTACCCCCAATTTCTAGAATGCACCTGGACTGTACATGGACCACGCCCCTACACATACCTCACAATTATACCATTTTTCGATGTCCTCACTTACGACGTATGTAAAATTTCACCCTTTCCCAACACCCTACCGAAACAACTCTAATGTCTATCGATTGTATTTACCCACCGTACCACCTTACCTTTTCCTCACCAAAGATCTGTCAGCCTATTCTATGATGTCAGATAGCGACGTCCGGCATTGCCGATTCCCGCAACCAAATAAACAACTCGTTTGCCCTCCACTCAAACCAGTTATTCTTCCAACTACTAGGTCTTGCTTTATCGAGTTAATTCGTGACCGGCATGCCTCGGTATGTTCATTTAAAAATTTCATTCCCCTAAAACCGTCCAACTACGAATTGGACCAGACATCTGGGTTTCTCTCGCGAACAGGACTGCCGCTACTCTCGTGTGTCCGTCAAATTATTCCCTCATCACAATCCCTACGGTTATTCGGCTACCAATTGGTTGCTCCTTGCGTTCAAAAACTTTCCAAATATACAACCCATACAAGGTTACTTTTAATAACTCATACCCCTTCCCGTCGCAAATTAAATTTAAACCCGTCATAGAGATCTTAAATCTCTCCATAAAACCTGTAACCATCCTACCCGAGCTACATGCCCCTGAATGGAATGATCAATTGAGTCGGTTTAAAATTTCGGATCATAACCAAAACAACCTCTTACAAATATTACAACCTGTTACAATTTTCTCAACATCTGCCGTTAGCATCATTATTGTATGTGCTATTATCCTCGGTATATTTGTGGTGAAAAGATCGTTCTGGGAACAAAGAAAAACAAGAGACACCGAACGTCATGAAACTATTTATGCACGACCAAGAGTGCGTACCCAGACCACGTGAACTAGACTTAACCACCCGACTTATGTTGTGTATATAAATCTGTATTATAAAACCCATAGTTAACATCTAGTTAGTATTAGTTAGGATGTTACATTATTATATTAATATCATTCTAGAGGGAGAGCCCTGTAAAAATGAACCATAAATAATTCCCATATTCCTATACTATCATATTCTTCATGTAATTCTTGTATTCATTTATATAATTCTTGTATCCATTTTAAAATTCATGTGTTTATATGGTTCATGTACAGTATTTATATAATCCTGTATATTCTTATATATTTAACTTTATATAATGCCTATATTCATATGTGTGTACGTGTGTGTATTAATTTTTACATAAGGACCAAATTTGCCCAACGCGAGTTTGGACAAAATTTTTGATTTGCTTTCTACTTTGCCAAATAATTGGTGACCTGTTCTTTTTTAAAATCTCATAATCATTTTTTTAGATTTCGCTTAATAAGGAATCCTGCTTAAGCTTTGCAATGTTCATATTTTGTATACATTCTCTTTCGTTATAAAAGATGAGATCATGTCTTGCCTAAGCATTTAAATTGTACATCTTAAACCTTAAAATTTTACTCATATGCATATTTTAGTGTAAAGATGCATAGTCCGATTTCCACTTTTAGTTAACTTGGCAGATCATGATAACGTCAGATCTGAAAAGTCGCGATTTAAGATAAAAATATGGTTTCATCTTCAAATATTTTGTCTGCTCGTTCAAGCCTTACCACAGCTAAAAAATTAACTTTATTTTCGAATATTGTGCACAAATAATGCAGCCTTTTTAGCATTTAATAATAATGATGTTAGCAGTTTTGGGATATATAAGCCCCAGTAAAAATCTTCCATTGTCATTCAGAAGCTAATTTAGAGGCTGAGCACTACCTGTACATTTTAGCAGTAAATTACAGTAAAAGATAGTCTTTATCTTATCCTTCGAGCCTTGCTCTTTCCAGAAGAACTTAGTCATTAAACTTTCCGGATACGCTATAAGAAGAGTCCGGAATCTTCAGAAAATTTTAGTAAGTCTACCAGAGTCCTCCGAGCCACTATAGAAGAACTCGGAGAGTAATATAGAAGAAAACTACTACAAGTCACACATCCGTTGCTACCATCTAACTAGAACCCCCCAGGTCGAAATTTTATATTGAAAAGGTACATATTGTGAGGGGTTTGAATGGAACACAGGAACCCCCTCATAAATTATTTTCGCTGTTTAAAGCCTACCCCTGGCACAATTTTTTCCATTTTTGACCTATATTGAAGAATATTACATTTATACGAGACTTACTCTACATTCAGGTTTTTTGATGACATAAATCTTTATTAACGTATAATATTTTATTTAATAATGTACAGTATTAGGAAAATTAATTAAGTACAACAATATATTCAGAAGAAAAAAATTAGAGGCATAATAAATGTGCTAAAATTCGACTCACTTTTTCATTGTTCCTTATCACATCAAAAGGGAAGAAATTTTCAATATCATTAGGAAATTTTAGTTCATATGTTTCTTACTCATTCCATTGGGCCTTCCATTCAAACTTGGGCAGTATTCGCCTTGATTCTAATGTGTTTAAGACAAACTTTTGACTGTTGTCATATCCTATTCGTTCCTGACATGTCTTTTACTAGGTTCACTGCCCTTTCCACACTTTGACTGTGGCATGGAAAAGAAGCTCTCTCCAGTGGCTTACATCGGCTTACATCGAGTCATCGGCGCTAAAATTGTTTAGCAGCGGTGGAAGAGTAATGATCTCTTTTTGCCAACCGATCATCTCGGTGTAGTCAGTAGATTGGAAATTGAGGGTTCGAGGGAACTCAAAGTTTCTGATACCTGAAAATCCTGTTCTTGAAAGGGTGATTTTCTGAATAGCTTGCTCCCTAACTTTTAGTCTCTTGTCAGTTACCATTGATATGAGTATATTTTCTGGGTGGGCAAAGTAGGCGTTATTCTTTAATACTGGTTCTATGATTGATCTATGTTATTCATCTAAATTTCGAAGCAAGCACATTAAATGCCAAAAGTTATATGCACCATCAGTTGCATTAGGATGAGATTTTATCCAAAACCACCCTGGAGCATAGAACTGCATAATAATCTTAGCTATATCTTAAAGGTTTTTATCGGGATTTGGCGTTGAGATATATAATCGAAGGACCCTGTTGGCTAGAGTTAGCCAGCGAGCATGGTAAAGGGTATCTGGGAATCGAGTGGACAGATCTTGAGAAATGTCTCCAGTTTGCACTGCCAGACACATATCATAGAGATATCTTTGATCACTGCTTAGCTCCTTCACAACATTTGCTGGAATTTCTTTAATATTTCCCTTTACGCGAGAATATTTGACTACCTCCAATTTTGTTAAATCTGTTTCCAGTTTATTCCCAATTGAACCCACAAAAGTATTCGGACCTGTTGTTTTACCATCAATGGCTTTGTAGACGTGCATAGAAGGCAACTCATTCAAATGCAAGAGGCACACTAACCACTGCACTGATCTGTTAAGATGAATTTCAACCAGTTTTATGGCTCCACCAATTTTTCCTGTATTTACAGGAGTACCATCACACAGTAAAGCTTTGATAGTATCTGTGCTGTTCGAGTCTGTAATAATAGTTATCAACTCTTCTGCTATGCAGCGAGCAGTTCCATTATCTGGTGTGACATGGTCTACATAGATGCTTCCAGGTTCTTTCACAATAACAGTGTTCTTCTTTTATCTTTCCACTTTTAGTTAATGTGTTATCTTTCCTTCCATCAAATCCAAGGCACTCCATCTTCAGATTTTCGGATTTAGACCTAAAAGTATTTGTTTCACCCATGCGATTTCTTTCTCTTTCTAATTTCTTAATTTCTTTCTGTCAAGCATGTTGGTGTGGTTAAGGATTCCCATATCTTTTAAAGCTGCATTGACTATTGCAGCTGCAGCTCTACAACTTACACAATAACGATCTGCTGTTAATGCTAGGTTTTTATAGGAGTGCCTGTTCTGAATATTCTCAGTTAATTCTAAATCGGCCTTATAATCTACATCATGACTCTTTGAATCTACATTCATTTCTTCTTCGGTATTTTCTATAAATTCCGACGGTAAAACATTGGTGGCTTCAGTCATTTCTTCTTGTGCTTTTAGTTGACGGTTCTGTGCTTCTTGGGCTCTTGCTAAAGATCTCTTGTTTGTTGAACTAGCTATGCGATCAATTGGTCCTAATTAATTTTTTCTTTGTTTTTGACCCACAAAAGACTCCCATTCTGCCATTGGTATTTTATCCTTACACCTGCAAAATTTCCTATCAATTCCCTTATCATAGCATTCACAAGAAGATATATCAAACATTTCATCATACTGAGCTACTTTTAAGGCAAAACTTTCATTTCTTCGATGTAACGGCACCTTGTTCAATTTTGAGGCTTCTTCCATTAGTCGACTGACTTTAACATAGATACCTTTGGTGTTCATCGTAGGAAAAGAAAATTTCATCCAAATATCTTCAATATCTTTTACAACAACTCTGTAACAATCATACATCTGCCTTTGAAGGAGTCATGGCTGCTGGGAATTCCGTAGGATATCCAAAGGCTGCATTTGAGGACTTGCTTCTAGTAGTCATAGTTTATATTCAGAAGTAAAATAAAATTATATATAATTTATAATTTATGATAATTCAAATTATAATTAAAGCAAATGCAAATTATTTCTATTTACGTGAAAAATTATTTCTATTTATCTGAAACGTAAAAATATCAAGCATTAAACAAACAACTTATCATGTAACATATAACAACATTAAACATATGCAAATATGAAGGTAAAAAAGGGAGGAGGAGCATGTGATATGGGTAGTCGGGTAGCAATTGCTTGATTTTTTAATATTTTGTTAGTGATAAAAAAAACCTTCTCACATAGTGTACTTTTTAAGAAATAACATTTTTTCCCATTTAAATATATGCAAATATGAAGGTAAAAAAGGGAGGAGGAGCATGTGATAGGGGTAGTAGGGTAGCACATGCTTGATTTTTAATATTTTGTTAGTGATAAAAAAACCTTCTCACATAGTGTACTTTTTAAGAAATACAATTTTTTCCCATTTAAATATATGCAAATATGAGGGTAAAAAAAAGGGAGGAGGGGCATGTGATAGGGGTAGTAGGGTAGCACATGCTTGATTTTTTAATATTTTGTTAGTGATAAAAAAAACCGGTTAATATGAGTTTTATCGCACTCAGAATATCAAAAGCAAATATAATTATAAAATATTAAAGCATAATTTTCTCATCATTTTCATATAAGTCACTATGCTCGCAGATACGTACTTAACAAATTATGTACATTTGAATATTATGACATTTTTGCATTTTTTTTTCCCCGCCCTTCCAATATTTTGATTGGTGACGTCATGAGAACATGATATATGAGCTAGATTTTTTGAGTTCTTAGGCCTTTTAAGTTGCTAGTCTACTTCTGTTAGGTTTTGATAGATGTTTGTGGCGATGACATGTGAACGGTGCGAATATTATTTTGAGGATTTAATATACTCTAGGCTAGGTTAGCCAGGGTTAGGCTAGGTTAGCCAGGGTTAGGCTAGTTTAGCCAGGGTTAGGTTAGGTTAGGTTAATTAATTTTGGTATTAATTAACCTAACCTAACCCTGGCTAACCTAACCTAACCCTGGCTAAACTAGCCTAACCCTGGCTAACCTAGCCTAACCCTGGCTAACCTAGCCTAGAGTATATTAAATCCTCAAAATAATATTCGCACCGTTCACATGTCATCGCCACAAACATCTATCAAAACCTAACAGAAGTAGACTAGCAACTTAAAAGGCCTAATAACTCAAAAAATCTAGCCCATATATCATGTTCTCATGACGTCACCAATCAAAATATTGGAAGGGCGGGAAAAAAAAAATGCAAAAATGTCATAATATTCAAATGTACAGTGCTTACAAGAAGTCTCACGCTTCTGTCTCGTCCCAAGCTAGTCTGTTAGGTATAAAATTGGCGGTCCTTATGGCATCGGAGGTGTGTTCGGATTGGTGCACATAACTGCTCTAACACAATCAATGACGTCCATTATTACGTCATTTCTGCTACATTTTAGTGTTTAAAATACAAATGATTAAGAAGCAGAATGGAGCAAGTTTCGGGATGTTAGGATGGTTATGGAGCAATCCTAGTCATCATAATATTAGCTGGGCATTACATTATACCGTCTCAATATATACTGTAGATTATAGAGAACGATTAATTCGGCAAATATCCCAAATCATGGCATGATACCTAAGTTATTTTGACGCAGGTCTAAATTATTTGCTCAAATGCAATTATTGATATTAAGTAATTGTTGGGAATTGTTGTCAATATTGTTGTTTGTGATATATATCCTACGTGAAAAATCTAATGACCATATTCCTCAGTGAACCTCTGACGCGCTCGCATTTCGAGGAAGTCACGGTCGTCTCACTAACAGATAGTTTATCCATTGTTTTAAATGGTAACCTATTGAACGAACTATGTTAAACCTATTCCATCTTATGAAAGTCATTAATCTAAAGCAAGACTGGTGGGCCGTGAATCAGAGAAATTGCATTTGATTTGTTCATCGTAATTATTACGTAATATAGTATACTGTATATTATTATAGTAGTATATAAGAGTTTATTGGTAGCATATCATATGACAATTCCCATAAACATGTGATGACCTCGACGTTGCCAGTTTTTATTTTTTCCTGAAACTATTACCTTCTCATAGTTTGTTTCAACAATGCATATATTATCATCTCCACGAGCGTAGACATTGCAAGAAAAGATTCTAACTAAGGATAAGTAAAGTTCTTTCATGGTCACAATATATACTTTTATAGATGTCAAACATAAAAATATAATAAAAATCTATATTAACATAAATATATACTCGATACACATTTACGTCATGCCTTTAACATCAGTATTTCGTATAGCTTCCTCCAGCATCAATAATTTCTTGCAATCGTTGCGGCATAGAAGAGGCCAGATTGTAGGGAATGTTTGGTGTTCGGCGTAAGCTCTCCCAACTATTTCTCGTGTGAGCTAAAAGTGCTTCAAAATGTTCTTTCATTGCGTTGCTCCCATTCGTTAATCATTATTGCCCAAAGGTTTTCAATCGGATTCAAATCAGGAGAACGTGGTGGCAGAATTAGATTAATAATCTCTGGGTGATCTTCGTACCACGCTCTCACAACGTTACTCCTATGAATGGGACTGTTATCTTCCATTAAGTAAAATGATTCCGGTGCTGGAACCAGATACGCACGAACACTGGGTAGCAGCACCTCTTCCAGTATCTGGCAATATTGCTGTCCAGTAAAGCGTCCATCTACTTGAGTCAGTTTCTCCGACACCATAGCCAGACATCCAGCCCCACACACCGAGATTGATGTGACCACTACGTTTTCTCGGGAAAACATTTCCTTCTTCATAGCGTTTTCCGCGCTGCCTCCAACAATGCAGGGAACCATGACTATCTGTTGAAAATGTTTATTGCAAGGCAAATCCCATCCGCGCCTCTTTATGCTCAATCGTCAATGCAGGTTTTATAGCTGGACGGTGAGAAAAATACCCTGCCTCGTGAAGTCTGTTGTTCACTGTGTTTGCGCTACAACGAAGGTTCAGGTCTCTGTAAATATGCGTCGCTGGAACAAACAGATGCTCTCTGGCATGATTAACAATCGCAGCATCTTCCTCTTGAGATGCTGAACGCGGAGGACCAGACCTCGGCAAAGTAGCGATTGAGTTTTCTGCTTCATACCGATGAATCTACCGTTCCACAGTGCTTCGATGAACGTCTAGTCGTCTTGATATTTCTCTTATTGGCACATCATATTCATGCAATGTCACCATTGCTCCCCGCATTGCCTGGGTCGTCTCGTGGTGCACAGACGGCCTTTCCATCTTTGTGTAAATGGCTTATGTGAAGCGTGCTGGGACGATAAAAGAAATGAGGATACCATGTACCCCTTCTGAAATTGATTTCGGTTGTGAAGGGTACCAACCCTTCGAATGATAATAATAATCGGCCAATTTCCTATTTTGTTGAACATATGCATAAAAAATTCGTCTTAGGAGCCAAGGATCCAAAGATTGTCAGCAATAGTTTATATCCCAACTGAATATAGTCAGCCATCAACAGTATAATCATATTTTATTTCCATAACTACTCATGACTACTCTGTCATAGTAAATAACCTTATTATGACTTAGGTAGTAGTGGTAATTCTGAGTGGCGGCCTCTAGCCACATACGTTAAACCTATCAGTGCGTCTAAGACCAGACTTCTGTTTCTGTCAATTCATTGTTAGTTTAAGGTATTTTGCTCTTTGTCTTTCTAGGTCTAGGGCATTAAAATAAATATATGAATTTGTGTTTAGCATTTCCTCCTCTCTTCGTAATTCCCCACCCAACCTCGATTCCTTCGACATAGCAACGCTTACCTCCATCCTCATTCCACTTCCTTCATTAAACCTATTATCGATTTTACTGTCCCTTCCTTCCATCCTTCAATGCCAGCGTTCTTAAACCTAGCACATAAATTATATAATATGGAATCTGACACCTTAGATCTCTACGCATTCATGCTACTTGAAGACGCCTGTGTCTTAGGGGAATCTAAGTGTTGAGAGTGGGCTTGAGGGGTAGTCGATAGATTATTACAGATGACCTTGAACGCTCCAACTATTTAAAAATGATTATTTATTAAGCACATCATATGGCATAATACACACATGAATTTAAGTATCTCTTACACTATAGGAATGGAATTGAATCCTACCAGAGTTAAAAAGTCGCAAAATATGATAGATTAGTTTGTATTAAGAGGTCACTAAGAGAAAAGGATTTGGAGTAGAGCGGAAGGCAGAGAGGATATTTTCTCGAGTTTCGGTTATTATTAACGTTATATGGATACATTGCCGATGTCCCTGCTGAAGACCTCTGATGGGATACGGTGTGATCAGAGAGAGAGAGAGAGAGAGAGAGAGAGAGAGAGAGAGAGAGAGAGAGAGAGAGAGAGAGATAGCGCTTTTAAATCACACCTTTTAAATGGTTTGTGGGTAAGGGTTTCACGTATGTTATTTTAGTCCAGGGTAGTTTATGTGGAGGTGTTAACGTAACTTGCACTTGGGACAGTTAATTGTAAGACAACTACCATAGCTGGGACTGAGACACGTTATCCCCTGCATATTCTATATATATCTATATACAGTATGTCTCTATATATAAATAGATAGAGTGATCAACACAATGATGATGTGGACGTCATTGATGGGGTTAGAGCAAATATGTGCACCAATCCGAACACACCTCCGCTGCCATAAGGACCGCCCATTTTATACCTAACAGACTAGCTTGGGACGAGACAGAGGCGCGAGACTTCTTGTAAGCACTGTACATAATTTGTTAAGTACGCATCTGCGAGCATAGTGACTTATATGAAAATGATGAGAAAATTATGCTTTAATATTTTATAATTATATTTGCTATTCTGAGTGCGATAAAACTCATATTAACCAAAAAACCTTCTCACATAGTGTACTTTTTAAGAAATAACATTTTTTCCCATTTAAATATATGCAAATATGAGGGTAAAAGGGGGGGGGTATGTGCTAGGGGTAGCAGGGGTAGTACATGCTTGATATTTTAATATTTTGTTAAGATGATAAAATGAAACTTCTCACATAGTGTACTTTTTATGAAATAAAAAAAATCCCATTTTCGACCCGGCCTAATATATATATATATATATATATGCCCAGTCTGGTTAATTGAATGCCCGGTTAGGTCAACTGAATGCCCGTTTAGATTAATTGAATGACCGGTTAGGTTAATTGTACGCCCTTAAAGATTGATTAGGTTCAGTCGTGATATTTTCGTTAGTTTTAACGAAAATATCACGACTTAACCGAACCAATCGTCACGGGCGTACAGTTGACCTAACCGGGCATTCAATAATTTTACCGTAGATTTCGATATACTGTACTGTGTGTGTGTATATATGACCTCGGACTCCGAGGTCATATATAATATATATATATATATATAATATATATAATATATATATATATTCAGAGGGTGATCAAATTATTAGAGCCACTACATAAAAAATAGTTTTTCTTGTATAAGTTTATATCTAATGCTAATAATAGTAAAATTTGGCTAATTTAAACACTTATTTTATTTCAGAATATATTTATATATACTCTAGTCATATTAAACACATTTAGCACTTAGTGGGTCCTCCTTTGGCCTTAATTAAGGTAGCAACCCGTCTAGGCATACTCTCTATACAGGCTTTGCAGCTGGCCTGTATCTCAGGATCACGGTCCCAAACGGCAATTATTCGTTCTATTAACTGTATTCGAGTTGTTATTTCCTCGCCTTTCAGTCTACGCTTTACTATTTCCCATAGGCTTTCGATAGGGTTCATATTCGGAGAATTTCCTGGCCAATCCACGAGAGGAATATTCTTTGCAGCCAGAAAACTTTTAACTGACTTTGCAGTGTGGCATGGGGCCGATTCTTGCATAAAATGGAATGGCTCACCATTTGGAAACCAGTCGGCGATCTGTGGAATAAGTCTTGTTTCCAAAACCTTTCGGTATTGGTCCTGCCTCATAGTACCCTCAACAATGTAAATTCGTCCAGTACCTTTACCGCTTATCACTGCTCATATCATGACGAGAGATGTTGGATGCTTAACCGTACTTACGACACAGTCTGGATGAGATTCCTCACCAACACGTTGCCTAATGTACTGTGATTTATCAGACATGACTAGGAATGTCGATTCGTCACTGAAACACACCTGCAAATGAAAAGAGAAAGAAATGATTGCAACCAAAATGAAATGTGCCTTGTCATACAAATATCAAAATAATACATTTTACTCAAAATAAACATACAAGATCACTAAAATATTGTGACTTACCGATTTCCAGTCATCTACTGTGAACTTTGAGTAGTATTTAGCCCACTTTAAGTGTTTTGTTATCATTGTTGGAGTCAATTTTGGCGTTTTCCTTGGCTGGCGACAACTCAATCCAAATTCCCTGGCACGCCTTCTTAAGGTCATTGTCGAAATGTTGATGTTTTCCTTCTCCAGCTCCAATTTAAGTTTGTTAGTAGTGCTTCTCCTATTATTTATTTACTAGTTTCTTTTCAATGCATCTGTCGGCTCTAGGTGTAGTTATCCTTTTCCGACCACATTTACCACATTTACCCTTTCTTTTTGGAGTCAGCTCTGGGTTATCCCCTTCAACTTTAATTTTTGATGCGATCCTGTCAACACTCGCACGTGACACATTCAGTTCTCAGGCTATTTTTCTGTGAGAATAATCAGTTGCAGTCAGCAGCGAGAGCATTCTACCTTTCTTCTTTGGCGATAGATCACATTTCTTACCCATGTTGGGTAACCTACAGTACATAAAAGTTATTCCTGTAAAGAAACACTAATTTAATAAAAAGAATCACAATACATTGCTGAGAAACAATATCATATGGGTGTATGAGTGCATATTCCACGTACAGTGGTTTAAATATAACAACTTATTAACTTAACTTACACTTAATGCACCTGACCACTTGACACAACCTTCCACGTTCACAGCTGAAACACTACTGAACCCACTTTTCACATACTCCCCTCCCCCTACTCCTCAAATTAACCCCTATCACCAGTTTCTGTTATTCAGGTAGAGAACACTACATGTGTTAACAATTTGGAATACTGTCTGCATACTTAAAAGGTTATTATTTAAACTAAAAACACCATATTATAAAGAAAATGTGTTTTTCAAGGGGTGGCTCTAATAATTTGATCACCCTCTGTGTGTATATATATATATATATATATATATATATATATATATATAATATAATATATATATATATAATATATATACAGTATATCGAAACCTAAAGTAAAATTATTGAATGCTCGGTTAGGTCAACTGTACGCCCTCGACGATTGGTTAAGTCGTGATATTTTCGGTAAAACTAACGAAAATATCACGACTTAACCTAACCAATCGTCAAGGGCGTACAATTACCCTAACTGGGCATATATATATTATATATATATATATATGTGTGTGTGTGTGTGTGTGTGTGTGTATATATATATAAGGGTGCGGCAAAAATAACGCCCTTTTTAGTTTATTCTCTTTTATTGAAGGAAATAAATCAATTACAGCATTTTAAGAGAAATAATAAGGTTTTTAAGAAAAATACAGCATTTTAAGAAAATTTATTTATTCAGAATTTCTGTAAAAATAAAAGAAACAAAATGATACAATATAAAACTAAAAAATTATACTGTATAAAACTATAAAGATACAATTATTAAAAGGGCGTTACTTTTGCCGCACCCGTTTACGTAGATACAACGTTGTCTCAAGGATAGAATTTGTTCCAACAAAGGCGCCCAATTTGAAATAGTAGTATGCCGTATGTAACTCCGTTACAATATTGTAACAAAGAATAATGGGTACTTTTGCATTATCCTCCCAACACTAATTTTTTTTTATAACGGCTAACGCCTGCTGCGGGCTGTTTTTACCGTAACCTAACCTAACCTAACCAAACCTAACCTAACCTAATACCAACACTAATTTTTTTTATAATGGAAGGAAAATAAAGTACCATAACCAAAACCAAACCAACATTATATAAAAAAATTAGTGTTGGAAGGATAATGCAAAAGAACCGAATAATGTAATACGAAACTATATGCTATGGATGTAAAACCTTACGTGCAGACAGCCTCTATGCTACGTACAAAAAATTACGTCAGAAGTTTACTTGTACTTCACGTGTATACAACGTCATTATGCAACGATGTATCAACGTTGCAATTTTTTTTTAATTGAGGTTGTTTAACCTTCGCAACATCTAAAATCATATGACGGAGGGGACCTACAGCTTTACGTAGGATCCGAACCACGGGTCGCTACATAATCTGGGTGCAGAGGACGGTCTCCCATCCAACTACTACCCAGACCCAATGTCGCTTAACTTCGCTGATCTCCTGGAAGCGGTGTTACAACATCGGCCACGACGTAGCCCATCAACTTTGCAATATAACGTTTAAGTTTTACGTTGTGACTACGTCAGTATAGCGTCAATTGCTGACATGATCAAGATTCAACCAGGACACAACGTTGTATTTACGTAGTGTGTTTGCTGTGGGTGGATTAATTGGGGACCAATTCACACAGGGCATTTTTCACACGTGTATAGTTTTTCCAAAATGTGTATACTAAAAAAAGTCACTGAACGAAAAAGTTCACTAAATACTAAAATAAATGCAAAAAATTTCACTTTTCTACGTGAAGGTCAAATTATGATAATAAAAACCCACTCTCATAGACAGAGTTTATTTCCACAACAGTTTCGATGCTCACTGGCATCCTCTTCGGGTGGATACAGAAAAACGAATGAACCAAAAACAAGAGGGAAAACAGTCCAGGGACCATTAAGAAATTCGCACCTAGGTTAGATCCCGTTCTCCCGACACCGGAAGGGCATTTTATTAAAGGGTCCCGCTTATAAGTACATTCGCACAAATTTAAAACTATCTACTTGTTCTATACATACAGATTTTATTATTTTTTTACATAATTATTACATTTATTATTACATTTATTACATTTATTATTGCATTATTATTTTTTACAGAAATTATAAATTTATTATTACATTGTTGTTTATTATTACAGAAATAATAAACCGAAGGTACTTATAAGCTCGACTCTCTAATGAGATTCTTGGTCAAAAAATCCTTACGGCGTCGGGTGAACAGGTTCTAACCTAAGTGTGAATTTCTTAAAGGTCTCTGGATTGTTTCCTTACTCGCTTTTGGTTCATTCGTTTTTTCGGTAAAATGTAAATGGGATAATAAACGTAATAGTAATAAATGTAAATGTAATAATAAATGTAAAGGTAATACTAATAAATGTTAAAAAAACGTAAATGTAATAATAAATGCAGTAATTATGTCAAAATAATAGGATCTGTATGTATAGAACAAGAAGATAGTTTTAATTTGTGCGAATGTACTTATAAGCGGGACCCTTTAATAAAATGCCCTTCCGGTGTCAGGAGAACGGGATCTAACCTAGGTGCGAATTTCTTAATGGTTTCTGGATTAAATGCAAAAAAACTTCACTTTTTTCTACGTGAAGGTCAAAATATGAAAATAAAAACCCACTCTAATAGACAGAGTTTATTTCCACGACAGTTTCGACGCCCACTGGCATCCTCCTCGGGTGGATACAGAAACACGAATGAACCAAAACAAGAGGGAAAAGCAGTCCAGGGACCGACCGTTAAGAAATTCGCACCTAGGTTAGATCCCATTCTCCCGACACCGGAAGGGCATTTTCATTAAGTACATTCGCGCAAATTTTTAAAACTATCTTCCTCTTCTAAACATACAGATTCTATTATATTTTTTACATAATTATTATGTAAAAATATAATAGAATCTGTATGTTTAGAAGAGGAAGATAGTTTTAAAAATTTGCGCGAATGTACTTAATGAAAATGCCCTTCCGGTGTCGGGAGAATGGGATCTAACCTAGGTGCGAATTTCTTAACGGTCGGTCCCTGGACTGCTTTTCCCTCTTGTTTTGGTTCATTCGTGTTTCTGTATCCACCCGAGGAGGATGCCAGTGGGCGTCGAAACTGTCGTGGAAATAAACTCTGTCTATTAGAGTGGGTTTTTATTTTCAGGTTTCTGGATTGTTTCCTTCTCGCCTTTTTCATTCGTTTTTCGTTTTATAATTTCTGTAATAAAAAACAACAATGTAATAATCAATGTCATAATAAATTTATAATTTATGTAATAAATAATAATGCAATAATAAATGTAATAAATGCAATAATAAATGTAATAATTATGTAAAAAAATAATAAAATCTGTATGTATAGAACAAGTAGATAGTTTTAAATATGTGCGAATGTACTTATAAGTGGGACCCTTTAATAAAATGCCCTTCCGGTGTCGGGAGAACGGGATCTAACCTAGGAGCGAATTTCTTAATGGTCACTGGACTGTTTTCACTCTTGTTTTTGGTTCATTCGTTTTTCTGTATTCACCCGAAGAGGATGCCAGTGGGAATCGAAACTATTGTGGAAATAAACTCTGTCTATTAGAGTGGGTTTTTATTATCATAAATACTAAAATGGTAACACAAAGATATAAACATCTGGAGGCAGTCTGTTTTGTTCATTGGCTGGCATAAGCAGCAAGCAATTTTCTATCGGTTAAAATCGGTGACTCGGAATTCTATTTTGTGTCTAATCTAAGATGACGAGGTGATGATTAGGTTAAGCTGTCATATTATTATGTCAATTAGGGATAATGTAGAGAGCTTATAAATGTTATTTTTTTATTGGGTTCAGAATCCCAGCTGAGCCCTGAACGGCCAAGCTCTGAACGGCCAGTTTAACCTACAGCCCAAGTTAAGCTAGACTAAAAACTTACGGACTTGGAGGTCCTATTAGGTCCTACCTCAGGGTTGCTGACTCGATGTGGGCCTACCTTAGGCCTCAGTTGCATAAAATTAAGATAAAAACAAAAGGGGCACTATTTATGGTCTTCTTTCTAAACCTTGCAACAACAACACAATCTGCACCATTGCACGATGCAACAATCTTGTATCTAAACAATCAAATTGAATTGCAAGAGAGCTCTCTACAGGACCATGCCCTGTAAGTGCCGCATTCAACAAACGAGTAGGAAGGACGGGCAGTGCCCCCAAAAAATGATGCCACAAGAGTGCCCAAAAATGCTAGCTCTAAATTAAGTGAATTTTTCACTAACCTTACAATTATGAGATGGATATACACATACCTTAACTTAATATATACAAGCAATGCTGCATCAATCAGCTTAGTTATCATATCGCCTTGGGACAACAATGGCTCTTCCTCTTCTAGATTTTCTAACACTCCCCACCGAAGAGGCATTGTTGTCATTACCTTCTGCAAGTTTAGCCAAGCCTTCTCCATGAGGCTGTAACTCAAATGTTTCATCTTGACTATCCGTGTTTTTGCTAATTTCTAAAACATAGAGTTTTTGTATAGGTCTCTTTAATTTTCCTCCTGAAGTCTTTACCAGTGCAGACCTAACTAAATTGTCTTTGCCAACAAACAACTCTTCAATTATGCCAAGCTTCCAGCATTGCCATGGTCTTTCATCCCCAATCATGACCACTTCTCCGACCGTGATACAATTTGCATTGGAGCCCTTTAGTTTGCCTGATGGGTAATAATTGAGTTCTGGCAAGTATTCCATCTGCCACTTCTTCCATAACTGATCTTGCAGCTCTTCAAGGTACTTGAACCTTCTGATTAACTCTTCTTGAGTGCTCTGGATAGGCTATAAGTCTTCTGGCAAACTGGGGCTTGATGTTAATCGTTTACCACAAAGAAAATGATTTGGTGTCAATGGTTCTGCATCCTGCATACTGTTATAAACAAAGGTGACAGGCCTGCTGTTCACCATTGCTTCTACTTCATACAAAACAGTGCAGAATTCTTCTTTGCTCAAATGAGCATTAGCTAAAAGTTTCTTTAATGGACACTTTACACTTCTCACTAGCCTTTTCCAAAATCCTCCCCACCATGGTGCTCTATCAACAATAAAATCCCACTGTACCCATGGTGTCAAAAGTAGGATTGGAATCCCTCCTCTTTTAGCAAGGACCAAACTTCTTGGAGTTCCTTTGCAGCCTTTTTGAAGGTTTTTGCATTATCCGATATGATTTTATTTGGGAAACCCCTTCTGTTCACAAAGCTTTTAAAGGCCAAAAGAAATACATCACTACTTAAGTTGCTTACCAACTCCAAATGGATTGCTCTTGTGGTAGCACATGTGAAAAGACATATATAAACTTTGTTAGACTCCCCTTGCTCATACACATAGACTGACTGAACCTGCGAAGTCTACTACCACTACATCAAATGGGGCAGTATAGACACACCGTTCTCTTGGAAGTGGAGCCACCTTTTCATAATAAGGCTTTGCACTACAACGCTTGCAAACCACTCATTTATGCAAGACCTTTTTTACTAGTCTAATTTTGGGAATCCAAAACTGTTGTCTGATCTCTATTATCACTTCTCTAACTCCAGCATGTAACAACGTATGATGCGTATCCAGGGTCAAAAGTTCCACAGAGTGCCCCCGAGAAGGTAAAAAAATTGGATGTATTTTCTCCTCTGGAAGCCCAGAAAACTGTAGTCTACCTCCTACTCTCAATAAATCCTGATCCAAAAACACATCCAAACCCTTGAGAGCAGAATATGTTGGTAGAACCTGTAATGGACGGCTGGTGAGCAATTCCCTCTCTTCACCAACTATTTCCTTCTGCACATATACCACCCAGTATTGCCTGGCTGTTGAATCTCCTTACTGTTCAGAATTCCTTCCCTTCTTGTTTCTCCCTTAATGTTGTCTATAAATCTATACACCCATGCTGTCACTCTTAACAACTTTTCAGACTGCTAATGTCCTCAAGCCTCAATAGCGGGCACTGCTGCATAACTTGACAACTGTTTACAGTGCATTTTCTCATCTCACTCACCCATTCTTCTTCAGCCTGGCATTCTCCTACAACAGGCTGATTAGAAGGCGAATTTTCACTTCCAAGTTTTAGCCACTCTGGTCCATTCCACCACAAACTTGATTGTGCAAGATCTTTCACTGAAATTCCTCGTTTTGGTAAATCAGCTGGATTTTGGGTGCCTGGACAATGCTTTCATTGCTTTGGATCTGTGTGTGCCTGAATTTCTTCCAGCCTCTTGGCAACAAATGGTTTCCATTTCCTTGCCTGGCTTCTTAACCAGTGCCAAACTATAGTGGAGTCTGTTCAATAATAGCTTGGAATTTCATAAAGGGCCAAAGATTTTTGCACTGTAACTGCAAGCCGACTAGCAATAACTGCACCCATCAATTCCAACCTTGGAATAGAAAGCCTTTTCAAAGGTGCTACTCTGCTCTTTGTAGCAACCAACCTGCAACTTACTTCCTCTTTGAATGTGCCTCTTCTATAAATACAAGTTGCATAGGCTTCCTCACTTGCATCACAAAAGATGTGCAGCTCCAAATTGTCTGGATTATTGTTTAACTCTCCAAAGTACCATCTTTGGATTTCAATGTCTCCAAGATGTGCCAATTCTTTGAACCAATATTTCCACTTTACCACCATATGATCAGGTAACTCTTGGTCCCGACCAAGTCCAATTTCCCAGAGGCTCTGAAACCAAATTTTTTACTTTATCACAGATGAAGCCAGGAACCCAAGAGGATCAAAAACCTTCGAAGCCAAACTAAGAGCTGTACGTTTTGTCCACCTTGTCTCATTCTCAGCCAGCTCTACTAAAGATTTCCCATTGAAGGTAAACAAATCCTCTCCTTGCTGCCAAACAATGCCTAGCACCTTTGTGTCTATGGCTCACAACTCCTTAATACCAGAATCCTCAATACTTTCTGCTGCATCAGGTCCTACACAGTACTGACTCATAAACTGTTGTAATTGAGAATGATTCGTCTGCCATTTTCTAAGCTCCATGCCAGCCTCCCTGGCTCCCTCATTATAGCTCTAGCCTCCATGAATATCTGTTCAGCCATTTCTGTATTATCCACGGAACATAGCAAATCATCAACATGAAAATTTTTCCTTATGTGTTCAATAGTGTTAGGATAGACTTCGGAATATTTCTTAAAATGGTACGGCATAGTAGCTACCAACAGAAATGGACTAGAGCTGAGGCCAAACAACACTGACTTCATTCTATATGCTTGAACCTTGGGTTCATTTTCCAACAAGTCTTTCGTATCCACCCACAGATACCTTATTGAATTGAATTGAATTGAATAACCTTTATTAATAATAAAATAAATACAATCGTTTCAATTTACAATGACATGAATAATTTTGAAACTCTACTATTTATTTTATTTAATTTGGCTCTTAAGCTTTAGACTTTACTGGGCTCTTATTAAAAATAAACAGCTAGTTGTTATTAATTAATAATAAGTAAATAAGTATCATCAAGTTAAAACGTGTATCAATCCTAAACTATCACTACTACTGACATGACAAATACAAGGTCACCACCGAGGGCACCACACCAATACCATACAAAGAAACCAATACCTTACTGCATCTCTGTTCTCTGGTTTTAACTTTATCCGTAAAAAGGCTTGCTTCACATCTGCAGTCAATGCTACTCTACCAAACCTGAATCTCAGTAACAAGGAAAATAAATCTGCATTTAAATTTGACCGAGCATCCAAACAGTCATTGAAGGATACACCACCTTTGTCCTTGGCTGAGCCATCAAAAACTACCCTCAGTTTGGTGGTAGTTTTGTCTCGCCGTACCACTGCATGGTGTGGTAGATAATGTGCCTCCTGGCTCACCAGCTCACCTTGCACCCTTTCAGCATAGCCCTCCTTTACATAGCTTAGGATGGCCTCATTGTATTCAATTAACAACTCCTCATTTTTTCTTAGCCTGTGCAATGAAGTCTCCAACCTCCTATTAGCTAGCTGTAGGTTTTAACTGGGTTTGCAAGAATCCTTCCAAGGGAGGCGAACTTCATAGCAACCATCTCTAAACCCAATCCCTTTTTCAAATTGCTCTAAAACATCACTGATTACTGTACTCGCCTGCTTCTCCTGTTTGTCCTTTATGCCAATGGATTCAAGTTCCCAAAAGGCTTTCAAATGCCTTTCCAAAACATGGCTGTTCTCCTCAATCTTAACAAAAAGAGCTTTAACCTCCATTTCATTACAATAGCTACCATGTAGCATCCAGCCTAGCTTACTTTCAATAGCTACCGGACCTCGAGATGTGCGGACAATATTACCAGTGATGAAGTCCCAATAATAGTCAGCTCCAATCAAAAGACTAATATCTTCTGTTCCTTCAAACTTATTATTGCCCAAATTAATTCCTTTAACTTGCAATTCTTGGACACATGTCATATCTAAACAAATAGTGACTGGAGCACAAAGTTCCTCAATCTCTACAGCTTGGACCTTGATAGTGGGACCTTGTGGTAACAACCCCTTAACCAGAACTTCTGCCTTCTTAACTTTGGTTCGGTTTTGAACTAAACCCCCAAACCCAGAAATTCTTAAATTTTCCCTCTTAAGTTCTTTAAACTTCAATTTTCTGGAAATTCTGGTCTTAATAAAGCTACACTGGCTACCACTATCAAACAACACTCTTACAGTAGCTTCTCCATCATTCCCAATTAATAATGCTGCAGCTGTTTGCAATAATCCCCCTTTACTTTTACTCCCTTTTATAGCAATGACATGTGCCACTGATGTCTCTACTTCAGGGGTGGCCCTACTAGGAGTGTTTTCACACAATAATGGCTGATGCCGGCCATGGCATTTTTTGCACAAATTTTTAAACTTACAAAACCTTGCTCTGTGACCTTTCAAAAAACATTTAAAACATGCTGTTGACTTAGTTACCCTGTCCTTTCTCTCCTCAAAAGGTAAAGCCTCAGCCACTTCACATTTATATGACTTGTGGTTGCCTTCGCAAAATATGCATTCCTTGATTCCCTTTAATTTATTCTCAGAGGATGCATGTAGAGCTGACACTGTACCTGGGCTATTCCTTTTTGTAGGAACTTTGGTGCTGTGCCTGCCTTTGTCCCATTGTTTAACATCTCATTGTGCAAACTCAATTCCCTCTCGTCTTGCTAATTCTGTGCCTAAAAGACTTAACATCTGCTGAAGGGGGATGTACACATGTTCTGCAGTGTCCCCTACTTAATTCAAGCAAAATTGATCTAGGCTATTTAGACTCCATTATAGTGACTGTTAGAAAATCTAGAAGAGGAAGAACCATTGTTGTCCCAAGGCAATATGATGACTAAGCTGATTGATGCAGCATTGCTTGTATATATTAAGTTAAGGTGTGTATATATATCCATCTCATAATTGTAAGGTTAGTGAAAAATTCACTTAATTTAGAGCTAGCATTTTTGAGCTCTTGTGGCATCATTGTTTGGGCACTCTTGTGGCATAATTTTTTGGGGCGCTGCGCGTCTTTTCTACTCGTTTGTGGAATGCCGTACTTACAGGGTGTGGTCTTATAGAGAGCTCTCTTGCAATTCAGTTTGGTTGTTTAGATACAAGATTGTTGCATCGTACAATAGTGCAGGCACTTCCGTGAACTTTTAGCTATACCTCCTGTTAATAATTCCAATAGTGTCAAGGAGTTACGGCAGTTATATGATGAATTTGAAGTGAGAACTAGGTCCCTGGACAACTTGGGTGTAGGAATGGAAAGGTATAGTATAATGTTAGTTACTATAATGGGGTCTAAATTGCCTATCTCAATTTTGCTTCAATTAAGTAGGGGACACTCTACAGAACATGTGTACATTCCCCCTCAGCAGATGTTAAGTCTTTTACGCACAGAATTAGCAAGACGAGAGGGAATTGAGTTTGCACAGTGGGATGTTAAACAAGGGGACAAAGGCAGGCACAGCACCAAAGTTTCTACAAAAAGAAATAGCCCAGGTACAGTGTCAGCTCTACAAGCATCCTCTGAGAATAAATTAGAGGGAATCAAGGAATGCATATTTTGCGAAGGCAACCACAAGTCATATAAATGTGAAGTGGCTGAGGCTTTACCTTTTGAGGAGAGAAAGGACAGGGTAACTAAGTCAACAGCATGTTTTAAATGTTTTTTGAAAGGTCACAGAGCAAGGTTTTGTAAGTTTAGAAATTTGTGCAAAAAATGCCATGGCCGGCATCAGCCATTATTGTATGAAAACACTCCTAGTAGGCCTACCCCAGAAGTAGAGACATCAGTGGCACATGCCACTGCTATGAAAGGGAGTTAAAGTAAAGGGGGATTATTGCAAACAGCTGCAGCATTATTAATTGGGAATGATGGAGAAGCTACTGTAAGAGTGTTGTTTGATAATGGTAGCCAGTGTGGTTCTATTAAGACCAGAATTTCCAGAAAATTGAAGTTTAAAGAACTTAAGAGGAAAAATTTAAGAATTTCTGGGTTTGGGGGTTTAGTTCAAAACCGAACCAAAGTTAAGAAGGCAGAAGTTCTGGTTAAGGGGTTGTTACCACAAGGTCCCACTATCAAGGTCCAAGCTGTAGAGACTGAGGAACTTTGTGCTCCAGTCACTATTTGTTTAGATATGACATGTGTCCAAGAATTGCAGGTTACAGGAATTAATTTGGGCAATAATAAGTTTGAAGGAACAGAAGATATTAGTCTTTTGATTGGAGCTGACTATTATTGGGACTTCATCACTGATAATATTGTCCGCACATCTCGAGGCCCGGTAGCGATTGAAAGTAAGCTAGGCTGGATGCTACATGGTAGCTATTGCAATGAAATGGAGGTTAAAGCTCTTTTTGTTAAGATTGAGGAGAACAGGCATGGTTTGGAAAGGCATTTGAAAGCCTTTTGGGAACTTGAATCCATTGGCATAAAGGACAAACAGGCAAGTACAGTGAACAGTGATGTTTTAGAGCAATTTGAAAAAGGTATGGGTTTAGAGATGGTTGCTATGAAGTTGGCCTCCCTTGGAAGGATTCTTGAAACCCGGTTCAAACCTTCAGCTAGCTAATCGGAGGTTGGAGACTTCATTGTACAGGCTAAGAAAAAATGAGGAGTTGTTAATTGAATACAATGAGGCCATCCTAAGCTATGTAAGGGAGGGCTATGCTGAAAGAGTGCAAGGTGAGCTGGTGAGCCAGGAGGCACATTATCTGCCACACCATGCAGTGGTACGGCGAGACAAAACTACCACCAAACTGAGGGTAGTTTTTGATGGCGCAGCCAAGGACAAAAGTGGTGTGTCCTTCAATGACTGTTTGGATGCTGGGCCAAATTTAAATGCAGATTTATTTTCCTTGTGACTGAGATTCAGGTTTGGTAGAGTAGCATTGACTGCAGATGTGAAGCAAGCCTTTTTGCGGATAAAGTTAAAACCAGAGGACAGAGATGCAGTAAGACATCTGTGTGTGGATACGAAAGACTTTTGGAAAATGAACCTAAGGTTCAAACATATAGAATGAAGTCAGTGTTGTTTGGCCTCAGCTCTACTCCATTTCTGTTGGCAGCTAATATGCAGTACCATTTTAAGAAATATTTTGAAGTCTATCCTAACACTATTGAACATATAAGGAAAGATTTTTATGTTGATGATTTGCTGTGTTCCGTGGATAATACAGAAATGCTAAACAGATATTCATTGAGGCTAGAGCTATAATGAGGAGGCTGGCATGGAGCTTAGAAAATGGCAGACCAATCATTCTCAATTACAACAGTTTATGAGTCAGTCCTATGTAGTACCTAATGCAGCAGAAAGTATTGAGGATTCTGGTATTAAGGAGTTGTGGGCAATAGACGCAAAAGTGCTAGGCATTGTTTGGCAGCAAGGAGAGGATTTGTTTACCTTCAATGGGAAATCTTTAGTAGAGCTGGCTGAGAATGAGACAAGGTGGACAAAACGTACAGCTCTTAGTTTGGCTTCGAAGGTTTTTGATCCTCTTGGATTCCTGGCTCCATCTGTGATAAAGTAAAAAATTTGGTTTCAGAGCCTCTGGGAAATTGGACTTGGTTGGGACCAAGAGTTATCTGATCATATATGGTGGTAAAGTGGAAATATTGGTTCAAAGAATTGGCACATCTTGGAGACATTGAAATCCCAAGATGGTACTTTGGAGAGTTGAACAATAATCCAGACAATTTGGAGCTGCACATCTTTTGTGATGCAAGTGAGGAAGCCTATGCAACTTGTATTTATATAAGAGGCACATTCAAAGAGGAAGTAAGTTGCAGGTTGGTTGCTGCAAAGAGCAGAGTAGCACCTTTGAAAAGGCTTCCTGTTCCAAGGTTGGAATTGATGGGTGCAGTTATTGCTAGTCGGCTTGCAGTTACAGTGCAAAAGTCTTTGGCCCTCTATGAAATTCCAAGCTATTATTGGACAGACTCCACTATAGTTTGGCACTGGTTAAGAAGCCAGGCAAGGAAATGGAAATCATTTGTTGCCAATACGGTGGAGGAAATTGAAGCGCACACAGATCCCAAGCAATGGAAGCATTGTCCAGGCACCCAAAATCCAGCTGATTTACCAACACGAGGAATTTCAGTGAAAGATCTTGCACAATCAAGTTTGTGGTGGAATGGACCAGAGTGGCTAAAACTTGGAAGTGAAAATTCGCTTCTAATCAGCCTATTGTAGGAGAATGCCAGGCTGAAGAAGCATGGATGAGTGAGGTGAGAGAATGCACTGTGAACAGTTGTCAAGTTATGCAGCAGGACCCCATATTGAGTCTTGAGGACATTAGCAGTCTGAAAAGGTTGTTAAGAGTGACAGCATGGGTATATAGATTTACCAACAATATTAAGGGAGAAACAAGAAGGGAAGGAATTCTGAACAGTAAGGAGATTCAGCAAGCCAGGAAATACTGGGTGGTATATGTGCAGAAGGAAAAATTTGGTGAAGAGAGGGAATTGCTCACCAGCCGTCCATTACAGGTTCTACCAACACATTCTGCTCTCAAGGGTTTGGATGTGTTTTTGGATCAGGATTTATTGAGAGTAGGAGGTAGATTACAGTTTTCTGGGCTTCCAGAGGAGAAAAGACATCCAATTTTGCTACCTTCTGGGGAGCACTTTGTGGACCTTTTGATCCTGGATACTCATCATAAGTTGTTACATGCTGAAGTTAGAGAAGTGATAATAGAGATCAGACAACAGTTTTGGATTCCCAAAATCAGACAAGTAGTAAAAAAGGTCTTGCATAAGTGAATGGTTTGCAAGCGTTGGAGTGCAAAGCCTTATTATGGAAAGGTGGCTCCACTTCCAAGAGAACGGTGTGTCCATACTGCCCCATTTGATGTAGTGGGAGTAGACTTCGCAGGTCCAGTCTATGTGTATGAGCAATGGGGGTCTAACAAAGGTTATATATGTCTTTTCACATGTGCTACCACAAGAGCAATCCATTTGGAGTTGGTAAGCAACTTAAGTGTGATGTATTTCTTTTGGCCTTTAAAAGGTTTGTGAACAGAAGGGGTTTCCCAAATAAAATCATATCGGATAATGCAAAACCTTCAAAAAGCCTGCAAAGGAACTCCAAGAAGTTTGGTCCTTGCTAAAAGAGGAAGGATTCCAATCCTACTTTTCACACCAATGGGTACAGTGGGAGTTTATTGTTGAGAGAGCACCATGGTAGGGAGGATTTTGGGAAAGGCTAGTGAGAAGTGTAAAGTGTCCATTAAAGAAACTTTTAGCTAATGCTCATTTGAGCAAAGAAGAATTCTGCACTGTTTTATGTGAAGTAGAAGCAATGGTGAACAGCAGGCCTATCGCTTTTGTTTATAACAGTATGCAGGATGCAGAGCCATTGATACCAAATCATTTTCTTTGTGGTAAACGATTAACATCAAGCCCCATTGTGCCAGAAGACTTGCAGCCTATCCAGAGCACTAAAGGAGAGTTACCCAGAAGGTTCAAGTACCTTGAAGAGCTACAAGATCAGTTATGGAAGAGGTGGCAGATGGAATACATGCCCGAACTCAATTATTACCCATCAGGCAATATAAAGGGCTCCAATGCAAATTGAATCAAGGTGGGAGAAGTGGTAATGATTGGGGATGAAAGACCATGGCAATGCTGGAAGCTTGGCATTATCGAAGGCTTGTTTGTTGGCAAAGACAATTTAGTTAGGTCTGCACTGGTGAAGACTTCAGGAGGAAAATTAAAGATACCTATACAAAAACTCTATGCTTTAGAAATCAGCAAAAACACGGATAGTCAAGATGAAACATTTGAGTTACAGCCTCATGGAGAAGGCTTGGCTAACCTTGCAGAACGTAATGACAACAATGCCTCTTCGGTGGGGAGTGTTAGAAAATCTAGAAGAGGAAGAATCATTGTTGTCCCAAGGCGATATGATGACTAAGCTGATTGATGCAGCATTGCTTGTATATATTAAGTTAAGGTTAGTGAAAAATTCACTTAATTTAGAGCTAGCATTTTTGGGCTTTTGTGGCATCATTGTTTGGGCACTCTTATGGCATCATTTTTTGGGGCGCTGCGCGTCTTTTCTACTCGTTTGTGAAATGCCGTACTTACAGGGTGTGGTCTTATAGAGAGCTCTCTTGCAATTCGGTTTGGTTTAGATACAAGATTGTTGCATCGTGCAATCGTGCAGGTTGTGTTGTTGTTGCAAGGTTTAGAAAAAAGACCATAAATAGTGCCCCTTTTGTTTTTTATCTTAAATTCATGCAACTGAGGCCTAAGGTAGGCCCACATCGAGTCAGCAACGCTGAGGTAGGACCTAATAGGACCTCCAAGTCCGTAAGTTTTTAATTCTAGCTTAACTTGGGCTGTAGGTTGAACTGGCCCTTCAGAGCTTGGCCGTTCACGGCTCAGCTGGGATTTTGAACCCAATAAAAAATAAATAAATAACAATGACCAACATTATACCATACCTTTCCATTCCTACACCCAAGTTGTCCAGGGACCTAGTTCTAACTACAAATTCACCATATAACTGTCGTAACTCCTTGACACTATTGGGATTATTAACAGGAGGTATAGCTAAAAGTTCGCGGAGGTGGCTTTTAATTAAGATCTCTGGCTTACCAAACCGTTTCTTTAATATATCCCAAGCCACATTATAATTAGCCTCTGTTAATACTAATCCTACTATTGTCTTTGCTGCCTCCCCTTCCAAGAGGGACTGCAAATAATTAAACTTCTGCACCGCACTTAACACTTGACTAGAATGAACTGCTGATTGAAAACTGTCTGCCCATCCTTGCCATTCCTGAATACTCCCAGAAAATCTTTTGAGTACAAGCCTCGATAATTGAACTGCAGATCTGTTAACCCTAACTTCACAAATACCATTTGTTGAGGGTTGTGTTTCATTATTAGACCTTGTCTCTAATTGTACTGAGCTGCTAAACTCCTTTGTCGTGTGGCATACTTTAATTATATCATGAATAATCTCTTCAAAGTAAATTATGTTATTTTCTATTTCATCCTCTTCTATAAGAGCCTCAATTTTAACATTTACTTCTCTTAGAGCAACCTTTTTAGTTTCTAATATGGAAAGCTGCGCAGTCACTAAGCTTAAATCCTCTTGCTCTATGGCAGAATCTATAGTGGCAATGACTTTTGTAATTAGACCTTTGCAGGCGCTTCTCCTTTTTCTAAATTTATTCAATTCAGCTGCACTCATCTTCAATGCAAACAACAATTAGTCTCAATACCAAATAAGCTGAATTGGCAAAAATACTTAACCAAACTGATGAAACTCAAATTTTGCTTTTTTCAAATAAACTGAATTGCTGGGTGGGGTACTGACCAACCACCAGTATGGAATACCAAATTTTCCACCCAAGTAACTGGCGCACTGAAGTCTGGAACCTTCGCCTACGAACAATAAACCAAAATTAACCAAACCGGTAAAATGTTGGCCCAAAACAACGACAGACTAGTGGCCAAGTTTCACAATTGGGCGACCAAACTTTCTACCCTGGGACACAAAGTCAATTATGCATAACTTGGGCTACAATTTGCACAATCAGAAGTTTGCCAAAAAATAGTTACTAACTCAGTCTTGGGCTAGAATCCGGTTCCGAAGGCCCATGTTATTTTTTTTTTATTGGTTTCAGAATCCCAGCTAAGCCGTGAACGGCCAAGCTCTGAAGGGCCAGTTTAACCTACAGCCCAAGTTAAGCTAGACTAAAAACTTACGGACTTGGAGGTCCTATTAGGTTCTACCTCAGGGTTGCTGACTCGATGTGGGCCTACCTTAGGCCTCAGTTGCATAAAATTAAGATAAAAAACAAAAGGGGCACTATTTATGGTCTTCTTTCTAAACCTTGCAACAACAACACAACCTGCACCATTGCACGATGATGCAACAATCTTGTATCTAAACAATCAAATTGAATTGCAAGAGAGCTCTCTACAAGATCACGCCCGTAAGTGCCACATTCAACAAACGAGTAGGAAGGACGGGCAGTGCCCCCAAAAAATAATGCCACAAGAGTGCCCAAACAATGATGCCACAAAAGCCCCAAAATGCTATCTCTAAATTAAGTGAATTTTTCACTAACCTTACAATTATGAGATGGATATACACACACCTTAACTTAATATATACAAGCAATGCTGCATCAATCAGCTTAGTCATCATATCGCCTTGGGACAACAATGGCTCTTCCTCTTCTAGATTTTCTAACACTCCCCACCGAAGTGGGAGGGATATTATCAAACTAAAGATGAAAATAGTATAAAGGACAAATTTAAAAATTCTAAAAAGAAAATATACGAGTGTTTTGGACGGTTGCACACAGATTTCACTTTCCAGGAGAAGTTGCTTGTGAACGGGGTGGATATGAAAATAAAGCTCACCCGCACGAGTCCTGAGATCTGCTTAAATCTGGATGCGAATCAAGAAGAGGGTGCAAAGTCCGTAATAATTGATGGGTAATAATTGAGTTCGGGCAAGTATTCCATCTGCCACCTCTTCCATAACTGATCTTGTAGCTCTTCAAGATACTTGAACCTTCTGGGTAACTCTTCTTGAGTGCTCTGGATAGGCTATAAGTCTTCTGGCAAACTGGGGCTTGATGTTAATCGTTTACCACAAAGAAAATGATTTGGCTCTGCATCCTGCATACTGTTATAAACCAAGGTGATAGGCCTGCTGTTCACCATTGCTTCTACTTCACACAAAACAGTGCAGAATTCTTCTTTGCTCAAATGAGCATTGGTTAAAAGTTTCTTTAATGGACACTTTACACTTCTCACTAGCCTTTCCCAAAATCCTCCCTACCATGGTGCTCTCTCAACAATAAACTCCCACTCTACCCATGGTGTCAAAAGTAGGATTGGAATCCTCCTCTTTTAGCAAGGACCAAACTTCTTGGAGTTCCTTTGCAGCCTTTTTGAAGGTTTTTGCATTATCCGATATGATTTTATTTGGGAAACCCCTTCTGTTCACAAACCTTTTAAAGGCCAAATGAAATACATCACTACTTAAGTTGCTTACCAACTCCAAATGGATTGCTCTGGTGGTAGCACATGTGAAAAGATATATATAACCTTTGTTGGACTCCCATTGCTCATACAAATAGACTGACTGAACCTGCGAAGTCTACTACCACTACATCAAATGGGGCAGTATAGACACACCGTTCTCTTGGAAATGGAGCCACCTTTTCATAATAAGGCTTTGCACTCCAACGCTTGCAAACCACACATTTATGCAAGACCTTTTTAACTATTTGTCTAATTTTGGGAATCCAAAACTGTTGTCTGATCTCTATTATCACTTCTCTAACTCCAGCATGTAACAACGTATGATACGTATCCAGGATCAAAAGTTCCACAAAGTGCCCCCGAGAAAGTAAAAAAATTGGATGTCTTTTCTCCTCTAGAAGCCCAGAAAACTGTAATCTACCTCCTACTCTCAATAAATCCTGATCCAAAAACACATCCAAACCCTTGAGAGCAGAATATGTTGGTAGAACTGTAATGGACGGCTGGTGAGCAATTCCCTCTCTTCACCAAATTTTTCCTTCTGCACATATACCACACAGTATTGCCTGGCTGCTGAATCTCGTTACTGTTCAGAATTCCTTCCCTTCTTGTTTCTCTCTTAATTTTGTCTGTAAATCTATATTCCCATGTTGTCACTCTTAACAACCTTTTCAGACTGCTAATGTCCTCAAGCCTCAATAGCGGGCACTGCTGCATAACTTGACAACTGTTCACAGTGCATTTTCTCATCTCACTCACCCATTCTTCTTCAGCCTGGCATTCTCCTACAATAGGCTGATTAGAAGGCGAATTTTCACTTCCAAGTTTTAGCCACTCTGGTCCATTCCACCACAAACTTGATTGTGCAAGATCTTTCACTGAATTTCCTCGTGTTGGTAAATCAGCTGGATTTTGGGTGCCTGGACACTGCTTCCATTGCTTTGGATCTGTGTGTGCTTGAATTTCCTCCACCCTCTTAGCAACAAATGGTTTCCATTTCCTTGCCTGGCTTCTTAACCAGTGCCAAACTATAGTGGAGTCTGTTCAATAATAGCTTGGAATTTCATAAAGGGCCAAAGATTTTTGCACTGTAACTGCAAGCCGACTAGCAATAACTGCACCCATCAATTCCAACCTTGGAATAGAAAGCCTTTTCAAAGGTGCTACTCTGCTCTTTGCATGCAGCAACCAACCTGCAACTTACTTCCTCTTTGAATGTGCCACTTCTATAAATACAAGTTGCATAGGCTTCCTCACTTGCATCACAAAAGATGTGCAGCTCCAAATTGTCTGGATTATTGTTTAACTCTAAAAAGTACCATCTTTGGATTTTAATGTCTCCAAGATGTGCCAATTCTTTGAACCAATATTTCCACTTTACCACCATATGATCAGGTAACTCTTGGTCCCAACAAAGTCCAATTTCCCAGAGGCTCTGAAACCAAATTTTTTACTTTATCACAGATGGAGCCAGGAACCCAAGAAGATCAAAAACCTTCGAAGCCAAACTAAGAGCTGTACGTTTTGTCCACCTTGTCTCATTCTCAGCCAGCTCTACTAAAGATTTCCTATTGAAGGTAAACAAATCCTCTTCTTGCTGCCAAACAATGCCTAGCACCTTTGTGTCTATGGCTCACAACTCCTTAATACCAGAATCCTCAATACTTTCTGCTGCATCAGGTCCTACACAGTACTGACTCATAAACTGTTGTAATTGAGAATGATTCGTCTGCCATTTTCTAAGCTCCATGCCAGCCTCCCTGGCTCCCTCATTATAGCTCTAGCCTCCATGAATATCTGTTTAGCCATTTCTGTATTATCCATGGAACACAGCAAATCATGAACATGAAAATTTTTCCTTATGTGTTCAATAGTGTTAGGATAGACTTCGGAATATTTCTTAAAATGGTACTGCCAGGCCCGGATCTAGAAGAATGGGGGCCCGTGGCTAATTTTTTTTTTGGGCCCCCCCTTGGCTACAATTTTTATTATATAAGGATTATAAGCTTTGTTTACGAGGAAAATTAAAGGTTTTCAGAACAAACATATTACTTTACTTTATTTATTTAGTTTTCAGAACAAACATATTACTTTACAAATATTTTACTTTATTTTACATATTATATTTTCCTGAATTAATAATTTTATACACACCTACCTACTGATTATGAGCTGGCAACCGATTGAACCGACGAAACTTTTTTTTGTGCAAATTCATTAATAATATTTCGAAAATCGACTTCTTTGGCCAGAGCATGTTCAACATAGAGAATTGCCAGTGACTGTAATAATAAATGTAAAAACCTAAAATTAAAATAAATAATGTAGAAAATTTCGGGGCCCCCCTCAAATGTGGGGCCCGTGGCTGCAGCCCACATAGCCCATCCTTAGATCCGGGTCTGGGTACTGCATAGTAGCTGCCAACAGAAATGGACTAGAGGTGAGGACAAACAACACCGACTTCATTCTATATGCTTGAACCTTGGGTTCATTTTCCAACAAGTCTTTCGTATCCACCCACAGATACCTTATTGAATTGAATACAATCGTTTCAATTTACAATGACATGAATAATTTTGAAACTCTACTATTTATTTTATTTAATATGGCCCTTAAGCTTTAGACTTTACTGGGCTCTTATTAAAAATAAACAGCTCGTTGTTATTAATTAATAATAAGTAAATAAGTATCATCAAGTTAAAACGTGTATCAATCCTAAACTATCACTACACTACTGAAATGACAAATACAAGGTCACCACCGAGGGCACCACACCAATACCATACAAAGAAACCAATACCTTACTGCATCTCTCTCCTCTGGTTTTAACCTTATCCGCAAAAAGGCTTGCTTCACATCTGCAGTCAATGCTACGCTACCAAACCTGAATCTCAGTAACAAGGAAAATAAACCTGCTTTTAAATTTGACCCAGTGTCATTGAAGGACACACCACCTTTGTCCTTGGCTGAGCCATCAAAAACTACCCTTAGTTTGGTGGTAGTTTTGTCTCGCCGTACCACTGCATGGTGTAGCAGATAATTATAATGTGCCTCTTGTCTCACCAGCTCACCTTGCACCCTTTCAGCATAGCCCTCCTTTACATAGCTTAGGATGGCCTCATTGTATTCAATTAACAACTCCTCATTTTTTCTTAGCCTGTGCAATGAAGTCTCCAACCTCCTATTAGCTAGCTGTAGGTTTTAACTGGGTTTGCAAGAATCCTTCCAAGGGAGGCGAACTTCATAGCAACCATCTCTAAACCCAATCCCTTTTTCAAATTGCTCTAAAACATCACTGTTCACTGTACTCGCCTGCTTCTCCTGTTTGTCCTTTATGACAATGGATTCAAGTTCCCAAAAGGCTTTCAAATGCCTTTCCAAAACATGGCTGTTCTCCTCAATCTTAAAAAAAAGAGCTTTAACCTCCATTTCATTACAATAGCTACCATGTAGCATCCAGCCTAGCTTACTTTCAATAGCTACCGGACCTCGAGATGTGCGGACAATATTACCAGTGATGAAGTCCCAATAATAGTCAGCTTCAATCAAAAGACTAATATCTTCTGTTCCTTCAAACTTATTATTGCCCAAATTAATTCCTTTAACTTGCAATTCTTGGACACATGCCATATCTAAACAAGTAGTGACTGCAGCACAAAGTTCCTCAATCTCTACAGCTTGGTCCTTGATAGTGGGACTTTGTGGTAACAACCTCTTAACCAGAACTTCTACCTTCTTAACTTTGGTTCGGTTTTGAACTAAACCCCCAAACCCAGAAATTCTTAAATTTTCCCTCTTAAGTTCTTTAATCTTCAATTTTCTGGAAATTCTGGTCTTAATAAAGCTACACTGGCTACCACTATCAAACAACACTCTTACAGTAGCTTCTCCATCATTCCCAATTAATAATGCTGCAGCTGTTTGCAATAATCCCCCTTTACTTTTACTCCCTTTCATAGCAGTGGCATGTGACACCGATGACTCTACTTCAGGGGTGGGCCTACTAGGAGTGTTTTCACACAATAATGGCTGATGCCGGCCATGGTATTTTTTGCACAAATTTTTAAACTTACAAAACCTTGCTCTGTGACCTTTCAAAAAAACATTTAAAACATACTGTTGACTTAGTTACCCTGTCCTTTCTCTCCTGAAAAGGTAAAGCCTCAGCCCATTCACATTTATATGACTTGTGGTTGCCTTCGCAAAATATGCATTCCTTGATTCCCTTTAATTTATTCTCAGAGGATGCATGTAGAGCTGACACTGTACCTGGGCTATTCCTTTTTGTAGAAACTTTGGTGCTGTGCCTGCCTTTGTCCCATTGTTTAACATCCTAATGTGCAAACTCACTTCCCTCTCGTCTTGCTAATTCTGTGCCTAAAAGACTTAACATCTGCTGAAGGGGGATGTACACATGTTCTGCAGAGTGTTCCCTACTTAATTGAAGCAAAATTGAGCTAGGAAATTTAGACTCCATTATAGTGACCAACATTATACCATACCTTTCCATTCCTACACCCAAGTTGTCCAGGGACCTAGTTCTAACTTCAAATTCACCATATAACTCTCGTAACTCCTTGACACTATTGGAATTATTAACAGGAGGTATAGCTAAAAGTTCGCGGAGGTGGCTTTTAATTAAGATCTCTGGCTTTCCAAATCGTTTCTTTAATATATCCGAAGCCACATTATTATTAGCCTCTGTTAATGCTAATCCTGCTATTGTCTTTGCTGCCTCCCCTTCCATGAGGGACTGCAAATAATTAAACTTCTGTACCGCACGTAACACTTGACTAGAATGAACTGCTGATTGAAAACTGTCTGCCCATCCTTGCCATTCCTGAATACTCCCAGAAAATGTTTTGAGTACAAGCCTCGGTAATTGAACTGCAGATTTGTTAACCTTAACTTCACAAACACCATTTGTTGAGGGTTGTCTTTCATTATTAGACCTTGTCTCTAACTGTACTGAGCTGCTAAACTTTTTTGCTCTGTGGCATACTTTAATTATATCATCAATAATCTCTTCAAAGTAAATTGTCATTTTCTATTTCATCCTCTTCTATAAGAGTCTCAATTTTAACATTTATTTCGCTTTGAGCAACCTTTTTAGTTTCTAATATGGAAAGCTGCGCAGTCACTAAGCTTAAATCCTCTTGCTCTATGGCAGAATCTATAGTGGCAATGACCTTTGTAATTAGACCTTTGTAGGCGCTTCTCCTTTTTCTAAATTTATTCAATTCAGCTGCACTCATCTTCAATGCAAACAACAATTTGGCTCAATACCAAATAAGCTGAATTGGCAAAAATACTTAACCAAACTGATGAAACTCAAATTTTGCTATTATTTCAAATAAACTGAATTGCTGGGTGGGGTACTGACCAACCACCAGTATGGAATACCAAATTTTCCACCCAAGTAACTGGCGCACTGAAGTCTGGAACCTTCGCCTACGAACAATAAACCAAAATTAACCAAACCGGTAAAATGTTGGCCCAAAACAACGACAGACTAGTGGCCAAGTTTCGAAATTGGGCGACCAAACTTTCTACCCCGGGACCGTAACTTAATTATGCTCAACCCGTCCAGGCATAACTTGGTCTACAATTTGCACAATCAGAAGTTTGCCGAAAAATAGTCACTGACTCAGTCTTGGGCTAGAATCCGGTTCCGAAGGACCATGTTATTTTTTTTTTTTATTGGGTTCAGAATCCCAGCTGAGCCCTGAACGGCCAAGCTCTGAAGCGCCAGTTTAACCTACAGCCCAAGTTAAGCTAGACTAAAAACTTACGGACTTGGAGGTCCTATTAGGTTCTACCTCAGGGTTGCTGACTGGATGTGGGCCTACCTTAGGCCTTAGTTGCATAAAATTAAGATAAAAAACAAAAGGGGCACTATTTATGGTCTTCTTTCTAAACCTTGCAACAACAACACAACCTGCACCATTAGAGCATATGATACTCTTGGTTCAGGGTTGAAATTTTGGAAAAACAAAGTGGCTAATATGTATTCCTATGTAAAAATTAATTCTAAGATGGGTTTATTATTTGCAACTTTTCCGAAAAACCTCATTTTCATGTTCAAAATCACGATTTCCTGATTTGAAGGCTGCCTAACGCAGCCTCAGGGCATCCAAATCAAAGCGCGCAGCTGTTCTGCATATGATTTAGTCTAAAAGCTGCTTTTCTGACCTCATCCTTGCTTTCTTGTGTGTTTCAACACCTCTGGGTGCTGAAAAAATGTTTAGATTTCACGTAAAACTTCAGAATTTTAAGTTTTTCTTCAAAGAATAGGCGCGGCTCACCAGCTCTACTCTGATCGAGTAGCGGGAGACTTGCCACCTCCACGTGTAGGTTTACACACCTGTTCTTCCTGGATCCCTGAAAAGCGTGGCCTCATAAGATCTTATATTATGATCTTATGAGGACTTTGAGCTCTTATGAGCATTAACGATGGCTTCAGCCTCTTCATTAGCCACTCGAACCTGAAAAGCTCTTAAGTATGTCCTGCTTCGATCTGAACACTGGGAGCATTTCTCGATGGTCTATCCTGGCTCTCACCAACCCATCTCTCCTCTCGTGACCGTACACAGCTTGGGAAGCAGTTGAGACTTTCTGTACAGCTCTCTCGCAGGTCTGAGTATGAACAGAGAAAGCGTCCACTTTGAGTGGAGTTTTCCTGAGCTCCTCGAGCTCAGTCAAAGTCATCTTGCAGGTGAAAATAGGCTCGTAAATATTCTCTAATTCCCAGTTGATGAGATCCTCAGGTGAAGTGGCTTGCAGATTGACTTTGGGATTTTTATGGGGCCTCACTGTCGTATCACCAAAGTCTCTTCCTTCTCTGATCTTCTCTATCTGGCTCACAGCAAAAGCTCTCTGATGCTCATCCTCACTGCACAGGAATGAAGCCAGGATATTCTCAGGATGTGCGTGGTAAGCTCCTCTTATCACTGCAGCAGAAATGACGTTCCTGACCTCGGTAGTCTGGTTCCTCAGCAGCCTCAGGCTTGAAAAAACGTGTGCAGGACCAAATTTGAGGTGGTGCTTCACTTTGATGTCGTAGTACATTTTGAAGTAGAAGTTAAGGCAGAACTTCACGAGGACCTCGAGCCTCTTCAACACCTCCCCCTTCAGTCCGTGCTCCCTCATCCACAACAGCAAGATGGCCTGTGCAGTAGTGAGCCACCTGGATTGGTTCAGAGGTCCGCACTTGAGACCAGCCAACTGTGGACTGAGACTTCCAGACTTGATGGCTTTGATCAGAAGATAGCAGTTGTGCTGGTCTGTGGAGAGAGATTTGACTATCTCTACTTGCAGATCTATGATATCTTCAGTTCCTTCCACTGGTTTGAAGTTGAAGTTGACCTCAAGTTCATTCACTTTCTCAAGAAGTTTTCCAATAGGCCCACTCAAGCCTGACCGGGGAGTTACAGGGCAGTCCAGCTTGATGATTAAGTGCCTTAGGGGGAGCTCGTTCACATGGAGCTGACAGATCATCCAGTGGCACTTGCGACCCAGCATCTTCTCCAATAGGGCTATGGCGCCTCCAGACCATCCCGTGTTGGTGTTGGTAGAGTCTCCTTCAATCATTACAAGGCTCTCGTCAGCTCCGTGATCCAGAAGCCACTCACGCAGGCCCTGAGTGATCTTATGAGCAGGCTTTTCTCCTTCCTCTGGTTCCTCGGGAGTGAAATGGAAGAGGTACTTTCCTTGAGGCTCCCACGTGATAGTATAATGCTCCTCGATCACTTTGCCAGGATGAAATCTCCCTGTCACTTCGTCACTTATTATTGCCCAAATTAATTCCTTTAACTTGCAATTCTTGGACACATGTCATATCTAAACAAATAGTGACTGGAGCACAAAGTTCCTCAATCTCTACAGCTTGGACCTTGAGAGTGGGACCTTGTGGTAACAACCCCTTAACCAGAACTTCTACTTTCTTAACTTTGGTTCGGTTTTGAACGGAACCCCCAAACCCAGAAATTCTTAAATTTTCCCTCTTAAGTTCTTTAAACTTCAATTTTCTGGAAATTCTGGTTTTAATAAAGCTACACTGGCTACCACTTGGAATGAAACGCTCTCTTTTTCTTAGGCTTTAATCAACTTAAATGAACAACATTCCTGTTAATATAAATAACAATAATATAGTTATGGTACACAAAATATATATATAATCAATGACGCAAGTTATTATAATAATAATAATATACTGTAGATATAGTAAACATAGGGCATTTATATGAATTGTTTATACTACAGACTAGGATTAATTACATCAAAGAAAATATCATTACCTTGATGTAATAAAGTATCTCACATCTCATCAGTTTAATTCAGACATCATCAGATTCATCAGTTTAATCGAATTGAATATAAACACAAATGATTTTACTTAGGTATAACATTCTAATAAAGTCATCATAAACCTGCAAAATAACATTACATTTTTCCCTCCTACTTATATTGAACAATATAGTTCTCAAAATAACTAGGCGGACACCGAGTACACCTTGATCGCCGTACCTCAGTCATAGGGGACTCTGTATTTTAATTATCATCTACTGAAGTCTGAGGAGCGTTGACCGGTGAGGGATTGGAGGGAGCAATGGTGGGTGACGGATTTGAGGGTAGGATGGTAGGTGACGGGGGATGGTTGTTTAACACACCATCACCTTCGTTAGTATTTTCGTATTCTCGAGTTTCAGATTCACCAGCAGGGGCGATGTGCTTAAGCGAGACAGTAGTCTCTCAGCCTCCCGGGAGACGAACATGAGTATATTCGGGATTATCCTCAATGAGTTCTACCTCTTCAACTGGAGGTTCATATTTAGACTGATGTGTATAATTTTTCAATAATAATTTACCCGGAGCGGTAAGCCACGTAGATATGGAATGGCTATTTGTAGATCGACGCTGATAACTAAATAATCTCTCGTGAGGGGTGCAGTTTGTAGAAGTACATAAAAGAGATCGTTTGCTGTGTAATACATTGGGCAAAACCGTTTCCCAACAGCTAACAGGGAGTTTTCTTGAAGTCAAAGCTAAATTTACTCCTTTCCATATAATTCCGTTATATCTCTCAACTAAACCATTTCCCTGGAGATTATATGAGGTCGTTCTACTAGTGGCCACTCCGCGTAAGTTCAAAAACTGTTCAAGTGTATACGACATAAAGGAGGAACCTCTATCGGAGTGCACATACGCGGGTGCACCAAAGATAGCAAAAAGTTGACTAAGACAATCAACTACAGTTTCAGCAGAAGTGTCCGCACATGAAAACGCGAAAGGAAACCTCGAAAATTCGTCTACTATCGTTAGCAGATAACGATTACGGGAATTGGAAGGCAAAGGACCTTTAAAGTCAATATTTAATCTTTCGAAAGGTTGTGTAGCTTTTACTAACTGACCTTGATTACTATTTAAATACTTCGGTTTACACTGGGCGCATACAGTGCATTTTGAAATAACGTTTTTAACATCTTCCATTGAATATGGGAGGTTCGGGCTTCTAGTTACTCCGGGATGGCACAAGGCAATGTGTAACTCTTCTAAATGATGTTTATTAATAGATGCTATAAATGCACGAGAAAGCGTATCTGGAGCTATATTTTCTCTTCCGGGTCGATATACAGTGTCATAACTGAAACTTGATAATTCAAGTCTCCATCTCATGATTTTCTCGTTCTTAACTTTTCCTTTATGTTTAGTGTCAAACATAAACGCTACTGACCTTTGATCCGTTACTAGTTTCAAGTGTTTACCAAGCAGATAATGCCGCCATTTTCGGATAGACTTAACAATGGCGTATGCTTCTTTTTCTATAGAGGAATGATTCCTTTCAGAGGGCGACAGAGTACGGGCAAACAAGGCGACTGGACGTCCAACTTGACAAAGTTGAGCAGCTATTGCGTAATCAGACGCATCAGTCTCTACTACAAAAGGAATATTATCATCAATGGCAACAACAACAGAATTAGCAATATCACTTTTAAGATTTTCGAAAGCATTAATTACGTTAAGAGGGAGAGGGTATGTTTTATTTTCAACCAAAGGTCGTACTTTCTCGGAAAATTTTCTGAACCATTTAGAATAGTGGGCAAACATACCCATTACTCGGCGCATGTCTTTAGCATTATTAGGAGGAGGCATTTCGAGCAGTGGTTTTAACTGCTCAGGATCAGGCTTTAAAGAACATTACCTATTCTATAACTTAGTAAATCTAAAGATTACTTAGATGTAGAACTCTTATTTTCGTTAATATGAAGATTATACTTTTTTACAACATTTAAAAATTTTGTCAAATTATCATCATGCTCCTTCTGATATCGTCCACATAAATGAAAGTATCCTTTAAACCCTCTTTACGAATTCTGTCATCGATTACTCTCTGAAAACAGGCTACGCCGTTTGTTACACCAAACGGGATTCTATTGAAATGAAACAGCTGGCCACAGGCTTCGAAAGCGGTGTATGGCCTATCCTCCTCCTTGATAGGGATCAAATGATAGACGCTCTTAAGATCTATTGTACTAAAGATACTATATTGTGCAATTTCGCCCACCATTTCATTTATATTAGGCAGAGGATAAGCGTCCAACTGCGTGTATCTATTTATTGTTTGAGAATAATCGATAACTAGGCGTTTTTTATGAAATTCATTGGCTACCACTAAAACTTGTGCCCGCCAAGGACTTCGACTGGGTTCGATAATGCGTTCCTTAAGAAGGCGATCTACTTCGGACGAAATAAAACTCATATCTGTCTGACAATATCGGCGTGACTTAATAGCAATGGGTTTGCATTCAGGACTTAAATTATTAAATAAAGATGGAGGTTCCACCTCGGTTGCTGCAAGGTTACACACAGTTAAGGAATGTTCTCTTCCCCCAAAAGGTATCTCAACTGATTCATGTCTAGACAAAAAATCATGGCCAAGAATAACATTAGTACATAGATTAGGCAGAAGTGATAACTTAACATTTTTATAGGTACGATCCTTGAATGTCAAATCTACACAACAAAACCCATCAACTTTAGTTACATGAGAAGTATTAGCCATTGACACTTGACTTTTACAAGGATATACCTTCCATTTGCTTTCTTTTACAATATTTATATCAATAAAATTTTCGGTACTACCTGTATCCACTAGCGCCTTCAAAGACAAACCATTAGCTAAAATAGTAAGAATTGCCTCTTTCAAAGAATGAGAAATAGAGCCTGATATAGAAGCTAAAGTATTAATAGAAGCAGAAGCTTTTGAATTAGAGCGACAAACTCTGGCAAAATGGCCTTTAATACCACATTTATGACATAAACTATCTCTTGCAGGACATTTAGTTCGCGGATGCACATTACTCCCACAAAAGAAACATTTACGAGACCTTGCTGCAGCAGTAGAAGACTCCTCGCAAAGAGTTTCATTAGCACCTTGTTTAGCCTCATGTTTTTCTATTGTAATTGTTTCAGTTTCACAACTAACTGAATTTAGAGGAGCATTAGAACGTATTTAAGTATCAGACTGAATCTGAGCCAACTCAAGGCTGCGAGCTTGATCAAAAGCGATCTGTAAGCTGAGAGATTTGTTTTCAAGCAATCGTTGCCTAATGAAAGGAGTATTCAAACCGCTTATAAAAGCATCTCTTATATATTCATCTCTGTATTGATTTGCAGAGACCGACTGAAAGTTACAGTCTTTACTCAGATGCTTTAATGCATTCATGTAATGGTCCAAACTCTCTCCCATCTCCTGACGACGAGTGGCTAATAGGTGACGAGCAAACGCTTCATTTTTCGGCTTTATATAGAGTCCATTGAGCAACTTTATAGCATCTTCATAGGTAGTACAATCAACTATGTACTCATAGACTAAAGGAGATACATGGTTGACAAGCAAACTTAGCTTTTGAGTCTGAAGATCAGAAGTAACGCGGCCAGAAAGTTCTGAAATGTCTTGAACCAGTGACTCCAGAGACGAGACGAACTTGAGGATGAGGGATCGGCATCAAATCTTTCCGGCTTCGGAAACTTGTCCATATCCTCTGATCTTGAAATTAAGTTCATTAAATTGGAATGTGACGCTCTCCTTTTCTTAGGCTTTAATCAACTTAATTGAACAACATTCCTGTTAATATAAATAACAGTAATATAGTTATGGTACACAAAATATATATATAATCAATGACGCAAGATAATAATAATAATAATAATAATAATAATAATAATAATATAGATATAGTAAACATAGGCAAGAGCGTAACTAGCTTTCAAAAGTTGGGGGGGACAACTATAATGATGAAAAATCCTGCGATGAAATTCTGTGCTGCTATCCTGTAGGTAATGTCTTAAATTTGGTCTTCCAAGGCATATTTTTCCGGTAGAATATAACAATATCTAAATACCTAGTCCTTTCGAGTCTCGATAAAGCTCTGATCCATCAGTATTAGTATGTGTTTGCGACCAAAATGATGCTCTTAAAATACTATGATTTAGAGAATGATCTATATTTATGATAGTAATAGGAAAATCAAAGAAGCATTTTCACAACTACCTTATGTATATCAAGTATATACTTACCATTAAAGGAAAACAATATATGCAATAATTAAAGTAAAAAATAACTAGATGTCATTAAAGTATCTATCACTGCAGTATTAGTACTGAATCAGTAATACTGTCCAGCATACTAATAGGACTAAAGACTAATATAATTAAAGATTTACTCATCATAGATTATTTCAAGAACTAAATATTTTCCTTCACGTAAGGTAACTTAGATCAAAAGTTGGAGGGGACAAAACCTATATTATCCCCCTCAATTCGAAAGTTGGGGGGACATGTCTCCCACCCCCCGTTTGTTACGCCCCCCTGAACATAGGGCATTTATATGAATTGTTTATACTACAGATTCGGATTAATTACAACAAAGAAAATATCATTACCTTGATATAATAAAGTATCTCACATCTCATCAGTTTAATTCAGACATCATCAGATTCATCAGTTTAATCGAATTGAATATAAACACAAATGATTTTACTTAGGTATAACATTCTACTAAAGTCATCATAAACCTGCAAAATAATATTACACCACTATCAAACAACACTCTTACAGTAGCTTCTCCATCATTCCCAATTAATAATGCTGCAGCTGTTTGCAATAATTCCCCTTTACTTTTACTCCCTTTCATAGCAGTGGCATGTGCCACTGATGTCTCCACTTCAGGGGTAGGCCTACTAGGAGTGTTTTCACGCAATAATGGCTGATGCCGGCCATAGCATTTTTTGCAAAAAATTTTAAACTTACAAAACCTTGCTGTGTGACCTTTCAAAAAATATTTAAAACATGCTGTTGACTTAGTTACCCTGTCCTGAGTCAGTAATACTTTCCAGCATACTAATAGGACTAATATAATTAAAGATTTACTCATCATAGATTATTTCAAGAACTAAATAATCACCTCACATTTATATGACTTGTGGTTGCCTTCGCAAAATATGCATTCCTTGATTCCCTTTAACTTATTCTCAGAGGATGCATGTAGAGCTGACACTGTACCTGGGCTATTCCTTTTTGTAGAAACTTTGGTGCTGTGACTGCCTTTGTCCCCTTGTTTAACATCTCAATGTGCAAACTCACTTCTCTCTCGTCTTGCTAATTCTGTGCCTAAAAGGCTTAACATCTGCTGAAGGGGGATGTACACATGTTCTGTAGAGTGTCCCCTACTTAATTCAACAAAATTGAGTTAGGCAATTTAGACTCCAGCATAGTAACCAACATTATACCATACCTTTCCATTCCTACACCCAAGTTGTCCAGGGACCTAGTTCTAACTTCAAATTCACCATATAACTGTCGTAACTCCTTGACACTATTGGGATTATTAACAGGAGGTATAGCTAAAAGTTCGCGGAGGTGGCTTTTAATTAAGATCTCTGGCTTACCAAACCATTTCTTTAATATATCCCAAGCCACATTATAATTAGCCTCTGTTAATGCTAATTCTGCTATTGTCTTTGCTGCCTCCCCTTCCAAGAAGGACTGCAAATAATTAAACTTCTGCACCGCACTTAACACTTGACTAGAATGAACTGCTGATTGAAAACTGTCTGCCCATCCTTGCCATTCCTGAATACTCCCAGAAAATGTTTTGAGTACAAGCCTCGGTAATTGAACTGGAGATCTGTTAACCTTAGCTTCACAAACGCCATTTGTAGAGGGCTATGTTTCATTATTAGACCTGGTCTCTAACTGTACTGAGCTGCTAAACTCTTTTGCTCTGCGGCATACTTTAATTATGTCATCATTCTCATCAATAATCTCTTCAAAGTAAATTATGTCATTTTCTATTTCATCCTCTTCTATAAGAGCCTCAATTTTAACATTTATTTCGCTTAGAGCAACCTTTTTAGTTTCTAATATGGAAAGCTGCGCAGTAAACAGCAAATGGAATTCAGTGTTAAAAAATGCAGTCTTCCATTTTGATAGAAATAATGAAAACTTTAGTTATGAGATGCAAGGAATCTGGGTCAGAGGGTGTTAGTCAGGAAAAAGATTTTGACATATAGTCAGGGGTGTGCTGGGACCGGTTCGGTCCGGTTCGCCCGAACCGATTGTTAACTTTTGATTGGATCACCGAACCGTTTGTTTGTTCTTAACAAATATTTAGCAGTCAGTAGAAATTTATCTTGAAATTTGCAATTTGTCAGTCAGTCTAATTTGTAATAACTCTAAAAACAAATTGTATATTGAAACACTGCAAATACATTGTACAGCTATTGACTAGATCTCAATCATAAAACATCATAGAGTGTAATTTTGAATTTTACTTCTTGCATACATTTTTTTTTTAAATAAATGTAAGGTTTTTTATCAATAGCCAGAAAATAAATCAATATCGGAATCGGCCTCCTTATGATGGATAATATATCGATATTGCTGATACCATTGACAGCCCTAACATGTACACTGTGTATGTACATTGTACAGTGTACTGGGATCCGACCAGTTACCGTGGTGTACCAGTTTCCGTGAATTGGCTTACAGCTGTGTGTTACAGCCATTCTCAAAATTCAAAATGGTATTTATGGAAACTTCAGACCTTCATGTATTCAAAGTGCTGCTTGAAAATTCCTAGATTATGTTTGTCTTAAAAATATAGGCCAATTCACGGTCACTGGTACACCACAAAAACTGGTCGGATCCCAGTACTGTATATCAGAGTAATATTGTATTCAGAGATCATACTTGATCATAATTTGTAATGTAAACTTACCAGATGTGGAAGAGTTGTTGAAGAATGATGAAATAATTGTCTGTTTTGGTCGTTTACGAGGTGGTTCCATTGCGAAATCTTGCTGAAATCAAATATGACAGCGTATTGCTCTACAGTACATGTAATTACATTTTATATCCTTCTCCATACTTGAAACTTGCATTTGTCTCATTTGGGGGGAAGGCTGATTTTTTCATATTTTATTTCTTCTACAGGAATCCTCACAATTTCTACTATTTCACAATCCTACACAATTTAACGTGTGAATACAGTACAGTGAAGTGTAGCGAAATATGCGATTGTTCTCGCCACAGCTTACCAAAAGTCGAATGTAATTGAAAAAAATTGAAAAATAAACTCTGGCAAACTGTTTGTGAGGCTGCTCTCTGATTGGCTTGCTCGACCGGAGGGATGTGGGGTGAGGGGGGGTGAGAGAGGTTGGCATCTCAACGTCAGTTGGGAAAATTGCTGCCCGGTCGTGTTAAATCACATGGGAGATTACTCGCTTCCGCGAAATTTCAAATAAAACATTTTGGAGTCGGAAAAAAGGGTGTTGCCCGGGCAACTAGGGCAACACCCCTGGGTCCGCTACTGGTCTTCATGAATTTTACGAATGCTCATGACGCCCGGGATTTGTCTCGTTCACAATTGTGTTTTTGTGACAAAATGACAGCGAGGCTTTTATCTACAAGTCATTTCAATTTGAAGTAAGTTACTCAAAGTCGGTTTCACTGTGAGGACCTCCTAGCACTTTTTGATTTACTGGAACCAACATCTTGGAAATATGATGAAACCATATCACCATGGCTGGAAGGTAAAAAAAAAGATAAGGCAGTTGCAGGGTTTTTTTTCAGATACTTCGTAGGGGTGGTAGTTCTTGAGCGAAGGGAGCCACGAGAGGAACGCTCAGCGTTTTTATACTGTTCCAAACTTGAAATTGCCTTAAAATGATAGCTCAAGGCAGCCAAAATTGCCATCCTTTGCCCCCTCAGAAAAGTTTAAATTATATCATTTGGAGTATTAATTATTAATGTTTTATAGTTTTCAATACTGTATATGAAAATAATTAATTATTTTTTTATTTTTATAGGGTTCTGCTTATTCATAGAGTTTAAAGTATTGATGTTTATAGTTTTTTGTAGTTCGTACTAATAGTCAAATTCAATATGGCGGATATCATAAAATTCTTTGCTAAGAAGCAAAAAGAAACGGAATCTTCTAAAAAACATGATAAAGATGAACACTCTAATAAGAAGTCCAAAATCAGCCAAGATGAGGTTCTCTCATGTGAGAATACACCTGGTCCATCTGCATCATCTATGTTGATTACAGCCACTTCTAGAGTAGCTGAGACTGGTTCAGTAACAGAGAATGTGGTGTTAGAGATGGATATTACATAATTATTTTTGTCTTGTATTATTTACAAAATCTTGCTCAATTCATTCATCAAAAATCACTGTAATTTCATTGTAATAATCGTAATAATAATATAATTGGTGTGTTTGAAAACCCTTATATTTTGCAAAATTTCAGGGGGGGGGGGTAGTAGAGAGCTTTGGGGGGGGGGGGTTTGCTACCCCACCTGGCATATAGGAAAAAAAATCCTTGCAGTTGAATGAACTCATAAAATTTGAAATTGACATCAATGACTTTCGGGATTTTGTTGATTCAAATGTGGAATCAAAGAATATTCCTCTTCCACCTACCATTGCTAAAGCTAAGAAAATAATGAACACAATTGCTATGAGTAGCGCGGAAGCAGAACGAGGCTTTAGTGTTATGAATGATATTGCAAAAGCGGAAAGAAGCAAACTTTCTGTTAATCATATTTCCAGTCTGATGACAATAAAAATACTAGGAAAGCCTGTAGCAGACTGGGATGCTGTGCCATATGTCAAGACTTGGCTAAGAAGTCATCGTCAAGCTGATGATACTAGAGTTCGTGAGAAAACTGATGCTCAACCATCGCAGAACGAACTGGCTATATGGAAACCTCTTGAATGAGACAGCATGATTGAGAAGGTAAATTTATATCTAAATTTTTTTTAATTTTTTCAGGATTTTATAGAAAAATATAGGTAGTATCACAAGCAGGGCTCGTTTCAATATTTATTTATTTTTTGATGAAAAATTAGTTTATTTTTAGATAATTATGTCATTAGTGAATATAAAGAATATGTTAAATAATTTCTGCCAAAATGTTACAAAATGCTGTTTGGAAAAACTAAAATGCGTTGGCTTCCGGGGCTCCGCCCCGGTTCCCGCTGGGAGAGCCACCGCTCATCCCAGACCCCTTACCTAGCTTAATGACTCGCGCCATTGGCGCTCGCCGATTTACATCTCTATCTGTATCAGAACCGGTTGTTAAGAAATTGGCAGCACACCCCTGCATATAGTAGTCCTGCAGCAGAGTGGGATATGTACCTGAGGTGTGTTTTAGAGTACATACAATGTTTTATTGTTGATTCTGGTAGGATAAGCTCTCCAGATCATGAAACCAATTGATGCCACTTTCTAACCCCAGGGAAAAAAATTTTATGGGCAAAAATTCAAAATGGCCGTCACCGAAAAAGCATTTTTTCTCTAAACATGGCTAAAAAGTAACTTAACAAAATAAAAAGTGGGAATAAATCAGTAGATACCATGCATAGTATATCTTGTTAGGTCATGAAATCAATAGATATCACTTTTTAGCCATTGGGTTGAAATTTCATGGGCAAAAATCCAAAATGGCCGACACCGAAACTAAATTATTGCGATATTTTCACTAAAAACAGTCGTAGAGACTTGCTTTTGGTGTTAAACTGCACATAAAAACTTATAAACCATATAACCATATAAACTGTAAAACAAACAAAAACCCTTTGATGCCTGCTAGCCAAGAACGACTTACAAGTATTTTAGCTGCTAGTAAATGTAGAGGTGATGGGTTGCATGTGGAATTAGAGACTTTATTAGAACATTCTTCCACAAACCTATATGTCCACAGAAATTGTGCATCTACTTACACATCAAAGACACATATAGATCGCTACTTGGCCCGACAGAAAAAGACTTCAGAGGAACCTGCCACTAAAATGACTCGTCGTTCCACTGAACTTCCTTTCAACTTCGAAGAAAATTGCCTGATATGTGGAGAAAAATGTTCTTCTGCTCCAGATCCCCGTCATCCCGAACGTTGGAAAAGGGTTGTTCAGTGTAGAACTGCTAATCGAGGTGCCAACCAGAAAAGCTTCAAAGATGTAATATTGGACGCTTGCCATCTGAGAAATGACGAGTGGGCCAGTGAGGTAAGCTTGAGAATTGAAGGTGCCTTGAGTGATTTACATGCAGCAGATGGACAATATCACAAGGACTGTATGTCTCTCTTCAGAAACATTCAGGCATCAACATAAAAAAAAACACCAAATGAAAAGACAGATGAACCCTTTCAATATGTTGTGAATTATCTCACTGATGATCACTCCATAATCTGGAACTCTGTTGAAGTCCATGAATTATACCATCGCTGCGGAGGTGATCAATATAGCCGGAGACAATTGATCAAATGCTTATCTGACCACTTTGGAGAGAGATTATTGATATTGTCAGGTCGAGGAGTTGCAAGCCTTTTAGTTTTCCAGAGCAAGGCATCAACAAGTCTCCTGAAATTGGTGTCTGATGACGATGATGATGATGAAGCTGCCGTGTGTAAAGTAACTAAACGCATAGCAGATGAATCCAAATCCTTGAAGCAGGACAAGTCTCGTTACAAAATAAGGTTGGACATTGAGGATATCAGTAATGATGCCAGTCCCACTCTTCTACATCTGCTGTCTTTAGTATCTGACAAGTTCAACTCTTCTCTGGAGGCAGCAATGATTGGGAACATGATTACTGGTGTCGTTAACAGAAGTCCTACAGCATTACAAACTGCTTTGGGCATAGCTGTTAGAGACAGGTCAATCATTGAACTATTATATGATTTTGGTGTTTCCTCTTCGTATGATGAGGTGCTCCGATTTCGTGCATCTGCGGCCAGTGCAGCTTCCAAGAGCCAAGAACACATGGGCCTGTCACCTGGTGGAGGTATGGTTCAAGTAGTTGCTGATAATTTTGATGCAAACATTTCCTCACAGAACGGTTTGCAAACCACCCATGCACTAGCAATTCTTCTCACCCAGGCCTAACAGTACCAGAATGAATATACAAAGGATCATGGTTTCATCCGAAGGCTCCAAAAGGAAGAGATGTCCGATGATATATTACCTGTCATACCGATCCATAGATATGATAGACCCAAGAAACCTGTGATGCCAGCTTCTGAGGCCTTGAGATCTCCTCTATCTCTTAAGGTTCTCGCTATGCAACAAATATCAGTGAATCGTGCCCATGAACTTGATATGAGTTTCCTCCAATCGATCCTATCAGACAATGACACCCCAGCGTACAATGGATTCAATACCAGATTATCTCGTGAGCAAGGACACACCATCTACCCTGCAACTAAAGCTGTGTATTTACCACTTCTAGACATGCCTCCTTGCAGAACCTGACACCATGCTCACTGCCATGATGAAAGCTCAACGACATACAACTGCAATGGGACAGGAATACACTATATTCACGATTGATCAGCAACTCTACAAAGTGGTCAGTAACATGAAATGGGCTTATTCAGATCTCTTCACCAATTTCATTCCACGTTTGGGAGGGATGCACACCTTGATGAACTTCGCTGGTGCAATTGGAGTACTGATGGTAGACACAGGACTGGAAAATACCCTACAGTCAGCTTTTGCTGGGGTTCCAAAGCTCCTCTCTGGTAAGAATTTTCCACAGAACATTCGGGCCTTGAGGGTGGTGGTAGAGGAGTTACTAAGGAAGTATGGTGCTCCAAGCTTTGATGATCTCATGGCAATACTTGAATCTCGATCTCAGATGAACCGAACAACCAAGCTCTGGGTCCAAAACCTTATCAAGCCAGTCTTCATCATGATGATGTTTACAAGGGCAGAGAGGGAAGGTGACTGGCCTCTACATCTGCTAGCTGTTGAATTGATGATACCGTACTTCATTGCTGTTGGACATTATAACTATGCAAGGTTAGTAAATGCGTTAGTTTTCAATCTTTTCTAACAATATGAAAATCTTGGTGATGGTCATATATTATTAGGCTATACTATTTTCGTATTCTAACTTGGTGATGGTACTGATGGTGGATAATATATGTTTGTATTCCAGATACTGCCTGTTCTATCTCCGGTCCATGGAACGACTGCCAAGGCCAGTTCTCGATCAGTTCTTGAAAGGCCAACATGTAATGCGTCACGTTCCTGGTTTCTGGAATGGGATAGGGTCAGATATGTATATAGAGTCTACCTTCATGCGGTATGGCCATGGTCCTGGAGGAATCATTGGGATCACTTTGAAGCCATCAACTATGAAGCGTTGAGCACTAGGACTTCACCTATGTAGTACACTGAAGAGAGACATAGCTGCCATGAGAGAAGGAAATCAACAGATAGCTGTAACCATCCACAAAGAAGAGATGTCATCCCAGATAAAATTACTGAGTTATGTGCTCATCTAAATATGTGGTATTTTGGTTTATTATTTTTTTTAACCCCATATAACATTATAAATTAGTCTAAATCATCACTGGTAGACCATGGATAGATATTTTCATGCTATATACTCATTTATCCCCTCACTGAACATTCATAAGTTACTATTTGGCTATGTTTACAAAAAAACGCTATTTCGGCAGCAGCCATTTTGGATTTATGCTCATAAAAAAATTTCCCCAAGGGTTACAAAGTGGCATCAATTGGTTTCATGATCCGGAGGGCCTACCCTACCAGAATCAGCAATAAAACATTGTATGTACTCTAAAACACACCTCAGGTGCACCGCTGCAGGACTATAGTCAGTGATGTAGGACTTGAGACCAATCTCAAGACCTTTTTTTCTGGTCTCGGTCTCGGTCTCGGCCATGGTGGTCTTGACTACATCACTGATTATAGTTAGTAGTGATCTAAAATTTTCTAAGCAGTGCTTAGAGGCTAGAAATAAGGCAAATATAATGCTAGGTGTTATTAAGAGGAGAGTTAGTTACAAAAGGAGGGAAGACATCTATGTGTATAAAGTATATAGTTCTTATGTTAGGCCTCATTTAGAATACTGCATTGAAGCCTGGTTCCCTCACCTAAGACATGATATTGATATGCTTGAAGGTGTGCAACGTAGGGCAACCAAGCTTATCCCTAAGCTAAGAAAATTAGAATACAGGGAAAGATTAAAGGAATTGGGAATGTTTAGTTTCGAGAGACATTGTTTGAGGACAGATATGATACATGTTCAAAATGTTTTCAGATTTGGACAATTTAGATGTAAGTAACTTTTACTTATTAGAGTCTAATGGAAAAACTCGAGGGCATAATAAGAAAAGTAGATAACAGACTTGTAGACTGGATCTACGAAAATACCTTTTTTAGTCATAGAGTAGTAGATTTTTGGAATGACTTGCCATATGATGTGGTAAATAGTAGCTCCTTAGTTAGTTTTAAGGAAAATTGGACGCTTTCATGAATGAGAGTTTATAAATTGTGTAAATAGTGTAGGGGAAAGTGAGGCACAGTGGGATATGGGGCACACCGGGACAGTGCAATTTTTGGATCGATTAAAATCGATTGAAATAGTATGGTGGTATTATTCGTTTTACCCCTGCGGGTCGATTTTGAAATGAGAATAAGTTTTTCTAGTGTATTTTGGTGTTTTTCAAATCTGACCTTCATTTCTTGTGCAAATGAATTATTGAATGCCAGGTTAGGTCAACTGTACGCCCTTGATGATTGGTTAGGTTGTGATATTTTCCTTAGTTTTAATGAAAATATCACGACAACCTAACCAATCATCAAGGGCGTACAGTTGACCTAACCTGGCATTCAATAATTCATTTGCACAAGAAATGAAGGTCAGATTTGAATAAAACACACCAAAATACATCAGAAAAACCTATTCTTATATCAAAATCGACCCGCAGGTCGATTTTAATCGGTCCAAAAATTGCTTATGTCTCCGTTAATATCAATTTGCACAAGAAATACCATAGAAGAAAATAGATTCAGATTTAAATTCTACATAAGAAAAACCGGATCTTGTGGGTTGTATTATAGGAAAAATGAAGTAAATGATGGGTTATAACCCACAAAATCCAGGATTTTTTTCGTATTCGTCATTTTCAGGTAGGTAAAGTAAATTTTTTCGATCTTACGTGGAGTGTTATAGCTTCCTTGTTGATTCAGTTGAAGAACTTTGTGTTAAGAGTTGCATTAACACGGAATGTACCATCAATTGAACAAATAACATAATGGAAATTCGTCTCGTGTTTACCTATGTGCTATTTTCTTTGTAAATATTCGATGCAGGGCACAGTGGGACACTGTCCCACTGTGCCCCAGGTAGTTTGTGATATACATTATTGTATGTTTATGGTTTTAAAATAACGATTTGAATATTTAGAGTTATATGTTGTAAAACACATTAACAATAATACATCCTTATGTTTTTTCAGATTCGAAGTCATGCCCAGAAATAGAAGACGAAATACTGATATTGGTTTGTTTACGGAGGAGTAGGCACGTATTTACATATGGGCCAAATGGGTCATGGCCCAGGGCGGCAAAATTTTGAGGGCAGTAAAATTCTGGAGGAAAAGTCGTAACAAGAAAGTAACAAAAAAGCACTTTTTAGGTAGGGAAAAAATCCAAAATTTCTGGTATTTTTTTAGCTACAAAAACGGAGAAAAGTTAGTACCACTTAAAAAGAAATCTCATTACGTTTGAACGTAGTCGATTTTAAGGTCCTTGGCCTTAATATATTTTATTAATTTTAATATCTTTATTTTAGAGCTAATTATTTTTATTTTATTTCATATTTATTGTTTACACTTTACAGAGTATCAAGCCAAAAATTGGCCAATTATTTTGTTCACGGTTTTCTCTATAAAATTGAATTTATATTTTTTCTATTTTGCAACTTTGAACTTTGAAACTGAGCAACATTTAAAATTTAAAGACAAGATTGTGTTTATCTCAGTTTAGTACAGTAATGGTATTTATACAAGGTAAGAAAAAGGCAGTTTTTAAGACAAGTTTGAATTTTTTATGTTAATTTAACTGCCTATATGTAGTTAGCTGTTAGAGACCTACTCAGCCTGGCTGAGCTATATTTTTAAAATATACAATTATAATATATTTTTATTAATTTTAATAATATATTTCTATTTTAAAATATATTATTTATATTTTTAATTCATTTCAGATGTATTTGTTTTTTCAGATGAGTAATATGAGAAAAAGACTAAGCGGCTCGGAGTATAAGAAGAGAGCTCTGGAGGAAGCTGAAAAACAACGAGATGTCATTGACAAAACTGCGAAAATTGATACTTTCTTCAAGAAATCTGATATAAAGAGCAAAAATGTTGAAACAAATCAGAATGTTCTTTTAAAAGAATTAGAATGTACCGAGATTAGGAGTTTCCAAGAAGATCAAAATGTTTATAAAGGTCCTAGTAATTTTAGATTATCTGGTAGAGAAGTTCAAGAATCCTGCCTACCCTATACTAAGTCTTGTGATGTAGGTAGCATCACAACTACCTCCAGCAATACTTCCATTGGACAAGACCCAGCATTATGGGAAGTTAATGATGCTACACGTCATTATGTGTCAGAGCATGGCATAAATCAGGACCTAGAAAACATAAACTTTTCTCAATCAAAGAGACATTTTGGTGAACGATTCAGATATTTTTGTAAAACCTTATTTGAAACACAGCTTGTCAACAGAGAGAAGGTGAAGCGAACATATTTAATGTATTCGGAGAAGACAGGCTCTATTTTCTGCGTTCCATGTCAGTTATTTGGTGGAACTACTAAAACTGGTAAGGAAGGATTTGATGATTGGAAGCACAGCAGTGAAGCATTAACAAGCCATGAAAATTCTTTTGAATATAGGTCGTGTGAGTTAGCTATGAAAATGAGAAGTTCAACTCTCGGAAGAATTGACAGACAACTTTTCTATCAAATTGATGAGGAGAAGAAGTATTGGAGGAATGTTTTACGAGTTGTTGCAGTGGTCCTGTCACTGGCATTTCATGGTTTACCTTTTAGGGGCCACATTGAGAAATTTGGTTCTATCCACAGTGGAAACTTTATAATGGCTTTGGAACTTATTGCTGAATTTGACCCTTTTCTGGCGGAACATATTGCAAAATACAAAAATCCAGGAAAAGGTCATACCTCATGCTTGTCTTCGTTTACGTGTGAGCAATTCATCAAACTAATGGCTGACAAAGTTACCAAACAAATAACTGAAGAAGTGAAATGTGCGAAGTACTATTCCATTATTGTGGACTCCACCCCAGACATATCACATGTTGATGAACTTGCAGTTATTCTGAGATACGTAAAAGAAGATGGGCATCCCGTAATGCAATTTTTGGCATTCCTTCCCAGCGTAGGCCAGAAATCAGAGCAGCTTTTCAACTCAGTTTCCAGCATGTTAAAAATGCATGATCTCGACATTGCAAACTGCAGAGGACAGTCGTATGATAACGCTCCCAACATGTCAGGGACTTACTCTGGCTTGCAAGCCAGAATAAAAGAAGCGTCCCCAGTATCAGTTTACGTAGTCTGCTCTGCACACTCATTAAATTTGATTGGACAGTGTGCAGCAAGTTGCTGTAAGGAAGCCATTGATTTTTTCGCACTTCTCCAAAATCTTTACGTGTTCTTCACTGCCTCCACTCACCGTTGGGAAATACTACAAAATCATTTTACCAAATCTGAAAATGTAACACTAAAGAGCTTATCAGACACTTGATGGTCAGCCCGCGAAGAAGGTGTAGGAGTCTCAATAAAGACTTGGAAGAGGTTATAGAGGCACTTACGTACATTGAAGAAGATGAATCAGAAAAGCCTTGCACACACAGTGAAGCATCAGGCTACCTCAATCAACTGCAACGCCTTGAAACTACAATTCTTTCTTAAACAGCTCCAAGATCTTGGTGTCGTAGCAGAACTGTATGCATCATTGACATTCTATGTAAAAGATGTAAGAGACAACTTCAACTTTTATGAAGAAGCAGCAATTAAGAAATCATCTATCCGCGAATATGAAGTTACAATGAAAAGAAAAAAGAAAAGAAAACTTCGAGTCGACGAAACTCGCGAAGGCGAGATAGAATTAGATGGACGGAGGAACTTCTTCATTAATACTTATCTTGTGGTACGTGACAGATTGTTGTCGGAATTAAACTGTCGCAAAGATGTGTATGAAAACCTCCATGCACGGTTTGCATTTTTTACAAAAGTCACCACCTTGAATCCGACAGATATAACTGCCAATGCTATTAAGCTGTGGGAATTTTACAAGGGTGACTTGGCGGAAGCATTTATTAATGAGTGTCTTCATTTCCGTGGGTTTCTTCTGATTTTGGAGAAAACTCTTACGAGCATTCTTGAGATGAGTGAGATGATCCGTCCGAGCAAAAGGATTAAAAGAAGTTTACCCATATGTTGATATTGCGCTCAGGATCTTCCTATGTACGCCTGCTTCCAACTGTTCTGCAGAAAGATCTTTTTCTGTACTGCGACGACTAAAGAACTACCTACGGTCAGTGATGTCAGAAAATCGTCTCAACTCTTTAGCTATCCTTAGTACTGAATCGGAACTCACCAGCGCTCTTAGCTATACAGATCTTATTGACTCCTTCGTTGCTCAGCAATCTCTGCGAAAACTGCTTTGAGTAATGAGTATTCTACAGCGGTCGATTTCATAACTAAACATAAAGATCGTAAAGATAACCTACAATGCATTTCTGTTCACACATTTAAGGGATTGTTTTATATATATATATATATAATATATATATATATATATATTATATATATATATATATATATATATGGGCTACGTAGTGGCCGATGTCGTAACACCGCTTCTCGGAGATCAGCGAAGTTAAGCGACATTGGGTCTGGGTAGTAGTTCGATGGGAGACCGTCCTCTGCGCCTAGATTATGTAGCGACCCGTGGTTCGGATCCCACGTAAAGCTGTAGGTCCCCTCCGTCATATGACCTTAGATGTTGCGAAGGAGGTTAAACAACCCCAATTAAAAAAAATATATATATATATATAACGTAAAGAACGACGCTTGTATGTAGAGGAATTACGGCATTTGGAAGAGTGAAGTCCATGGTGTAGTGGTTATCGCGTCTGACCGGCAATCGGAAGATCCCGGGTTCGATTCCCAGGTGGTACTTCATTTTTTCATTTGTTGTTTTCTCTTTCTCGTCTTGCGCGGAATATCTCCTATACAAGCGTCGTTCTTTACGTTATTTATACTGCGTGTTCTTTGCAGTTGAATGTATATAATGTTACGGCATGCGGGAGGTGCCCCTTGGGGCATTGGTTTCTGCGAGTATGTAGAGGAATTACGGCATTTGGAAGAGTGAAGTCCATGGTGTAGTGGTTATCGCGTCTGACCGGCAATCGGAAGATCCCGGGTTCGACTCCCAGGTGGTACTTCATTTTTTCATTTGTTGTTTCTCTTTCTCGTCTTGCGCGGAATATCTCCTATACAAGCGTCGTTCTTTACGTTATTTATACTGCGTGTTCTTTGCAGTTGAATGTATATAATGTTACGGCATGCGGGAGGTGCCCCCTTGGGGCATTGGTTTCTGCGAGTATGTAGAGGAATTACGGCATTTGGAAGAGTGAAGTCCATGGTGTAGTGGTTATCGCGTCTGACCGGCAATCGGAAGATCCGGGTTCGATTCCCAGGTGGTACTTCATTTTTTCATTTGTTGTTTTCTCTTTCTCGTCTTGCGCGGAATATCTCCTATACAAGCGTCGTTCTTTACGTTATTTATACTGCGTGTTCTTTGCAGTTGAATGTATATAATGTTACGGCATGCGGGAGGTGCCCCCTTGGGGCATTGGTTTCTGCGAGTATGTAGAGGAATTACGGCATTTGGAAGAGTGAAGTCCATGGTGTAGTGGTTATCGCGTCTGACCGGCAATCGGAAGATCCTGGGTTCGATTCCCAGGCGGGTCCTTATTTTTCATTTGTTGTTTTCTCTTTCTCGTCTTGCGCGGAATATCTCCTATACAAGCGTCGTTCTTTACGTTATTTATACTGCGTGTTCTTTGCAGTTGAATGTATATAATGTTACGGCATGCGGGAGGTGCCCCCTTGGGGCATTGGTTTCTGCGAGTATGTAGAGGAATTACGGCATTTGGAAGAGTGAAGTCCATGGTGTAGTGGTTATCGCGTCTGACCGGCAATCGGAAGATCCCGGGTTCGATTCCCAGTGGTACTTCATTTTTTCATTTGTTGTTTTCTCTTTCTCGTCTTGCGCGGAATATCTCCTATACAAGCGTCGTTCTTTACGTTATTTATACTGCGTGTTCTTTGCAGTTGAATGTATATAATGTTACGGCATGCGGGAGGTGCCCCCTTGGGGCATTGGTTTCTGCGAGTATGTAGAGGAATTACGGCATTTGGAAGAGTGAAGTCCATGGTGTAGTGGTTATCGCGTCTGACCGGCAATCGGAAGATCCCGGGTTCGACTCCCAGGTGGTACTTCATTTTTTCATTTGTTGTTTTCTCTTCTCTCGTCTTGCGCGGAATATCTCCTATACAAGCGTCGTTCTTTACGTTATTTATACTGCGTGTTCTTTGCAGTTGAATGTATATAATGTTACGGCATGCGGGAGGTGCCCCCTTGGGGCATTGGTTTCTGCGAGTATGTAGAGGAATTACGGCATTTGGAAGAGTGAAGTCCATGGTGTAGTGGTTATCGCGTCTGACCGGCAATCGGAAGATCCCGGGTTCGATTCCCAGGTGGTACTCATTTTTTCATTTGTTGTTTTCTCTTTCTCGTCTTGCGCGGAATATCTCCTATACAAGCGTCGTTCTTTACGTTATTTATACTGCGTGTTCTTTGCAGTTGAATGTATATAATGTTACGGCATGCGGGAGGTGCCCCTTGGGGCATTGGTTTCTGCGAGTATGTAGAGGAATTACGGCATTTGGAAGAGTGAAGTCCATGGGTAGTGGTTATCGCGTCTGACCGGCAATCGGAAGATCCCGGGTTCGATTCCCAGGTGGTACTTCATTTTTTCATTTGTTGTTTTCTCTTTCTCGTCTTGCGCGGAATATCTCCTATACAAGCGTCGTTCTTTACGTTATTTATACTGCGTGTTCTTTGCAGTTGAATGTATATAATGTTACGGCATGCGGGAGGTGCCCCCTTGGGGCATTGGTTTCTGCGAGTATGTAGAAGAATTACGGCATTTGGAAGAGTGAAGTCCATGGTGTAGTGGTTATCGCGTCTGACCGGCAATCGGAAGATCCCGGGTTCGATTCCCAGGTGGTACTTCATTTTTTCATTTGTTGTTTTCTCTTTCTCGTCTTGCGCGGAATATCTCCTATACAAGCGTCGTTCTTTACGTTATTTATACTGCGTGTTCTTTGCAGTTGAATGTATATATATATATTATATATATAATACAGGGTGGGCGGAAAGTAGCTCCCTATTTTGGATTGGTAAAAAAATACGTATATTATCCATTTATTTCAGAAGAAATAATATGAAAAGGTAGGCATACATGGTAGGTTTTCTCTAAAATTCAATGTGGGCTCCAACTCTTTCCACCAGCTTCTGGAGCCGCCCAGGAATGGCGTCCACTGACTTTAGCAGGAACTCCGGCGGGATGGAGGACATGACTTCCCGAATTCGGTCCTCCAGTTCTTCCAATGTCCTCGGTTTGGTGCGGTAGACTTCTTCCTTTACCCACCCCCAAAGAAAGAAGTCGCACGGTGTCAAGTCGGGGCTCCTGGCTGGCCATTGATGTGGACCACGACGACCCATCCAACGCCCAGGGAAGTGGGCATCCAGCCACTCACGGACAACAAGAGCGAAGTGCGGAGGGGCGCCATCTTGCATAAATATCAGATCGTCGATGTTCTCCCATGTGCTGACAACCGGCCAGACCTCGTTTCGCAACATAGCAAGGTACCGCTCAGCATTCATGGTGTTGCGCAGAAGGAACGGGCCCACAACCTGATCTGAGGTCATACCACACCACACCGTTACACTGAACCGATTCTGCCGTTTTTCAGCGGTAACCGTGCGACTTCTTTCTTTGGGGGTGGGTAAAGGAAGAAGTCTACCGCACCAAACCGAGGACATTGGAAGAACTGGAGGACCGAATTCGGGAAGTCATGTCCTCCATCCCGCCGGAGTTCCTGCTAAAGTCAGTGGACGCCATTCCTGGGCGGCTCCAGAAGCTGGTGGAAAGAGTTGGAGCCCACATTGAATTTTAGAGAAAACCTACCATGTATGCCTACCTTTTCATATTATTTCTTCTGAAATAAATGGATAATATACGTATTTTTTTACCAATCCAAAATAGGGAGCTACTTTCCGCCCACCCTGTATATATTATTGTATTATAATTCAGGGGTGGCCAAGTTTCCTGGACCCAAGAGCCACATACAACGTTTTCAGATGTACGAGAGCCGCAAAATATTTTAAAAAGAATTTAATTATTAAAAACATATACATATAGTTATACTCACATTATTAAATTGTTTAATTACTGCTTGTAGAAGGCTTAGCGATGTTAAGGCTGATGTGATGTTAAGGCTGTTGTTAAGGCTGATGTGATGTTAAGGCGGTATGAAGAAGCTCAGTCAGGTGTTCGTTAGTGAGAGCAGCACGATGTTTTGACTTTACAAACTTCATTACCGAGAAGAGTGCTTCACAGCAATAAGTTATCCCAAAAACTGAAATAAGTCAGAAACTGGTTTTCCTGAGGTGAGGATACTTTGTCTCTGGTACTTGCTTCCAAAACTCAACTGCAGATAAGCATTTATGTATCAACTTTAAACCCACGTCCTCCTGTAGCTCCAAAAGTTCTGTTTGTATTGAAGCAGCTTCCGTAACAAAAGGTGTGGTAACAGGACAGCCATCGTTGACGACATCAATCAGGAAAGGATTTACAAGAAATTCGAAGCATGGTTTTAGCTTCTTTAGTTCATCAAACCTGAACTGAAAATCATCAATTAGTCCTTCTAATTTACCTTTGTATTCTTCCAATTTACTATCTTTTATTTCAATATCAGGAAAAGTGTTTGCTCGGTTTTTCAGGTGGGGAAAGTGGTCAAATTTTTTTGTTACTAGATCTTTTTGGAAGATCTTTATTTTATTCTGGAAACTGAAAACTGTCTGTGTAAGGTCAGAAATGACCTTATCCTTTCCATGAAGTGCCAAATTTAGATTTTGAAGGTGTTGTATTACATCAGTAAAAAACATCAGATCCTGCACCCATTCGTGATCTTCTAGTTGTGGGTATGACTTTCCCTTTTCTTTCAAGAAATCAATGATAGGCTCCAACAGTGCAACAAATCTATTCAGGAGATTACTAGTTGATAACCATCTTACAATACAGTAGAATGAAAGGTCATCTGGCTTATCTTGAAGATCCAGCTCCTCGATAAAATTTCTAAACGCTCGGTGCGTTTTTGCATTTGAACGAATGAAATTCACAATTTCTAGAACACATTTCATAACACTGTCATACCTAAAGTACTTGCTTACCAAATGACCACGGTGAATGATACAGTGAATAAAGAGACACACAGGATACTTGGGATCGCGTGTCAAGAGCCCAACTAGGCCTACATTTTGTCCTACCATAGCTGGTGCTCCATCTGTTGCAACACTGACAAGTTTATTCAATGGTACTTGAGCATTTGATAATGCTTCGTCAAGTGCGTTCTTTATGTCAACCCCTCTGGTGGTTTCTCTTAGGGTCATTAAGTCCAAGAGTTCTTCTTTCACATTTCCATCGCCAGTAACATAACGAACAAATATCGCCAGTTGAGGGTTATCTTTAATATCTGTGGATTCATCGAGGGCCAAACTGAATGCAACAGAATTCTTCAAATCACTCTGCAACGAACATGTAATTTCAGCACTGATCTGGGAAATACGTCTCTCTGTAGTGTGGCGGGAAATAGAAATACTTGCTATTTGTTCTCGAAGCTTTGTGTTATCTGGAGCGAGAATTGCAGTAACATCGGCAATATTCTTCGTCACAAATTCTCCACTACTGTAGGGAAGTTGAGCACGAGCAATATTCCATGCCATAACAAAACTAGCTTTAGTAGTTAAGTCAGCTGTCTTACACAATGATGAAAGTACAGTTTGTTGGGCAACTAGGCTAGATTTCAACATTGTTAACTTAGTCTTTCGCAATTCTGATTTGCGAGGAAATTCCGTAATAGAATTTTTATGGTTAGTTTCATGATGACGCTTTAAGTTACTGGCTTTAAAGTGATTGAGTGCCACGTGGCAGATAAGACACACAGGTTTCCCACCCTTAACAGTAAAGGCAAAGCTCTTCTCCCACTCCTGTTTAAAAACTCTATTTTCTTCTTCATATTTCCGTTTCTTACACTTTGTCTGCTCAGTCATTTTAATCAACTAAGGGGTTGTATAACTTTCACTTGTATAGCTGAGAAAAATAGCCACTATTTGATCTAAGAAGCCAATTTTAAAACACACTCACTCGTTATTACACGCGGCCCGCAGGGTAGCTCGAGGGGTACTGGACACTGGTGAGTGGTGATTGGTGTTAATTACGTAATTATCCCCCTTAGTGCCTGTCACGCAAAAGAAATTGTCGTACGCATGACGCATTTTATTGTCAATTCAATTTTTCCTTGTTTTTTTTTCATATTTTTTTTATGTGAAAAAAAATATATTTGTATTATGAATTTTGTCTTTTATGATAAATACAATAAAAACCAAAATTGTCTCGCGAGCTGAAGTTAACAACCTCGAGAGCCGCATGCGGCTCGCGAGCCGGGCTTTGGCCACCGTTGTAGTATATATATACATATATACTGTGTATATATATATATATATATATATATATATATACAAGGGCCACTCAATATATTTTGCCCCACCTTTTTTTTTCTTTCCAAGTTTCCTTGCAAGTTCCAGAAATTTTGTACAAAAGTAGTTACGTACCTTTTTTACAAGTTTTTATTTTTCCACGGCTTTCTTCCACCTCGAAACAAGGCCTTTATTCCTTGCTGGTAAAAGTCCGCTAGGTTCCGCTGGAGCCACCTCTTAACCTCCTTATCATCATCGTCACTCTGAAACTTTCTTCCACGAATAGCATCCTTCATTGGCCCAAACAAATGGAAGTCTGAAGGTGCCAGATCCGGGCTGTATGGAGGGTGGGGTAACACAGTCAAGCTCATTTTTGTGATGGCCTCTCTTGTTTGCAAACTGTTGTGTGGTCTTGCGTTATCGTGCAAAAGAAGGATGTCTTCCAGTTTTCTCTCCGGTCGAACTCGCTTTATACGTCTCTGGAGTCTCTGTAGGGTAGCAAAATATGCGTTTGAGTTGATTGTTTGTCCTTTCTTCATAATGTCCACCAGAATCACCCCTTTCATGTCCCAGAAGATGGTGGCCATAACCTTTCCTGTAGAGGGTGCCATTTTGAACTTTTTCTTGCGTGGGGAGTCTGCGTGATGCCACTCCATGGATTGGCGTTTTGTTTCAGGTTCAAAGTGGTGTACCCAAGTCTCATCCCCAGTCACAATTCGTGAAAGGACGTCATCCCCTTTTGTCTCGTATCAAACCAACGACTCAGAAGCAATTTCTTTTCTTTGGACTTTGTGATCTTCAGTCAGTTGGCGAGGAACAAACCGTGAACACACTTTTGAGTATCCCAGTTGCTGAATTATCGTATTCACACTTCCTTCACTAATTCCTAGCTCCAGTGATAGCTCCTTGTATGTGAAGCGCCGAGTTAATCGAATGATGCTGTTAGCACGTTGCACAGTGTGCACAGCTGATGCCGGGCGACCGCTGCGTGGTTATCATCGAGGCTGGTTCTCCTTCTCTCCGATGATCTCACACGTTTAGACCAGTGTCCAACTGTGCTTCGATCAACAACAGCATCTCCGTAAAAGTTTTTTGTAGACGTTTGTGAATATTTCCAACTGTTTCCTTCTCTGCGGTTAAGAACTCGATAACAGCTCTCTGTTTACGACTCACATCACTGTCAGACGCCATTTTCGAAACTGCGTTAACCATCGGTTTTATAGAAGGGCGTTTAAAAGCGGTTTTATACAAGGAAGGGAGGTTCAAAGTGGAAAAAATCCGGTTATGTGAAGCGCAGAAAGTCAAAACTTACGGCCCAAAAGACATTTCAGCCCCATGGCCTATTATTTAGCTAAGAAAAAAGGGTGTGGCAAAATATATTGAGTGACCCTATTATGATTGATATAAAAATATATTATATGTTAAGATATATTTTGCTAGAGTAAATGCCTAAACCATTTGACTGCATTTTACTGAAAACCCTTATATCAAATAACTATTTATTGCTAAATAGTAACTTCGTAAGTGTCCGAAGGGCGGCTAAATTAGTATGGCCCTTGGCGCCAGGAAACCTAAATCCGCCCCTGGTGTGTGCGTAAGTTTGTTGCGTCATATGGGCCATATAATTTACAGCGTTAGGCCATTATTATTCGTACTAGACTGAAAGTCCATGATGTTTTTGCAGACAAATTTCTATGTCATTCTTAGCCTAAGAGATTTTGGTTCTTGAGAAACCATTTTCACTAGGCAAAGTGACTTACCGTTTTTTCAAACAAACATTGATTTTGATCAGTTTTGACAAGGTACAACCTCAGGAAAATCTCACAATGTGCCACTATGCAGTGGACGTGGGGCTGCCAGACAGTTTTACCAAAAATTCGCAAGTAACTACTGTACCTTAAAAATCGCTGAAATCTCTAAAAGGATATTAGTACAGTACTTTTGAAGTTAAATCGCTTTATTACTATGCCTCTTACGCCTGGCAGTAGAAGGTCTTCCTTTACTTTAGCTTTGAGTCAGCAAGTAAGAATTTTGACCAATTGAAACTCGTTTTAATATTTTTGTTTTCTAATCTTTCGTCTGATTGGTCGGAGCGGAAGTTGAAGGAAATAGCTTTTTTTCCCTTTAATTAATGCTTTCTTCTGCGGACGTGTGCTTAACGCTCGGAGTGCGCCCCCCAACCAGCTGCGCCCTGCAGCTGTCCCTCCTGCCCACCCTACTCTGAGTATTTTTTTAATTTTATAAACGCAAATTGTATAATGTATATCCATTTTTTTATTCAAATTGGCAACCGGGAACTTGAAATTTTAATGATAAATCTTGCTGTTGTTTATATTGTTGAAGAAAGAAAATACCTTCAACGTAAGGAAAACCAATTACTTTAAATTTGGTATTCAATTTATGAGATTAAATAAAATTATTTTGTCATTTTACTGAGTAATAAAACTATTTTACATTATTTTAGCTACAGTATATGAGTAACAAATTCTGGTACTGTATATTGTGGAGTGAGCTACGGAAAAGCATTTAAACAAATTTGAAATGTAAAAGTATGAACACTGAAGGTTTTCACATTAGATTAGTAAAATTTATGAAGGGAATTGGTTTTTTAAAATCTAGGCAAAGAATCGGCATCGGTATCGGCATCGACAGTTTTTAATGGAATCGGCACTGGTATCGGCATCGGCTAAATTTTGGAATCTGTACATCACTAGTCCCAAGTAAAACTGTAGGTTCCTCGACCTTTGATATTGCGAAGAGAGTTAAACAACCCCCGAAAAAACAACAGAGGTAAATCACGAATGAAATGACATCGAGAAGTTTCAGCAATGGTTTACAATGAACCTACAGAATAAGTGTTATATGCAGTAAGAGAAAATGTCTCAACTTCGTTTATTCGCTTATCATATTAATGAAAAATTAAAATGTTTTATTAGCATTGCGAACTCTCTTATGATTTTTTCTTAATTTCACAAATATACTTATCATAAAAATTTTAGGTAGCATCACAGTTTAGCGTCATAAAATTTTTTTTTTGCCGATATCCTATTTTCATACAAAATTATTCAACCAACCAGTTAGGTCAACTGTACGCCCTTGACAATTGGTTAGGTTAAGTCGTTATATTTTCGTTTAAACTAACGACAATATCAAGACTTAACCTAACCAATCGTCAAGGGCGTACAGTTGACCTAACCGAGCAGTCAATTAACTTAATTAATATAAACAAGTAATTTGAAAGTGTTGGAGTGCCGTTCATTTTTGGTTGGTTGAATAATTTGGAACGCCAAAATAGGATATGGCCAAAAAAAAAAAATTTACGACGCTAAACTATGATATGATTCTACCAAATTTTACATTTTACTTGAAGTCGGATAATTAATTAATTTAATTAAGGTATCGTTTGAACTAATGAATTCCCAATAAATTCCCAGGCTCTGTACATCAGGTTACTCTTTACGAAAAAAGGCACAGGCTTAACACTTAATGGATGCCAAGGGTGTAAACTTGATTCTGGACTGAACTAAGGAAGCAAACAAAAATCACGTTTGCTCATGCGTGTTATTTCATTTAAGAGACCCCAATGTTAAACCACAGCGTTCTTAATTAAAGGCTGTCATTACCTCGAGTGCGGGAGGGTTAACGCGTAAAATGTCTATGGACGCGATAGTGTTAGCGTTTCCTCGGTTGTTTAAATATATGATAGGTTGTGTTAACTTTTATTTCGTCGTAGTGTGGTGGTAGCGTTCGCGACTCCTACTGAAGAGGTCTTGGGTTCGAATCTTGATGGGGACAATTTGGTTTCAAATGTATGTGCAGTATATGTTGAGAACCTGGAAACCAATGGAGCTCGAGTCTGCGCTTCAAGATATCAAAGGAACCTCTTTAAGTTATCGAACCACTGAATAAATGAAAGAAAAGAAATTAATGGTGTTTTAAAAAGTAATTGGGTTGGTTTGGGAGACTGACTTCCCCCTAACCTGACCTAGGAAGGTAACCTGAGAGAGAGAGCGAGGAGAACGGAGAGGAGGAGAACTTTTCATAAGCATATCTCGGTTCTCGTTGCATACTGACGCTTTTGGCAGCCTCAGTTGGCTCAGAAGACTTAATCAGCCAGTTGGATTAATCTGGCTTGGAAGGCGTAAATGGCTTGTTTAGAAAGGAGATATATATATATATATATATATATATATATATATATATTAATGGAGAGAGAGAGAGTAGATGCTCATGCTGGCCTGAGCCCCACAAAGAAAAAAAATTATTGAATTAAAAGCACACACACACACACACACACACACACACACTTCGTATATAAACAGATGCATGTAAAGAAGAATTGTTTATCCCAGTAGCAAAATATATATACACCTTCCTTAGAATAACTACCGCACAACCACCAAAAGCTATCCTTAGTCCTTAGAATACCTCACAATCAACCATCAGCACAGCACCACTACCAATAGACAGACAAGGTCTCTAAAAACGACCCGATTAATAGACAAAACTATTAAACATAAACATAATTTATCTTTAAATCTTATTATAAAATATATTAATATAATTTTTAAACAAATTCGAATTATATGAAAACATTTGTAAAATGTACCAAAAAAATTTGAATAAAATTCACGCGTGAGTCGAATTGCGCGCGATACTTCGCCACGCTATCAAGCATCAACTTGTTGCTTCAGAGAGAGTTTTCGATAATTAATAGAGTACTGTAGTGCAATTCGTTGCAATGTAAATAGTGTACAAATCAAATTCAATAGTGTAGTGGTTAAAAATTTAAATTAAATTAATGTTCATTTAATAATTGTTTTAAGAAATTTTATGCAATAATTAAAGTCGAGTAAGTTAAAATTTTACAATTTACAATTAAAGATGGAGTGCATTAGTTAATCCTGCCAGCAAATGCGAGATGAAACTCGTGAGCAGCATAAGGTAGGTGCGGGTTGTTTATTGTTTTTGGTTCATTATGTTTTACAGATTTTATTCTGAACTTAGTTTCTTTTTGAGTTATGATTTCTGTATTAATACATTACATACGTGTATTTAGATAAAGTACTCTTCCGTATGCGTACAAAAATATCTAGTTCTAGTGTGAATTAACATCAGAGACGGGTCGAAAGTGGGGGAGTGGGTTCGTACGAAGTTAGAATTAGCATCAGAGACAAATCGAATTGGGTTAAAAAATTCAAATTCGTAGTAATTTGTACTTTCGCAGTATTTCAACAAGGGTAGAGCCCCCAAATATAATATATATATATACATTTTAACTGCAAACAACACACAGTATAATTAATGTAAAGAACGACACTTGTGTAGAAGAGCGTTCCGCACAAGATGAGGAGGGAGAACGAGCAAATGAAAAATGAGGTACCTCCCAGGAATCGAACCCGGGATCATCCAATTGACGGTCGGATATGTTAACCACTACACCAAGGACCCCGATTTTTCATTTGCTCGTTCTCCCTCCTCATCTTGTGCGGAACGCTCTTCTACACAAGCGTCGTTCTTTACATTAACTATACTGCGTGTTGTTTGCAGTTAAAATGTATATATGTACGGCATACGAAGGTGCCCCCTCAGGGCATTTGATTCCGCTCGTATGTAGGAGAATTACGAGTACTGACTAATCGGGGTCCTTGGTGTAGTGGTTAACATATCCGACCGGCAATTGGATGATCCCGGGTTCGATTCCTGGGAGGTACCTCATTTTTCATTTGTTCGTTCTCCCTCCTCATCTTGTGCGGAACGCTCTTCTACACAAGTGTCGTTCTTTATATATATATATATATATATTGTTACACATAGAGTTCCTTGTTCCACGCACGGTCTGTGTGTAACATAAAAGTATCTCGGGGGACCACTCAGCGTTGTAGCATATATATATATATATTGTATCCTTAAAAACTGTCCCTATTTTTATTTACCCGTTATTTTATAATGAATGTATTTTTTATTATTGGGGTTTCTTCAGAAAAATAACAGATTGGGGTTTTTATTCCGCATATACCTATATGCATAGACTAGGGATGTACCGAATACTTGGTATTCGTTGAAAAATGAGAATATTTGTTATTCGGCCGAATAGTTTTTATATGTTTTTAACCGAATACCGAATATTTGATAATTAGGGTAAATCACGTGATTTAGGAAATGGAACTTAAAATGTTTTATTTTTTATTTCAAAGAATAATTACAAACAAATCCAACTTGGTATAGTGATACTAATAAGTGACAACCTTACAAAAAAGTAAACAGGCATTAATAGTAATTACCACAAAGAGGAAAAATTAGTCGTTCAGCAGCATCAGAAGCTAAACGATTACATGCGTCGGTAATTACATTTTTCGCAGAAATGAACAGCCATTCACTCGTAAGCTCGTGAGTGGTGTGGTGAGATATTTGCGAGCAAGTACTAATACTGTAGTTTCGGGAATCTTATGGCCCCACCAATCAAGAAGGTTCGTGTCGCGACTGACTTGTGGCTCCTTTGAATAGATGTCTAATTTTTTTTGACAACTTTGCTAGCTACTTTTGATAGGTGGAGGCACATCTGATTGTGAAGACGTATCAACCTCATCGAAGTAGCTCAAGTCAACTTTCGTCTTCTTTTTCGAAGGTTCGTGATCTTCTCGTGAAACAAAAGCAGTTGCTTCATCGCCATGAGTTATATTGTGAATGTAAATTCGTTTAAAACCAAGTTGAAATCCCGATTAATAATGGCATACTAACAAAAATCTAGGATTAATGTCCACTAATATTGTTTAATATTGTTTAATATTATAATACATGTTTCAACTATTAATAATACTTATTTACTTATTTATTTATTATTATAAATTTATAACAACTAGCTGCTTATTTTTAATAAGAGCCCAGTAAAGCCTAAAGCTTAAGGGCCAAATTAAATAAAATAAATAGTCGAGCTTCACAATTATTCATGTCATTGTAAATTGAAAAAAATTATTTATTTTATTATTATTAATAAAGGTTATGCTATTCTATTATATTCTATTACGTGTAGGACTAGGATTGGGTGATGCAGACATAGTGATTATCTCATTTTTTACAAACTCAGGCGCTGTAATGCAAAAAAACTTGAAACAAGGATCTAAAACCTGAGCAATCATGCAAATAATGTCTGTCTTCCAGTGTCTGAAGCTATTCTGTAAATTTTCTATTAAATCGTTTTTCATAGTATGAATACCTGCATCATCAGTTATGTTACGGAAAAATACCACGAGACTCGTTACACCGGGAGACACCATGGAAAGACTAGAAAAATTAGAGGAAAAGTCATTCGTTAATTTTTCACATGGGCTAAGAAAGTTCCCAACACGCTGAATAAAAGTCCACTGATGGTTATTGAGGGTTGGCATGTCATAGTCCGAGCCGTATGCAAAAACTACAGTTTTTTGCTGAAGAAGTCGTTGCAGCATATAGAATGTAGAGATCCATCGAGTGATAACATCTCTTATAAGTTTGTTCTCGGGTAAATTATATTGCTTCCGGATTTCCTTAAATCTGTCGCAGGCTAGAGATGAATGATTAAAATGCGAACAGATTCGGCGCGCAATTGCACATGCTGTATATCTGAAACAGACTTCTGGCTAAGAAGGGCTTTATTAACTGTAAGTGCTAAAGTATGATTCGCACAAGCAACAGAAGTTATTTTGAGAACGCGAACAGCTTTAGTAAGTAATATTACGGCCATTGTTGAGCACAACTACTGTACATGCACACGATCGCTCTCTATTGACCATTCTTGCAATATAGAAGTCAACGTCGTTGCAATGTTTTCATGAGTATGGGAACCTGTTAAATTTTTGGTGTCTAAAACACTGTCTTTGTTCACATTTACTATTAATCCCATGTGCTGTCACACTGATAAAGGCTTCATTGTTAGCATCAGATGTCCACAGATCTGTCGTAAAACTCATAAAAGCAAGCGCCTTCAATGAACCTAAAATACTTTGACGCATAGAATCATAGCTTTGTGGTATAACATTTTGGCTTAAATATTTACGGGAGGGAACAGGATACCGAAGCTCTATTCCATAAATCAATCTCTTAGAAGCAGGCTCATCAACAATCAAAAATGGTTGATTGTCCACGGCGATCAGTTCACCTAGTAATTTAAGTATATCTTTTGATTTATTGGAATTAATATCTCACTTTTTTTGCTTTCGAAACACTGACTTAATGTTTGTTGGCCTGGTTCAACTTTCTCGCTAATTCCTGGAATTAATGGTGGAGGGTGCGACGCAGCAATTGAAGTAGTTTCTTTCTCTGCCAAAGCCGCCTCATAAGCGGCAAAATGTTTATTACGAAGATGATTGCGGAGTCCAGTTGTAATAAAATTTGTTGGATCCTTCCCCCCTCAAGAAATAAGCATCTCGCATCTCGCATTTAGCTTTAGGATCCCTTTGGTTGGCATTCAAAAATTGTTATATAATACTACGTTTAGAATTAATTTAGATCTTACTTTTTAGTAATTGTATAAAGATAATGATAACAAAAAATAGATCTGGCATAAAAATTTAATGTTATTATTGAGAGTACTCTATAAATTTGTGTAGAGTATATGGAAAATATTTGAATAAAATACGGTGGAGTCAATCGTATTTTATTCGTAAATGCAATTTAAGATCGTAGAGAAATAACCAAATAGGCCCCCTACGTCTTCAACACTATATTATAAGACTTCTTTAGAGGTTTTAAACTAAGGCAGGAACGGAGCAAGAGTGTCACGGGCCCCGTAAAAAAAATTTATTATACATTTATATTGCTTTTCTTTGCATTATTTATTTAGCATATATTTAAGAATTATGATACTACTTGTACGCATGGAGGCATAGAAGGCAAAACATTATGCAAAATATTGAGCTTTAAAAAGGATACAGTGAAATAAAAATTTATTTACGACAACATCAGAACTTGACTTTTCTTGCCTTTCTTTCAGCAAATTCATTAATTAAATCCTCTAAGTCAGTGGTTCCCAAACTTTTTTTGCCGCGGAACCCTTTGACATTATTTAAAAAAGCGTGGAACCCCTACCTATATTCAAGAATATTAAAAACCACAAATTGTGGGATAAAAAGAGAACTTATTTATATTAAAAAATAAATAAAAAAATTCGAATAAAAAACACCTTAATTTTTGTAAATTTGTACATAATTAGTTTAACAAAAATGAAATGAATACCTAATGGGAAGAATGCTTCTGCTTCTTAGACTCCAGTATCCTCTGGAAATTTGGTTTAATGTTGGATAATTGAATTCTCATATCTGGTGCAGCATCCAGTCTGCTGCGATATTCTGTTTTCGTGCTCGCATATCTTGAAAATCCTGATTCACACAAATATGTTGTTGCAAATGGCAATAGCACTCGTATGGCTCGTTTTGATAATTCCGGATATTCGTCACTTAAATTTCCCCAGAAAATAGCTACCGGAACTTCTTCAAACTTGGCCTTTAACTGAGTATCTGAAGTAATTTCTATTAAATTTTCATAATCCACTGCTAGAAATCCTGTTGGCTTTCTTTAACTTTGAATGGATTCTGTACCCAGTAATGGTCTTTGTTCTTCAAATTTGGAAAATACTCAATTAAAGATTCTGATAAGCTGTTGAGATGATTTTTAATATCATTGAGGATTTCAACATCTAATTCCACTTCGGATTCTTGGAGAAAGTCACTAAGAAGCGGAAAACAGTCAAGAGTATTTTGTTCCACATCTGAGATCCAGTACTGCAATTTACGTGATAAAGATACCATTTTATCTTGCGCTTGAAAAATGTTTACTTCTTTCCCTTGCAGAGATAGACATGTTTCATTCAATTTTGAAAAAATATCTGCTAAATATGCAATCCTTGCTAGCCATGCCATATTTGTTAATCTGTCAGATAATCTAAATTTATGATCAATAAAATAAGACAACAATTCTCTCCTCAATTCAAACATTCTCACAAGAACATTTCCTCGTGAGAGCCACCTAATTTCTGTATGTAAAAGTAGAGTGTTATGAAGACTACCCAGATCTTCACACAAGGCCTTAAAAATTCGTGATTGCAATGGCCGAGATTTAATAAAATTGATAATCTGCACTGCTTCGTCCAAAACTATCTTTAATGAAGCTGAAATCCTTTTTGTCACTAATGCATATCTGTGAAGAATGCAGTGATTACTGTTGCAGTTTTTTGCAACATTCTTGATTCGTGTTACAGCGCCAGCTAATTTTCCTGTCATTGCCTTTGCTCCATCGCTGCATACTGAAATACATTTTTCAAAGCCTATATCATGCGTTTTCATAAAATTATCAATGCAATTAAATATATCATTTCCTGTGGTATGCAATTCTAAACTTTTGCAAAAAAGCAAATCTTCTTCAATTTTCTTATTAAAGTCATATCTAGCAAACACAAGTAAAATTGCTAGTCCAGCAACGTCTGTGGACTCATCTATTTGTAATACATAAGCATCACATACACGCAGAGATGGGCAAGATCACCAACTTTGGTGATCTTGAAGATCAAGATCAGATCACCAGAAAAATGTGATCTTGAAGATCAAGATCAGATCACCAGAAAAATGTGATCTTGAAGATCCAGATCAAGATCGTGATCTTGAAGATCACTTTTCAAGATCACTTTTTAAGATCACTTTTATATGAATTGAAAAAAGTTGTACTCTTGTAGAGTAAACAAAAACAAATTATTTTGTTAATCACTCCTGAAAAGTATCACTCCTAATACTCCCCTGAGGGCTGAGGCAATACAAGCATCGCATCCTACCCATGTCACCTGATCTAAACCACGGGGATTGACGATTCCCCTTTCAGTTTTCAGGTGGTAAACTTAAAACTTAGTATTATCATAACTTATCAGCAAAGAAAAAACTATTAAATGACCTACATATAGTTTTTAGTTCTAGTTTTCTCAATTCTCATTTCACCAGGTCCATAACCCATATCAATGAATGGTCAGCATATATAAGTAAACATTTTTTACATAGAATTTAATTTTACAGTTTTACTGCAGTACGCAATTACTGACAATATAAGGGTAAAAACCGCAAGTTAAGAGTGTTAATTTAATGTTCAACCGCTGTAAACATTTGCTTTCAGCAAAACCAATTGTTCAAAGTTACCATCCGAGAGACGACTTCGTTTGGGGCTATGAACCATGCCAGCAAACGAAAACAACCGTTCCACTGGTGCAGAGGAAGGTAGCGTGGTGTTATACCTCTTGAAGATCTTCTTTATAGCAGGATACCTATCTAAAGAGTCGAGTGCCTTACTGGTGTCCTGCAAATAATTGAGGACTTCCAAGTCTTCCTTGTTGTTAGGAGCAGAGAATGAGCCGTCCATAGTTCTGAAGAAATCGTCTTCAGATGATGAGTCTGAGTTCACCGAACTATTACCACTGCTGTCAGAATTACAATTTCTTACAGCCATTTGCAGCTTGTCTTTTACTTGAGACTTGATTGCTTCATGATCGCCGAAATTAGGCCCTTGCAACAATGATATCCATCTAAGTTTGAAATACGGATGAGATACTGAGGCCAAAACGGCATCAGTTACCTCGGGGCTCAACGACAAAAAATGACCAAATCTGGCATTGAAGCCAGAGACGACTGCTGCCAGTAATGGCATGCAGTGTCTCAAGCGCAGGTCGTTTGGTTGGATAGGCTCCAATCTTGCGAGGGCATCTTGAGTCACTAGGACTGTTGGAAGAAGACAACCGTAGTAGCATTCTTTCTCTGCCTGTAATTTGTTGAGGGCTGCTGCAATTGGTTTTAGAACAGACAAATATTCTGAAATAAATTCCAATTCATTGTCTTTGAGGATGGGTAGATTCAGTTCTTCAAGAGCTACATTCACGTCGTTCTTATGTTTATATATTTGGCTTAATGAGTCGTACATTGAGTTCCATCGGGTGACGCATGGGTACCTAAATTGGACGCCAGTTATTTCCTGTATTTTTTCTGCTGACTTGGGTTTACCAGCAGCATTCCACAGCGCCGAACATTTTCCCATTGCAGAATGCTTTATCTTCTTTAGTCCAGGTGAATTCAGTCCTTTATCTGCATCAGTTGTTGCTACCAAGTTCAGTGTGGGAGGCACATCGAATATGGGATGATAGTTTCACTGACTCCTCTCCATGCTCTCCTGAATGTTCAGGAAAGTTGCTGATGATAACCTCTTCATCTGAATCTTTTTCATCATCATCTTCATCTGCATCATCTTCATCAATGTCGTCAGTACGATTCTGAACACGAACACCGAACTCTTTAAAGCATTTCACCATGTTCGATGCATTGTCGGTGACTGTAGATACAACTTTTCTATAAGATAAACCATGCTCCGAGTTGATCCTGTCCAATATTCCAGCAATTTTATCAAAGCTATGTGTTCCACGAAATCTTCGGCATGCCAGTGCAGCTGATCCTCGCGACAAGTCATCATTGATCTGTAATGTAAGAATATAAAATCAATGTTTGTATGAACATTTTTTTAAGCTTAATTTAATAATATTGGTTAGACACGCACCAGCTAAACTGCGCCACCAAACATTGAAGAGAAGAACTATGTGATATAAAGGAGGCAATTCAGCGATGAGTCGCCTACCATACCACCACATCAGTGACCCATCCCATAAGAGCAAAATGTGGAAGAGTCCATATTCACAGCCTGTGAATATGGACTCTTCCACATTTTGCTGTGAATCAGACACAATGACAGATGACAGAATCAGTGAATTAGTGTGAAATTACTGTGAATCACAGCAAAATGAAGACTCACCAAATTAATGAATGAGGAACACATGTCGAATAATTGAAAAGATTATACTATAAGTCTATCAGACTATCAGTCTATCACCAATGGTCAATTTATCAATTATATAAAAATAATACACTAAATCAATAGCATACCCAATGCGCAGTGACTCCCATGAAACTGCGGTGATTAGTTGACCATATGTCGCATGTAACACACACATGGTCAACTGCTGCCAGTTTTGCTTGTATGTCTTCCTTCATTGTACTGGTTGTTGTTGCAAGAGATCTAGCCAGGGTGCGTCTAGATGGCACCTGAACAGCCGGGTTGACGTCTGAAAAAAATATTTAAAAATTAAAACAAATACAATAGATTAGCTATGGAAAAAATATCAAAATATTTAGCTAGGCTAGCGATAGTCTAATGTTCATACAAATAATATGATTAATTATTTTAATCAGATATTAGCTATGGAAAAAATAGCAAAATATTTGAGTTATACTAACATGAAAGAAGATCCTTAAATTCATGTAGTTCAACTAGGCTCAATGGTAGGAGCCCATTAGCCACAAGCGAGAGAATCTTCTTTTCAAGGATATCCTTGCATATTGGTGGTCCTGGTTTTTGCTTGGAAATGTGGAACATGCTTAGTGTTGACTGCTTGGCAATTTTGGCAGGGCCAGCATTGCTGCCGCTGGCATCTTCTTCTTTAGCTGGACGCTTGCGAGATTTCTTCTCCGATTCATATTCACCCAAAAGATCCGAATGTAGTTTCTGCACAAGAAAATAAATTATTATCATGCGGAAAGACTTCTTGAACACCCTGTATAATATTTATCAGAGTATCAAACTTCTAGTTGAAATTAATACTTAACAAGATTCTAAAATTTTGTTATCTTTAACTAAAATTATTTTCACCATGATCAGTGCATTTTTATCCTATGTTAAATTGAAAGCCGAATTTCGTCCTTCAGTAACTAAATAGGAGAAATTACAGACATGGATCAGACAGAGAGAAAGACAGATACACCTGGCGTTTTATTATAGTTGGATATCGGCAGTTTTTAATGTAGTTACTAGTCCATAATCTATTAATATCTGAAGTGCACAATATATTCAAATGGACGTCTATGTAAATGTAGCAATAGTCTTGTATGGCACCAGTCACTTAAAATATGACTTGAACCATTATGTTAATTTGCTACTTACTACTTAGTTACTAAGTAGTACTAACCCTGAGGTGCCTCAGAAGATTGCTTGTTGAGTCGAGGCCAGCAGACAGAATTGTAGTTTTCTTTGTACACTGCCTACAAATAACTTTGATACTGTTTCCAGTTTTTTCGACAATTTGAAAATATTTTCCGTTCAATAGCACAGATTGATCCTTATTACCAACATTGTTATCTAAATATATTGAATACTGTTCTGGTGACAACCTAGAATATTTGGTTCCCTTGGGAGCCTGTTGAAGTTGTAAAATTGCACTCATTATTAAAAAATTCAATCTGTAAATAAAATATGTTTAGAATTAATTTATTATGAATACGGACCTATAGGCTATATTTTATGCCTATATATAATAATATATTATAGAACACTTTTAACATAATTGCACAGTAAATTACACTTTTTACGAGCATAAATTCCACAGCAACTACACCTTCCATGAGCCCACGCATGACGCAAGTCACCCAACTAACAGAAAACATAAACAGTCGGTGTTGAACAAAGTTGCCACCAGATGTCGCTTGGACAAAAAACAAATGACATTCGCATAGCGGCATATTTAAGAATCTGAAATTAAAAGTGATCTTGAAGTCTAAAGTGATCTTCAAGATCAAGATCACAAGAAATAAAGTGATCTTAGATCAAGATCAAGATCACCATAATAAAAGTGATCTTCAAGATCAAGATCAGATCACGATCTGATCTTCAAGATCAAGATCGTGCCCATCTCTGCATACACGCAATCGTGAAATAAGTTCATTTTGAATGTCATTAGCAATATCATTAATACGTCTTGACACCGTATTGTTGGAAAGAGATACAGCCTCAACTTTCTGAACAGAATCTTCATTAAACACGCAAGATATTATATCTTTTAATAAAGGTTTTATAAGTGATTCACCAATAGTATGTGCCTCACCAGCAAGAGCAATGCGGTAACATGCTTTATATGACGCTTCTGTTGCATTTTCATTGTCTGTTTTACATTTTTTTAATAAGACACTTCTAGAGCTATTCAGACTTTCAAGTTTTCTTTCAAAAAAAGAAATATCTTTATTTTTAAAAGTCTGATGGTTTGTTTCCATATGTCTCTGTAACTTTGCTGGTGCTAAAGAACTGTTTGCTAATATTTTGTTACAAAGTAAGCAAAGGGCATCTGGGGCTTCTTCGTCACCAATACTAGTAACACCATATAACAAATAATTAGGATCATATTTACGTTTTTTCATAGATGTCTGCACAGAATCGGAGGAAGCAGATTTCTTTTTTTGTGGATTAATCACACTAGAAGTTGGTGGTTGTGCAGCTTCTGCAATTTCTGTATCTTCTATAGATGCTTTTGTTTCATTGGTTTCTGCATTACTAGTAATTTCAGTTTTTTTACGAAACCCATATTTTAACCATCGATCCATTGAAGGGTTAATTTTCACGAATTTTGAAATATTACAATTACGAAAAATGAATAATAAAAAGTTCTAACCAAATTAATTCACAAAGGACAACGATTTCAAAGATTGCACTAACGAAGTGTTTATCAAGTAGGCCTAGTAGGTAGAGGCAAGCAACGTTGCTGCACAATCTTCTGCACTTTAATTATTCGTTAGGCTTCACTTAGACCTGTTAGCGTCTTGTAAACAGATGCACAATATCCCATGTAAACATTAGGAAAATACTGATTTTTACTGCGCATTCTGCTGCAGTTAATAAAGTCCTTTTGTATAACCACCTCAGATCACTTCACTTCCAAAGCTTACAAAACAAACTGATAACGCACGCTCGAGTCGAGTACCTCGACTACTATAGAAATAGATTATGACAAGTTCAAAACATGTTGGCTACGTCTCCAAACGCAGTTTACATCATTTTACATGCAGATTATGTACTAATATTAATAAATGTTTTCCATTAATGATAATTTAGTTGCTATTTATGGAAATTTTCTTTTAAAAAGTAAATCAAATACGCAAAACATGATAAGTATGGCCAAAAAAATTTGCAACTCTTACAGAGGGCGCTGCTGTTACGTTCGAAATGTTTCGTTCAAGCCTATTGCCGTTTCTAAATATTTCGCTCAAACCATACTTAATTACTTATGCTTTATTTTCCTTCGTGCAAAATTTTCATATTTTCTTCGCTAGACTTATTTTTTTGAAAATGAGTAATTTATATTTTTTTTAAATAAAATATTTTTTTTTTTAAACTTTAGCTCGCGGAACCCCTGAATTTTTTCGCGGAACCCTGGGGTTCCGCGGAACACACTTTGGGAACCACTGCTCTAAGTTAATATTTCTAGCTTTCTTGTTTTCAATTGATATAATTGAGAGTCCACTTAATCTTTTTTCATTCATAGAATTTCGAAGATAGTTCTTTATTAGTTTAAATTTTGAAAACGATCTCTCTGCACTTGAAACTGTCACAGGAATTGTGAGGAACAATGTTATGGCAGTCACAACTTCGGGAAAACTTGAGCACAAAGTACTGTTGTCTTTAATTAAAAATGAATATAGCTCATGGATTGTCGTCATTTTTTCAATGTCTGTTTTTAAGCACATTCGAAAAGAGAGTAATTGACTTGGAAATCCAGAGGAAATATCATTTTTATATTTATTTACTAGCTTTGTTGCTCTCTGAAATAACTTGTCATCACTTGTTGAAACGGCCCGGCCCCCCCCCCCAAAGGCCCGGGCCCTGGGGCACTACCCCGCCTGCCCCTAGCTAGCTCCGCCCCTGAACTAAGGTCTTATTATATGATTATATACTGTAATATATAATATGTCATTCTATGTAAGTTCACTAAACGTTTGATTTGATCTTAGTTCAGTTTATTAAGCACAAAACTAATAAAAAACATTAAGTTAAGTTAATTCAACAAATAATGATTGTGCCACAGAAGATTGAAGCGAGAAGACTGACTGTCCCCATAGTGTTGAGATCCGATGATTCATCATTGCACCACAAATGGCCTGGAACGAACACGTGACGTGGTAATCACTCGGCTGAGTCACTGGGCAGGGTTTTAAAATTTTGAATGTCATGACAACCAGGCGTTCTCCCTTACTCTGATTAGCATTCCAGAACTTTCCTTGTGTTGCTATGGAAAATGAAGCTTTAATGTGTTCTATAATTTTTCTTTGTTTTAGACTAAATACAGGCTTTTTTCATGAAAATCGACGGTTAACACAACCCTCCTCCATCCCACCCCCGTCGATTCCGAACCGACTCAGGGTCATAGACGGAGGGGTTAACATATATATATATATATATATATAACTGCAATGACCACGCAGTATATTAATGTATAGAAACGACGTAAGTATAGAGGAGCGTTCTGCACATGAGGAAGAGAAATAACGAACAAATGAAAAATGAGGTGAACCGCCCGGGAATCGAACCCAGGATCTTCCGATTGCCGGTCAGATGCGCTATCCATTACACCACGGGCCTCGATCAGTCATAAGTCGAAATTCTCCTACATCGGGCTGAAACCAATGCCCTGAGAGGGCACCCTCGCAAATCGTGAATATGTACATTTAACTGCAATGACCACGCAGTATATTAATGTATAGAAACGACGTAAGTATAGAGGAGCGTTCTGCACATGAGGAAGAGAAATAACGAACATATAAAAATACAAATTGACAACACCCCGAAATGCGTCTAGAGAAAAGGGAAAAATGCCCAAAAACGACAATAATCGGACGGTCGTTAGCCTAATAAGGTGTTTTTTTGTATTACAATGTTTTTGTAAATTTAGAATATTCTTTCGTGTCTCTCTTCGGCTAAATGTTAACGCTAATTTCCCCCTCGCATTACCCCGTTTATCTAAAAGTGTTTTCGGAATAAATAAAAGTCAGTAAAGTGTAATTAAGTGTATAATTAATTCCGAGGTCTCTTGCATTATTCGAAAGTGAAACGGCTCAACCGTCAGTCCGCATCCGTATAAAGACACAGAGAAAACGAGTGATAATAGAAAGTAAAGAAAATAGCGAATTATAAAAGGGAAGGAATGTGAATCGTTACAGGGGGCACAAGAGAAAACCAGGAACAAGCAAAAATATTGATGGCTTTCACAAAGGAGTTTATGCTGTGCTGATATAAAAGATAACAGAAAATACCAGAAAAAAAATAACTGCCTAGATCTGGTATTCACAAATAACACGAACTTGATTGTTGATATAAAAATAACTCCAACTATTATCTCAGACCACAACATAATCGAGATATCAACAAATATGGCAAAACCTTAAAATACAATGCACATACTGAAGAAAGAAGCAAATTTGGGACTTTTAACTTAAACTTCAAGACTATAAATTGGGACGCAATCAGGTTACACATGGCCCAAATAGAGTGGCGAACAGTTTTAGAGAAAACAATTGAAGAAATGCTAATAACCTTGGAAGAAAAGACGCTGAGAATTTTAGAAAAATGTGCTCCGAAAGAACAGCCAAAAGGAAAGAGGAACTGGTTAGAGAAGCAAAAGAGAAGAATATTCCGCAAAAGAAAGGGAGTAGCGGCGAAGTTAGCTAATTGCGGAGACAACAATGCCAGGAAAGTAATACAAGAAAAACTGCAGAGTATCGATAGGGAAATACAAACCCTGATTAAGGGCCATACAGAGAGGGAAGAGGAAAAGACGGTAGAATCAGTAGTATGGGTGCAAAATGGACGAGTGCAAGAATGTTGCAATGCAAGTGCAAATGTTGACAAATGACAATGGTGCAAGATGTTGCAAAGGGGTTATGCAACAAATGGGGAGTGGGCTATGCAACGAAGAGGGAGGGGCTATGCAATGAAGGGGGAGAGGGTATGCAATTAAGGGGAAGGGGGTTATGCAACAAAGGGAGAGGGGGAATGTTGCAAGAGCAACAAGGGGTTATGCAACTTGGAGGCGGAGTTGTCCCCCAAGAGAAAGAGAGAAGGAGAGAGAGGGGAAGAGAGGTGTTCGCCTGGCAGGAGCCAAGTGCATATTAAGCCTTCAGCCGAGCGCCCGCTGTCTTATAAGGTGTAAATCCGCCAGTTGGCTTAGAAGGCGTAAATGGCTTGTTCAGGTGCACAGGTTGAGTTGCCATATAGCGCTATTTATTTAATTAATGCATATATTCTTTACAGTTAGCTTAGAAATCTGTCAGTCGGTTTAGAAGGCGTAACCAGCCATTTGGTATAATTAAATAATAACTTCGTTTACAACCAAAATAATTAAATAAAACACCATTACATCATTCTGTTTATTTAGACGAATTATTGGAATCAGAAATATATAGAAAATAAATATACAATCAAACGATGGAATATATATGAGCAAAAAAATAAAATAAAAAATAATAATAGTATAAGAAATATGAACGAGGAATATATATATATAATAAAAAAAATAATATAATACAAAACAATGGCGTATAACCATCAATATAACAGTAGAGGAGAAATATATACACACACACAATTATATTAAATAATTAAATATATTGAAAATAAATACATACACTTTATCTTCTACTGCACTTAACTAAAATAAAAAATAAAAAATAAAAAATAATATAATACAAAACGATGGAGTATAACCATCAATATAGCAGTACAGGAGAAATATATATATACAGAGCCGGCCCTAACAAGTGCGGGGCCCTAGGCATTTTGATAATACGGGGCCCCACTCCAGAAAAGATTTTAGTTTATAGTAAAAAGGCAAAAAAATAATCTGAAGTGCTATACATTTATTGTAGACATCTGTCTAATAATATTAAGAATAACCCAAAAAAATGCTTTCATTAAGAATACTAAAAAAATACCATACTTTATAAATTTATAATATATTTTAAAGACTAATTTTTCTAACCTTCCTTTCTGAAAATTCCATTAAAAGGGGTTCAAAATTTAAACCCCTTGCTTCTTCATGTTCAACTGACAATATTCCAAGGTTATTTAGCCTATCTTGGCCATATTAGACCTTAAGCAGTTTTTAATTAATTTTAATTTTGAGAAGCTTCTTTCTCCTGATGCTACCGTCACAGGAATTGTTAAAAATATTCTTAGAGCAATCAATAAATTTGGACAGTAAGAGGCTATACCATTAGATGAAATGAAGTCAAGTAATTTTAAAGGCTGCCCTATTAAATCTGATGGTATCATTGGTCTCATAGCCTCTACCTCTTCACCAAGCATAGGGTCATCTATATCTGAGAAGTTTGATGTCCCAATGGAATTTATTTGCCCAGCCCCGCTGGCAGCGCGGGGCCCTCTTAGGCGCGGGGCCCTAGGCGGCTGCCTAGCTCGCCTTGCCCTAAGGCCGGCCCTGTATATATATATATACACACACACACACACAATTATGTTAAATAATTAAATATATTGAAAATAAATATACATCAAAATACATTCACCTTGTTCTACCACGCAAAACACTAAACTCACACGTAATCGAGTCTACAGTCACATCATTATTGCTTTGCACTAAGCAGTAAACACGGCTTAATATTATTTCACCGCTCAAGTTACAGGGAGACCTATACTCTATGTAAATGGCCTTCATATCGTTCAATACTATTTTGTGCCCATTTTACAATCGGTTGGCAAGTTATCTTTAAATACGGCTAGAATACAATCAAAAGCACGCAAAAAGAGGTCATCGTTAGCCACAACATCATTATTAAATACAAGTTTATAAACACTTCTTCCAATCGAGGGTTTATTTTTACCGACCCGGGCTTTTCAATCGTGAACTCTTCTTCACACTGCATAGCGGCAGTTGAAATAATCTCCTAAGTCATTATGACAGCTGCTCATTATATAAAGAAATAGTTCTTCAGGGTGAACGGTGTAGGTGAGCTCAGCCCTGTACCGCTCAAGTGCTTTGTACCAAAATTCATGATATTTCAAAGAGTCTAAACCTTTTAAATAAGCATCCATCTCTAGACCATTCTCGCCTTGTTCAGTCCTACACTCGGTAAACCCATCGAGCAGAGCGGTGTATGCGTATTCAAGAACCGTATCAAAATAAAGCATATCCGTAATACGCGCGTCTAATATAGGCTTCAGCTTGCGGAATCCGAAGATTTCAAACATTCTGTCGAGGATGAAACGGTTTCGCGTAGGGACAAGAGCGTTATTATCAGAAGCATTCTTCCACATCAGTCGTATATCAATTCATGGCTGATCGTTATTTATACACAACGGCATATGAGGGGGTGGGTGTTACTAATCTGCTCTCTTCTTGTACCTACACCTGCAGGAATTTTATAACGATCCTCACTCCACTTCTCAACTACCACGAAGATTCTATTCATCTCCTCAACACTTAAATAAACAACATTCCGTTTGTTTGTTTGTCTACAAGTCGTTTCCAGTACAGTACATAGTTAATGGCACCGGTTTTACGCCTGAACACGCGCAACGACTTCGTCACGGACACATCGTACACGGCGTTGAGAATGCTGCTCAAAGGAAGTTCCATTGTATTCGAGGAGCGCACGTCCAGTCGGTTCAAGCTCTGAGATGACTATGATCCACATGCAAAGGATCGGCTCGACGGGAGGAGTGAGCCACACCATAAGTTAATGAAACGTGTACGGCGCTGTTCCAACATGTAAGAGAATACTTGTATCCAGAGATGGGCAGTAACGCGTTACATGTAACGACGTTACGTAACGAACGTTACAAAAGTAACGAGTAACGGTAACGCCTGAAAGATTTTCAAATGTATCAATGTAACGGTAACGCTTTGCAAATTTTTTATCAATGTAAAGGATTTTTTCGTTACTCGTTACATGTTACATGTTTGTTTTTATATAATAAGAGTGTTTGTATTTTAGAATCGAATTGGAAAATGGGATTTTTCATTATCGCCCATTATCATTTTTTTTTGTCAATTCCAGTTATTTTTATTTGTTTAATCAAGCTTATTGTAGCTATACATTCTCAATTAAGTTTATTGTAGATGCATTCAATATTTCATTACTGCTATAAACCTATAATCGTAATACATTACTTTAAAACGTTACAGAACTAGCTAGCCTCTAGATAGCAAATTTAGGCATTATTAGTTTGTTATGCCCATGTGTATGATGTAGTCCACATGATGTGGATGTGGATCTGTGGATTATGGTTGGTAGGCAGTTGTATCATATGTCGCTATTGAATCGTGTTTACAAAGTATAGGTAATAAGTCGATACTTGAATTTGAATTTTGTAACATTGCCATTCCATTCATGAGGACAATTAAATGCAATTCACCATTCCGTGTTAGTGGCAACAACTAAATTTATATTTTCTGGGTCTCTTCATCTTTTCCAAAAATCCTTGGGGTGCAAATTATTGTACAATATATCGTTCTTAAGAAAACAACATTTATATAGTCAATAATAGTAGCTATTAGAATTTATGTGGTATGGCTGCCATTTGTAAGTTTATCTGTAGTTTTAAAATACGTGTTAAGGCACATAAACAAATATCAAATGTAACTAGTTACTTGTAACGTCGTTACATGTATCGAGTAACGGTAACGCTTTAAGGATTTTCAAAAGTAACGATGTAACGATAACGCGGAGTACGCCGCCCAATTTAATGTAACGGTGCCCATCACTCCTTGTATCCTATTATATTGGTAGATGTTTTGAGAAATTTTCCGGTACATGAAGTAATACCGGTTTTAATGTTTTATCACGCCCACTCCCCAGAATACGCACGAGACATTTTTGCATAGGGGGATTTTCACGAACTAAACACATTTTATTACACTCCGGCGCACTATTTGAGAGAAATATATGACCATATTTTTCCTTTTTGCTTAGCATGCGATACTCGTCTCTAAAGTCTGCTAAAAACTCACACAGGCCATTAGCCACAACCTCACTACAAACTTCGTCATGATATATATTAATATGGTGGTAAAAATACTTAAGATTTTCCATGATGACAAGATTTACATCCTCAACCGTAGGGTACGAGTAGTCGGTATGATGTAACATGACATAATATCGCTTGTCACACCACTCATCAACAAGACTCACTATCCATATCCGTTGCTTCTCTTCTGCACGTGTTGTATCTTCTACTTCACGGTATATGTAAGCTTTTATAAAGTTTAGTCCTACAACATAGTTCAATACATCACTTGTCCCACGAAATCCTACAATGCTCTCGCCAGAAAAGCCGTAGAGTATTTGTACCTTTTGCCTCTCGCACGATTCAATGTAGCCTTAAAAGTATCAAAGGAGGGTGGAATAGGGAGTTTTTCAGTATCCACCACATCTTGGCACTTTGTCGAATACCACTTCATAAACGTCGAACACGCAATATTAAAGGTAGCCATTACTATTTTTCGTCTACGCGGGAGAATACACGTCTGAGATCCAGGGCTTGCTGCGATCAACTGAGCACGCAGGGAAGAGAAATGCCCAGGTAGTAGCAAGAGTCACGTGATCAATCATACAGGTGGGCGGAGCTTAGAACTTTCTCCTGTACACACGCTGGGCAGGTACCTCATCGTCATTCACGGTTCTGTGGGAAAAGAGAAAAGCAAGACTGTAGAATATAAGGGTCGTCACTTAAATATTTATTATATTTTGTAAATGACCCACTTAGGAGTGTGACGTGTTCGAAATGGATTCTGTAGAAAAATTCAGGTTCACGAGCCCATCCACATGTATTATATCTGGCCCTACAGGATGTGGTAAAACTGTGTTTATGCTTAAAATCATTAAAAAAAAGGAAGAGATGTTCTCAAAATTTGTGCATAAAGTTATATGGTGCTATTCGATGTATCAATCAGTGTTCAACGAGTACCAAGATGATATTTTGTTCCACAAAGGTGTATATGATGTTAATTCGTTAAAGGGAAATGAACATACAGTCATTGTAATTGACGATCTCATGTTGGAGATGGATTAAACGTTTGCCGAGACATTTACAGTATTCTCCCACGATCTTAACATAAGCGTGTTCTTCATCAATCAGAATCTATTTTTCAAAGGTAGATACATGCGCGATGTGTTGTTAAATACACAATATCTAGTCTTATTCGCGCAACGTAGAGATGTATCACAAATTGGGGTATTAGCCAATCAAATGTTCCCGAATCAGCGTAAGGAGTTTTTGGAACTTTATAAAGAAGCTACAAGCCCGCGTTATAGATATTTACTTTGCGACCTTCATCCACGAAACACGTTTAGGGTGCTTCTAAGAACGAATATATTTCCAAACGAGCCTGAAACGGTGTATATTTCAGAATAACAAAGAGGCTAAAGAAATACCATGAATTAATAAAAATCTATCATCGACTGTCCCGGGCAATGCAGCAGATGTTTGCTGAAAATACTGACTCCGACTTTTTAAAATGCATCTGTGAAATCTGTCTTAACGTTATAAATTCCAATGTATCAATGAAACCACATCAGAAGGCTCACCTACGCCGTTACAAGAACATAATACGTGCACTCGCTCGTAAAAGTCAAACTGTAGGGAAGAAAAAACGAATTATTGTACAAAGAGAAGGGTCATTCCTCCCCATCTTATTTTCAGTTTTGGGTCCTTTACTGACTAGATTAATATAATGAAGAAAGTGGTAGTGATTCCCCACGAGGTGTACGCTTCACTGCAAAGGAATCCAGACACGTATCTAGATCCCCGTAAAAGCAGCCTTAAAAGAATGGAAAGCGAATTGCTAGCCCTATTAAACAGTGAAAAAACACCTGATGAGAAAAGAATCTTATACCAAGAAGCTCTGCAGAAATTTATTCACGAGTACGAAAATTATAAGAACCCGACAGAGATTCCCGTGGTTATTAGGCACAGCACAGGGAACGATGGACATGGTGACATAGGACATGTACCCGACGATACAGCTGACCAACCAAAGATTAAGGGGTCAGCCACACAGAACATCGAGCTTGTATTTAAAAGCACCCTCCCACATACATTGAGGAATAAAGGTTTAAGTCTTTATAATCTATTGAATGAGGACCCAGCCATACAATGGACCGATACAGGCCGTATAGTGAGAAAGTGGGATAGGACCTCACCATCAGGATGGAAGCATATTAAAGCAAGACTACAACAATTAAATGTCCCCAAAACATTGATAGGAAATCTGAACGGGATAAAAGACTTGGAACATGCGACGCACGTGACACAATTGAAAAAGCCATCACCCCCGGCGGTAACATCTTTGAAGAGGAGAAAGAAGAGGTTAAACAACGGTCAACCCTACCCACGTGCCCCCAAAATACGCAAATGGCTAACATATTAAGAAGACGCTATTATGACATTTCTAACCCAGCCTCCTACGGAGGCGTAGATAGACTGTACAGAAGTGTTTACGGAGTAGGAAAAAAAGATGAGAGATTTTTGCGGGAGCAGGACGCTTATACACTTCATAAACCTGTGAGAAAAAGGTTTAAAACAGCCAAGACAACAGCTGCTTCGATTGACTCTATTTGGCAAGCAGATTTAACAGACATGCAAAGATATTCACTGTATAACGATGGTTACCGCTACATCCTATTCATAATAGATGTATTCTCTAGATATCTGTGGCTAATTCCTCTGAAAAATAAATCGCCTGAAACAGTTGCTAAAGCCACCAAAACGTTAATGTTGAAAGAAAACAGGGTTCCTGGCTATTTTTGGATATGGGGAAAGAATTTATAGGCCGAGCTTTTCAGAACATGTTGACAGAGTTTAATATCAGCTACTACACTACCAATTTTATACATAAGGCATCTTTAGCTGAAAGAGTTCAACGTACCATAAAGGAACGCATGCACCGCTATTTTACATATAAAAACACATACAGATTTCTAGGTATTTTGGAATCATTGGCCTCATCCTACAACCGCTCACACCAACGCATGATTGGGACAACACCTAACGAAATTTTAGAAAGAGGTACGCGCCCAGAGGTAAGAGATGGAGCACCACCACAACACTCTACACATTTCAAAATCAATGGTTATGTAAGGCTGTCGCGTTCGGGAAATAAATTCGCGAAGGGATTTGAGCAAGGATGGACACGCGAGATTTTTAAAGTTATGGCTATGAAATCTAAAGACGAGATAATGTTGTATTACGTAGAAGATTTGAATGGGGAAGAAATCGCAGGAAGTTTTTACCGCGAGGAGTTGCAGAAAGTGACATTTAATTTAAAAAAAAATGTGTTTAAAATTGAGAAAATTTTAGGAAGCAAAGGTTCAGGAAAGAGAAAAATGTACCTGGTGAAATGGCTAGGATACCCAAAAAGCTTCAACACCTATATAAAAGCTGGTGCAATAATGAAGCTTAAATAGTAAGCAACATGGCGCCTAACCATTTCTACGTCACACTCCCGAACTCCTCGTCCCTGTCTGTACACCCTAACAACACACTAGCCAACTTTGTAATAGAACTCCACGGACCCATTGAATTGGGTCGTGATACGTATGAGGTGGGTATATGCGAAATTCAGTTGAATACCCTTTTTTTTAGTATTAATTATAAAGAACCCGTTTGTACGATTCTTAGAGACTGTGATGAGTGTGAAAAAGCCGGGGTAACTCGGGATGAAACCATGAGTACGGCCCTGACTGAGGATGCACGGTATTACAGTACAGAAGTAACACTAGGACCGGTCACTATGGTGAGGCCGAGGATGTTGTGAGAGACTTAAGCGTAAGTTTAAAAAGCTCAAATCTTACGGGCGATTTAGTATACGAAATCGTAAACAATGATCCCCATGCATGCACTGTGGCCCTAAAGTCGCAAGCTAACCGAAATATTAAAGACCAAAGAGTGTTCAAAATTATGACCGATGGACGATATCGATCAGTCATCCAAAGAGATACATTTCACGAGGCACAACACGACTTGTCCAGTAAAGCCTAAAGCTTAAGGGCCAAATTAAAAAAATAAATAAATAAATAAATAGTCGAGCTTCACAATTATTTATGTCATTGTAAAAATTGTAAATTGTAAAAAGACTACTGTATTTATTTTATTATTAATAAAGGTTATTCTATCTATCTATCTTCTATCTAATGTATCAGTTGAAATTGTAGAAAATGGTTGACGGCTATAAACCCCGAGACATGTGCTATATTTACAGCAATATATGGAGCACCAGTTTATTGGGGATACCCAGGCACGCCTGCTGCGCATTGCTCACATTCCCAACCATAGAGGAAGGAGTTTGAGTATTACATATGACAGGCCCCATTATGTGAATGTCGCATCTAATCTAATAACCAATATCTCAATATAAATAAGAACGATTGAGGGAAAAAATTTCCCATTCGGTAACGGGAGCCTAACAGTAAAGCTGCACTTTCGACGCACTGAGTTATAATGGACAGAAAGCCTTTCACAGTCTATCGAGGTATGAGATACCAGCGTGGTAGTGGACTTGGATCCATTTTTTCAACCATACTACGTACGGATGTCCCCTTGCTGAAGAGGGGTGCCAGATACCTCGGGAGGAAAGCATTACAATCAGGTCTTAACACAGCAGACGACATATTGGCTGGGGCTAAACCTAAAGAAGCTTTAAAAAGACACTTAAAGCGTACACGGGACGAAATCGTCAAAGATGCAAAGAGAAAAATGCGTGGTGGTAGGAAGAAGAAGAGGGCTGTCGGGAAGAAGGGATTACCACCACGTGGCATTAAACGTAAAAGGATAACAAAACGGAAGTGGTTTAAGCGAATGAAACCTATGGTTGACCATTTTTTTTACTGATATAAGCTAAGGACATTGATCTCATGAATCATAGTTTGTTTACTACTTGTCGAGAGAGGAGGCACTATTTCTAACTCGTCATGGCACGCTTCATCTATCCGTGTAGTTCACAATGTTGTAAATCGGAGCTGTCCCTCTTTGACATACCTCCAACTCAAGTTTCTATTGAACACAGTGACTTTATTACAATTAACCCTTTAAACACAATTAGTTCCCCGAGTGCTCCTATAGGATTTGTGATACCCAGCTCAGGCTCTTACTTTTTTGATCCAAGCTGTGTGCACATGTACGCTAAACTACGTATAGCCCATTCTGATTGAACGGACTGTGATGACAAATATGCTGTATACCCTGAAACAAACTTTCTGCACTCCTTATTCAACCAGTGTGACGTATATTTAAATCAGGTCAACATATCGGCAGGAACGGGGTACTACCACCTACGATCCTATCTGGAAAATGTGCTGAACTTTTCCAAAGAAGCGAAGGATACCTTTTTAAGTGCCGAGGGCTATTATCAAGCTAAAGACGAAAGTAGTATAAAAGACAAATTTAAAAATTCTAGAAAGAAGATATATGAGTGTTTTGGACGCCTGCATACGGACTTCACATTCCAGAAGAAGTTGCTTGTGAACGGGGTGGATATGAAAATAAAGCGCACCCGCACGGATCCTGAGATCTGTTTAAATCTGGATGCTGATCAAGAAGAGGTAGCAAAGCCCGTTGGAGACATACCTCCGCGTACGGCGAGTGAAATTAAGTTCACCAAAACAAATAGAAGTTGAGAAAAATTTACTAAACGCCACAGTAAAATACCCAATTAACAAAGCACAGATCAAACTATACAAGGTGCCAGCAGGGTTGGCATCGAAGCAGATAGAAAACATCGCTCTGGGAAATCTACCTAAAAGTATATTAATTGGAATGCAGGACCATGCTTCGGTGAATGGAAAATAGAGTGCCTTTAAATTCGAGAATTTCGGCCTTAAAAATATAACTATACGTTAATGGTATTGCATTGGGCGGGGCTATGGATATGGGTTATTCATCAGACGCTGTGTTCCCGCTTTGCGCGAGAGCATATAGTAATCTTGCCCATATTGCAGGTGATTGTGATGAGCTCGGGAATGGGGTAACGCAGAAAGAATTCATCGATCAATTTAACCTTTATCCGTTTGACATCACACCTGACTTATCTGCTAGTGTAAATACACACTTAACTCCACAACAGAGTGGAAACATCTCAGTCAGATTGAAATTCACCAAGCCTACAGACGCGCCTATAAGTGTACTAGTTTATCTCTACTCACAAGCCCTAATAGAAGTAGACAGATTTAGGAGCGTTGTCACTGACTTTTAAAATGGATGCGAATACACTTCAGAGAGTAATGAATAGTGAACGATTCACACGTTCCAAATTTATCGGTGTTTGCGAAGAATGAAACATTGAAATTGCCATCTACAAGAAATTGCGGTAGCCTTATTGTGAACATATATGTTATTGGTAGTGAAGGGATTCATTGGTTTTCAATCTATTTCAAAAACAGGGACTGCATGTACTGTTTTGATTCACTCAGGACTCAACCCTGGAGTGACCCTGTTATTGTAAAATTTCTCGATCAGATGCATATCCCCGAAGTTGTATGGAATCCCTTCCGGCTACAAGGATATTTTAGTAATACGTGTGGGATGTACTGCCTTTCATTTCTCATGCATATGTCACGTGGTAAAGAATTTCTAAATTTTTAAAAATTATTCGACCCCTGTCACACTCAACGAAACGACGAAATGGTATGCAGACAGATAAAAAGCCGTTTTCCGATTCTGCGTACTCGTTGTATAGTATGATGTTTTGTTCGTATATATATATATAATATATATATATATATTTGTAACCAATAATGTTAGTTTGTATATTCTGTAGTTTAAGATGGTTATTTTACTAAAAACATGATTTCTTTCATTTAATAAATTGATGAAAATACATTGTCTTCTTCCCCGAAAAAAAAGATCGAAACATAAAAAAAAAATACCTACATTATTTCATTAATGATGTGACAATCATTGGGTTGACTGCTCGGTAAATCTTTTACCTCCGTATTCAGGTCCACGACATGGGTTTCTTCAAAACGAAAAGATTGTATAACACGTGTCAAATCCTCATCGGACCTTAAAGGAGAAAGAGTGATTCATTAGTTCATACTGAATCTTTTTTAATAAAAACCCAATTGTTTAAAACATATGCAGAGTGTACATATAGTAAAAGTATTACAATGTGAAGGTATCTTTGATCCGATCAGAGAAGTTCCTTTAAGAGAAAATGTCGAATAACATTTATTACGGAATTTATAAAATTTATTTTAAAACATGCAAAAGATTGCTATAAAAAAATTCAATGAATCAAAACAGGAACTTAGCATAATATTAATTGCAAACTAATCTATAATTTTGCGGATACCTAAATGAAGCATTTTTAATGTGATGAGATGAATTACTACAACCCTCCATATATATAATGAAACAATCCAGAACAGTGCTCTTTCTCCTAATGACAGGCACATTAAATAAATAACAAGTTTGCGAATAATTGGCAACAAAAAATAAAATTACAGGCACATAATTACTTACATTTCTACGGCAGTCCCTTGCGTCGGATCGTGAGGAGCGTCATTGCAAATATTACCAACGGTTTGCGTTGAAAATAATCCATCCCGGTCAGCCGCGTTAGAAAGATTAATTGTGGACAAAGCTACAATGTCACCTTCTTGATATAAATCCGGTAAACTGTAAAGTTCTTGATTCATGGCGGAGAGAACGTTTATTCACTGGTGAAAATAACTACTGTGACTCCCAGCTGAAAATATTTCCTTTTATATGCATGATCCCCAAGCACCACCCCAAAAGACTAATAGTATGGGGGGGGGGAACAGAAATGGTAACCCCCAGTTTTCTGGTCTTTAAAAGTTGCTATCATACAAAAGAAGTAAAATGAACCATGTTTCACAAATATTTGATGTCATTAACCCCCCTGTACATGCCCTCTGAAGTTTTGCTGATATTAACAATGAAAATTATTAGCCACTTTATCTGGATTTGTTAAAAAAATACTATTAAATTGCTATGACATCAATATTCACATCATAAATTTAGTTAATTGAATTGTTTGCTGATGCTAAATAACAATATTAGCCACAAAAACTGATTATTTGCTATTGATTATTATTTTATGATTATTATTTACATATAATCATATTATATTATATATATATTATTATATATATATATATATATATATATATATATATATATATATATATATATATATATATATATATTATATATATATATAATATTATTATATTACATGATTATTTAAGTTGTAACTTTTTTATGCTTGTTTAATAATTTTTTCTCATTTACAGGAGCTAAAGAAATCTTAAAATAGACTTACAGTAATTAACAGGATCAAAATGAGAGAGTTACGTTCTGTTTCCACACGCCGGTGTGGAGATGTGGATTATATTGAGCTATATCAGTTTAAGGCAGGTGTACTGTCACTTCAGCAAGATGTTATTCAAGTGATGATGTTCATGCTGAGGCCAGCCAGAGCTGGTAAGAATCAACTTTCTGTTAGTGATGCTGCATGGAAAGTTGCCTACAACTTGCAGAACCTTTGGATCTGGTGCAACCTATACACAAAGTCGATCATTAACATTGTCAACCAGATAACAAAATTGTATGAAGAGTTCAAAAAACACTGTCAGGTTCGCTCACAGAGAATGACTGAAGCAAAACGAGCAGAAATTTCAGAATTCAACAACCGTGTTGCAGCCACTTTGTTTGACATCTCCTGGACAGATATGAAATCACGAAGACGCCAAGAGAAGATCTATGGTGTTAAAGTTACTGAGATAGAGTGGAAGTTCCTGGAGGATCAACGAGGACCAAGAAAAATGTTTTGTGATAATTCAGTGGACATGGCATGGCAAAGAACAGCTGAGAGGCAAATGAGGATGCAAGCTGCAATGGACAAGATGCTCCCTAAAGGAACAAGAAGACACAAAGAAAAATCAGTTTGTATCAGAGCTTTACCAAGAATTTGATGGCTCGATAACAGATGAGGACACATGCACTGAAGATGAATATATCCCTGAAGAAAATATACCATCAACATCAAAAAAACGAAAATTTGTGTATGCAAACTTGAATGAGGATAGAGACAAGTTGCCTCATCAATACAGGCATATCCGTGAAAGTCCGGCAAAAATAAAAGAACTATTCTACAGAGTGGCTGACAAACTGATATCCAAATATCATTTATCATACAACCAAGCAACAGCAGCTATTATTGAAGTGGGAAACTACATGTTCGATAGCAGCTGGAAGTACTTTGACGAAAATGCGCATTACATTGATTTAGACATAGCTCCAGCCCAATCAGCATGCCGAAAAGTAGGAAACGCTATTGAAGCCTTTGTACTGGCAGAAATAGTACAAGAGATCATGAATTCGGATGAGTCAGTCACAATTACTTATCATCATGATGGATCTAGAAAACAGGGTGCAGGGTCATTTTCTGTTCAAGGTATCACAATTAATGGAAAATATCGTTCCTTCCCAACGCTGCAGCTAGTATCAGAATCACGAGAAAATCTAGCAGCACTGAGAGTTACTATCCTGAACATTTTATCGGTAGTCAGCGGTTTCGATCCTAAGACTCTGTATGAGAAAATAGATTTTGTGATGACTGATGCAACAAGTCACAACATTGGGGTCGAAAGCATTGTATTTGACATGCTTGACACCGATCACACACCTGAACATCTCTTATGTCAAGTTCATCCTACATTAATGTTTAATCGCAAAATTGTTTTAAGTGTTTAAAGAGATTGATAACACTATTGGACCAGACAAGATATTTGCAAACTTCCTTGTCAGTTGTGTTACATCCCATGATTCAATCACAGAACAGTTCATGGACTGTTTAGTGAGATTGGTTTCACACGATTATGACCATAAACAGTGGAAGAAAGCAGGTGACGTTGATCAATACATCATGCCAAAAAAGAATGCTGCTGTTCGCCTACAAAAAGAGAGGTTCAATAGGCTTACTTTCTTGTGCGCTATCACCATCCACTTGGATGAAGATGTTTCTAATTTTCTCAACAAGTATGAACACATCACTAACCAACTTGCATGCATCCTGCGCTCATTCAGTAACTTTGAATATATTCGCATCCTTTGTCTAGCTGGTGCACTAATTGGAATACATTTGATTGGTGACAGGACAATTGCGTCCTGGTCAAGTGCGTCCCGGACAAATGCGTCCCGGTCATTGGCGTCCCTGGACAATTGCGTCCGGTTTTATTTCGTCCCGGACAATTGCGTCCCGGACAATTGCGCACTTCCCCAACTACTATATGAAGTTTATTTATTAGAGAAGTGAATAGAAAGTTCATTGTGACTTCACCTACGCAATTGTCTAGGGACGCCAATGACGAGGGACGAGTATGTTTGTTATTGTAATTTTGTATGGGATATAATGCCCTGTTAGATTAATTGAATGCCCAGTTAGGTCAACTGTATGCCCTTGACGATTGGTTAGGTTAAGTTGTGATATTTTCGTTAAAACTAACGAAACTAACTTTATCTTAAGTGGACGTAACCCATAAAATTTGACAGTGATGTTGCTGATGATGGATAAAGTTTTAGAGAACAGTTTCGAACAGAACTTATGAACATATAACAAGTTTAATAGGTTAAAATGAAAAGTATATTTGAAATTCCGATACTAACTTTCTATTCACTTCTCTAATAAATAAACTTCATATAGTAGTTGGAGAAGTGCGCAATTGTCCGGGACGCAATTGTCAGGGACGCAATTGTCCGGGACGCAATTGTCCAGGGACGCCAATGACCGGGACGCATTTGTCCGGGACGCACTTGACCAGGACGCAATTGCCCTAGTACCATTTTTTACTATGATATTTTTCACAATATTGTTATATGAAAATACTACATTAATATCCAAAAGTTTAAGTACATTAGCAATGCCTAAAAAGCCCGGGAAAAATGGAAGTACTAAAATATTTTTTGACAAAGTACGAGTGTTATTATTGACACGATAGAAAGTTCGTTTTGCCTTGTTGAGACAAGATTCCATAAACGCAGATGGATAACACAGATCACTTCCAACACCGTTGATTTTTTCTAATTCGGCATCGATGTATTATTCCGGACTGGCGATCCTAAGGGCGCGGAGAAACATTGAAGAAAAAATGGCCTTCTTAGTGGGGGTGTCATGTCCCGAGTAAAAGTGTACGTAGGACAAATTGTTTGTTTTTTCCGATAGATACTACACTTAAAACCTGGGCTTTCCCTATGTACACGCACATCCAAAAACGGGATTGAATTGTCTTGTTCCACTTCTAAAGTAAACTTAATGGAGGGGACTTGATCATTTAACTGAAGGAGGAAGTTATCCAGGTTACGATTCATAGGCCAGATACACAAAATATCGTCGACGTACCGCAACCAAGGGATGCCAACCCCCAGGATTCTCGGAATGTAAGTAATTTCGAAAAACTCCATATAAATATTGGAGAGGAGGGGCGACAAGGGGTTGCCCATGGCCATCCCAAAAACTTGTTGATAACACCAGTACACTTTTGAAAACTTGTCGATCGATTTTTACAAACTAGTTGGTGATTCTATATAATTTGAGTGCGCTGATCTCACAAATATAGTTAGTTTTTCCCTATCACGTATGGTTTTCTTACTACAGGGTGTGTCATAAATCCCCCATTTATCCCCAAATGTGAACCATCTTATCGAGACCAACATTGGATTGCACATGCTAAACCATAAATTTTGTTGTTATAGACTACAGTAACGCTTACATAATAATGTAGGGTAAATATGTATAACAACCAGTCTCGTTCCCAGCAAAATACTCTCTCCCCTCCCATCAATGGGTGGTTAACATTTGGGGACAGATGAGGTATTACAACACCCCTTGTAGCACGAAATCTTTAGGTGATAGAGTTAAACCTAATTAAAGCAGAATTAAATAGCTCCTAGCTCTTGGACAAGCATATTGCTTGTTTACGAAAGAATAAAAAAATAACTGAAAGAAACAAAATATATTTAACTTCTTCACTTGCAAACATTTCAGGACTTATTCCAAAGACTTAAGACTACGAAGGTAGATCTGACTAATGACGACTAAACCGGTGCTTCTTTGATGTTTTCTTATGCTGTGCGTTAGGCTGATCTCGTTGCAGACACCAGCAGTAATCCGCCATCATATTTGTATGCCATCTTCCTTGATATCTTCTTTCCATGGTTTTGATGTCCTGGTGAAATCGTTTTCTTGCTCCTTACTGACATCTCCGAGATTTTCGGGAAAACGGTCAAGATGCGAAAATAAGAAGTGAACTTTCAGGCTCATGTTGCAGCCTAAGGTGCAAAACTTTTTAAGCATATTTTCCACCAGTCTTTCATAATTTTGGCTTTTGTAGTTTCCCAAGAAGTTTTCAACAACATCTTTGAAACCAAGCCATGCTTCTTTTTCTTCATTGGTCATTGTGTTCAGGAAATGATCGTCTGTCAATAACTTTCTAATCTGAGGACCTATAAAAACACCTTCCTTTATTTTCTCGTAGCTAATCTTTGGATATTTTGAACAAATTACTTGAAACATTCACCTTCTCTATTCAATGCTTTGACATACTGCTTCATCAAGCCTAACTTAATGTGCAAGGGTGGTAGGAGGATTTTATTTGGTTCAACTAGATGTTCATGTAAAATGTTCTTTGATCCTGGGGTAAGATTCTCTCTAGGAGGCCAAGTTTTCCTCTTCCAGTGCTGGTCACGTGCTCGACTATCCCATTCGCAGATGAAACATGGCATCTTAGTGTATCCTGATTGCTGCCCAAGTAACATGCAAAGGACTTTGAGATCCCCACACAATATCCATCTGTGATTTTGATACTGAATTTTTTCCAGAAGCAGTTTCATGTTATCATAGGTCTCTTTTAAATGAGTAGAATGGGCCACTGGGATTGATGCATATTTGTTACCGTTGTGCAGTAACACTCCTTTTAGACTGGTTTTAGAGGAATCTATAAACAACCTCCAGTCATTGGTTTGGTATTCGATGCCTAGGTTGCACACTAATCCTGTGATGTCCTTGCAAAATACCAAGGGACCATCTTCTTTGAAAAAAGGCACGAAGTCTTTCTCACGATTTCTGTACCAACCGAAGTATGTGTCGGATGCCAATAAATTGTTCTCCTGCAATCTAGACCCCAAAAGTTCTGCAGAGTCCTTAGGCAGATTCAAATCCCTGACTAAGTCATTTAGTTCGACTTGGATTAATGGTTTAGGAGGATCTCGGTCAGCTGTTGGCTGTTCATAAACATCATCATTGTCTGGATTTGGAGCTGAATCAGAATCTGAATTGTATTGATCCAGACTCTCGGGTGGGCGGGGAATAGGAACTTCTGGACCATGGGTACCGGCCTTATTGCAGATGGAAGACTTGGGTATTGAAGGCTCTCTTATTCTTTGCATTATAACCTTTAACATTGCAAGAACAGAAGTAGCAGTCGTCGGTATGGTTTCTAGGCTCGCGCCATACCATAGGGATCCCAAATGGCAAACTTTTCTTTTTACCTTTGCTCCAATTCCTTAGTGCCGCAACACACGTAAGACAAACCTTGTGTGGAGCCCAACTTTTGTCTTGATCTCCTAATTTAATTCCAAAATAAGCATGATAAGCTCTCTTAATGAAGGTCGTTACATTTGTCCTTTGTTTTACAACATACCGACCACAAATATAACAAAATATGTCTGGACTATGGGTACATCCTCTAGAAGCCATTATTAAAATTTTAAAGACGTAATGTTAGAATTATCTATCTGAAAAATATGAAAAAACGAAATTAATTAAAGATAAAAAAGGTAAAAAATTACAAAACGCCCCAAAATTGTTTTGCTAATAACTTTAAAACTGTGGGCGATAGAAAAAAACTGGTAGCATTTTTTAATTCAGCGCAGCGAACTGCTTCAGAATCACAACTCAAAATAAAGAAATCGATTTTCATGCAGACCGGTGTAATACTCGTTATTGAAAGTGAATTTACAGTCTTTGATGCAAAGCTTAATAAGTTCCAGAACAATGTGTGAAGGTAGTGGCAGGTCATACTTATGTAATTTCTTTCAATAGCGAGTATTATCAACAAGTTTTTGGGATGGCCATGGGCAACCCCTTGTCGCCCCTCCTCTCCAATATTTATATGGAGTTTTTCGAAATTACTTACATTCCGAGAATCCTGGGGGTTGGCATCCCTTGGTTGCGGTACGTCGACGATATTTTGTGTATCTGGCCTATGAATCGTGACCTGGATAACTTCCTCCTTCAGTTAAATGATCAAGTGTCCTCCATTAAGTTTACTTTAGAAGTGGAACAAGACAATTCAATCCCGTTTTTGGATGTGCGTGTACATAGGGAAAGCCCAGGTTTTAAGTGTAGTATCTATCGGAAAAAACAAACAATTTGTCCTACGTACACTTTTACTCGGGACATGACACCCCCACTAAGAAGGCCATTTTTTCTTCAATGTTTCTCCGCGCCCTTAGGATCGCCAGTCCGGAATAATACATCGATGCCGAATTAGAAAAAATCAACGGTGTTGGAAGTGATCTGTGTTATCCATCTGCGTTTATGGAATCTTGTCTCAACAAGGCAAAACGAACTTTCTATCGTGTCAATAATAACACTCGTACTTTGTCAAAAAGTATTTTAGTACTTCCATTTTTCCCGGGCTTTTTAGGCATTGCTAATGTACTTAAACTTTTGGATATTAATGTAGTATTTTCATATAACAATATTGTGAAAAATATCATAGTAAAAAATAGCCTACCAATAACTCAGGCATTATCTATAAAATTGTTTGTAAACAATGTGATTCCTTTTACATAGGTCAGACGGGAAAGGATTTGCAAACAAGTATAAAACAGCATCAATATTCCGTTAGAACAGGACAGTTGTCCAGTGCCGTTTTTGTCCATTTGTCAGAGTTATCCCACTGTATTGATTGGAATAATGCTTCAGTTTTATTTCACTCTAGCAACATTGTTAATAGAAATATTTTTGAGTCTGCCATTATCCAACTTACAAATAACTTCAACATAAGCAAAGGTCTTTTTCAACTCGATCCTGTTGTTTTGAATTCCTTCAGAACAGATTTAGATAAGAAGGGTAGAACGCTAAATCTTTGGTAAACTTGTATGCCACTCTAATAACTTTTATTTTTCAATTTATTTTTATATACAAGATGGGCAGAGTGCTAAAACCCGGGCAGATTTCCAGTATCAATTTTTTTTTTTTTTTTTTTTTATAACATTGGTTGGAAACAATTCATTTGATCTTGTGCTAAAAATCGATAGTTTTTCCTTACAAATTTGTATGCCCCTCCCATAATTCTTTAATTTTTAATTTTATTTCTCCGTTTATTGTATATATATATATATATATATATATATATTATATATATATAACCTATATATAGGCTGTAACTCTATGTACTTCAGTGCTCCTGAGGATGTCATTAGACGAAAGCGCTTGAGCACCATTCTGTGTTTCCTTTCCTTCGTGGTTTTATTCATCATATATATATATATATATATATATATATATATATATATACTGTATATATATATATATATGTTAAACACAGACCATGCATGGAACAAGGAACTCTTCTGGGAAAATTAAATCCACTATAGTCCGAATAAGTAATGGTAAATGACAAATACCATAGTTTTTCTTTTTCATGATGCTAGCCCGACGTGGGCAACGGGTCTCTCGCAAAGAGGTCCCATAAATATAGGTTCCCTCACCAGCTATCTGCAAAGCAGACAGGATCCAGCTTTGGGACATGGATCTAGGGTTTAAAGGAAGCCTAGTCCCACTACATTTAGAACCTCTATATAAGTAAAAGACTCGTTGCATTCACGTCGGATTGAATAAATCAAAGAAAAAGGGGTAACTATTGTATTTTTAGCCAAAAAAACCAAAACTTAAACCTCAACCGGGACATTGAGCGTCCACTTTTCAAGGCACGTAACACGTCCGTTTAATATACACAAACTCAGAATGGTCCCCTGAGAAACATATGTTAAACACAGACCATGCATGGAACAAGGAACTCTTCTGGGAAAATTAAATCCACTATAGTCCGAATAAGTAATGGTAAATGACAAATACCATAGTTTTTCTTTTTCATGATGCATGGTCTGTGTTTAACATATAAGTTTCTCATGGGACCATTCTGAGTTTGTGTGTATGTGTATATATACAGTATATATATATATATATATATATATATATATATATATATGAATTTTAAATTCAGTTTTACCTTCACTAGCAAAAGTAATTTTATTCAATTCCAGTTGTTGAGTACTTCCAAAGTGCATGTGTTAATTTTGAAAAAAAAATGTATAATTGTATTAATAATAATAATAATAAACCTTTCCATTTTTCATTTTCATTCATTCATTTCATTTCAGTAACAGAGACAATAACTATGAAGAAGATACCATGCAAATTACTTATTACACGCAAAAAAAAATAAGACATAAACAACGAAGTTAATAACATATAAAAACATTTATATACAGTAACAGAAAAATAAACGCATGGAGAGAAAGTAGGAAGATGTGTGTCTTTGAGTGAAAGTTTGTCTACCGCATTCCAATGTGTCCAGTTTGCGGTCAGCCTTTGCGGTCACTCAGCGATTCACCTGTTTCGAGCTTATACCGTTTTTTTCTTCCATTCCTCGAATAAAAAGTTTTAACGAATGCCTTCCTTTCCAATTAGAGGTAAAATTAATATTATTCTTGTAGAATATTTAAAGTGTTTATATATACAGAGGAATGACAAAAGTAAATAGATCCTTTAGGTGAAGTTACTTAAAATAATTATTGTTTTTCTTTTATATATATATAGAGTGTGTATTGATATTTTTATTTGAAATTAGTTTGAAAACAAATGAATAAAGGAATCCTCTTCTTGATTTCGGGGATTTTGGTTTATAAAAAATATAGAAGGTGTATAGAAAGGACTGTCAAAAGTAAATAGACACAGTATACATTCTAAGGTGTTAGAATAAATGAAAGCGTTTCATGAATTATAGGTAAATTGAATATTATTCTTAGAGAATATGTTATTGGAATAATGTACAATACAAAGAGTCCTGTGTATTTCTTTTATTATTAATATTAAGTTGAACGATTTCTTTTGCTAAGCCAATTGTCTAGTATATCATATTTCTTTTATTGTTAATATTGGGAATTGTTTAAATAATTAGTTCTCTTGCTGAACAACTTTAAGGAGAAAGTCGATCTTGCCTTTAATAAATAAATAAATAAGTGGAAACTCGTCTAAATAAGTTAAAATAAATGGCGCAACCTGGCAACTCACCCTAATAAGGTATACCTGAACATAATTAAAAAACACTATTTGGCAACTCGTGTAAGTAAATGCTCTCTGGTAACCCCTCCATATATAAGTATGTGATATCTGGCAACTCACAACCCTCTATATAACCGCTGCTTGGCCCCTGGGCGTTCATAATGCGTCGGAATCCGGTGGAATAAAGAACTCTCTCTCTCTCTCACTCTCTCTCTCTCTCTCCTTCTTAGGTTAAGGATTAGGTTAGGTTTCCCTTTGGGGGGTGAGGACATCCCACCTTCTCCCCCAAAGACCTCCTCCTTCTCCTTTCTCTTCCTCTCTTAGGTTAATAGGGTGTGTCGAATTTTTCAACTTTCAAATTCCAAATATGAGGGGTGCTAAAAAGTTGCAGCATGACTTAGGAATTCTGAAGATATTTTTGTTAATTTAATATAATTTAGTTTTGCTTGGTAAGAAGCTACATAAAAATAGTGACTTTTTTGACTTTTTTGTGGAATTATATAATAATTATTATATTAATAATTATATAGGCTGTATATATAATGCACTGCTGTTTTTGCTTATTTCACAGGTTGAAACATAGTCATCAGTGCAGTGTGCTGAAGATTACTTGTCCGTCAGTGCTACCATCCTAACCAGTGGGAATTGACCTACAATGGCTTCTAAAAGGAGGACAAGACTGGGGACATTCACACATATGAGCAACCTAATTGGAACTGGTAGAGAGTTGTTGCCCTCTGAACTCCCAACTCTGCGAGACGTTCTGAAATATGGGCTACTGCTAAGAGAACAAAGTGGTGAGGATGTGAGAAACTACCCAGCAGCCAGTCTTGCAAAGGACATTTACCCTAAAGTGCTTGAAAAGTGGGAACGAGCAAACAGTTCTTTTGTAGCCCCTGTTGTAAATTCACGAGTCACAATCTTAAACAAGATCCAAGAGAGCTGGGAGCAGGCAAAAACATATCTCTTGGGAGAGGAAAGCTACATGTCAAAGAGGCTTTCATTGCAAAACTTGACAAGCTTTTTGACATCCTCAGTTGCAAGTGTAAAATTGTTCTCTGCTCTGAATTTGGCTGCCTTGCAGATGCTGGTTGCAAAAACGAAACTCACAATAACTGTACATGCCCTAGGGAGATGAAGATCCCTGTGAAGGAACTTGCTTTCATTAAAGGTCAGAGAGACAAGTCTGGTTCTATTGGACCACATCAGATTGGCTTGCCAGATCAACCTGAGCACAACAGACAAGTCAAAAAGCAGAAGCGGCAAGAAGACGAAAGAAGAAGGCTTGCTGAATATAAGCAGACAAGTAAGCAGGATGTTTCAATGCCATCAAATGAAATAATTTTCTCTGATGATGAAAATGAAGAACAAATAGCTGATGCTCAAGATGGAAAGGATGGAAGTTATGAAGTGACATTAGAAATACCAAGCACGTCTTCAACTTCCAATAAAAAGCCAGAATACAACACATTAGAAATACCTAATGTTGCTATGCATAGCATCAGATATGGTGTTGGCCTGCGTGCCACAGCTACCATCACCACTGCTGCCTTTATGGATGCTGGCTTGATCACTGAAGAAGACAAGAGACTTGTAGTTGATCACAATAAAGTCAAGAGGGCCCAAGAAAAAGTTATGAGATCCCTGGATCAGGAATTTGATGATCTTTGTAAGAACGGTGAAATTGACTGCATCTTCTTTGACGGCCGTCAAGATACAACTAAAGTTATGCTGAAAACAGACAATTCAGATCATCAGTTCCCCAGCATCATCAAAGAAGAGCATTATTCTGTGTGCAGTGAGCCAGGTGGAAGATATCTCTACCACTTCACTCCTGAGAAAGGCTCAATGAGAAAAAAACCTGCTGAAGTTATTCCTGATAATCTTGTAGATTTCATGAAGAAGAAGGGCATTGATAAAAGCCTGCAGGCCATTGGAGGTGATTCTACAAATGTTAACACTGGCTAGGAGGGTGGTTCCATGCATTGGGTAGAGGTCAAGCTTTGCCGTAAGCTGATCTGGTTGGTTTGTGCCCTCCACACTAACGAGTTACCCCTGCGACACTTGATCACAGCACTGGATGGGAAGACCTTGTCTAACAACAAGTGGACAGGTGACATTGGCAAGATGCTAGACACTGCAACCGAACTTGAAATTGATCCTTCATTCACCAAACTCTCAATTGGAGAGCCTCTTACTTCACTGAGTGACAATGTCGTAAAGGATCTCTACTGATCAAGCGTACGGGTATAGGATCACACAGGCCATAAGGACAGGAGAACTTCCCACAGATCTGGCCCTTCTTGAAATTGGTGCAGTGAGCCATTCAAGGTGGTTGACAACAGCAAACAGGCTTTGTCGCATATGGGTTTCAAAACATGGCCTTAAAGGCAAAACCCTCAACAACTTAAGACTGATAGTGGAATACATTGTTGGTGTGTACTACCCCTGTTGGTTCAACATCAAAGTAAAACACTCTTGGGTGGAAGGCCCACGCCACATCTTGTTTCAGCTGCGGCTAGTTAGGCTGCAAAAGAAGGCTGTAGTGGATGCTGTTTTGCCAACCATCAAGCGCTCAGCATGGTATGCATTCAGCGAAATGATAATCCAGACACTCTTGTGCTCAGATGACAGTGAGGAGAGGAGAGCTGGTGTCCAAAAGATTGTTGACATGAGGGGTGGAGATGATGACACACTTGGAGATCTTTCTGTACGTCCCAGGAAAACACCTTCCATCAACCCCAGTGCTTCTTCCGTGTTGGAGCTGACAGACTGGTCTGACGGCGTGACGGGGTATTTGAACCTCATTTGACATGTAAACTGACTACAGCGGAAGTAAAGAAGTTCTTTGACAAGCCTATGCAAGTTCCACAGTGGCCCTGTCATGCTCAGTCAATAGAGAGGTGTGTGAAACAAGTCACAGAGGCAGCAGGCAGGGTGTATACACATGAGAAACGTGAGGGCTATATCTGAGGCCAAGAAGCAAATCGGCGGCTGATGTCCAAGAACGAATCAAAGCAAGACTTGATGAAACTTGTTGTTTAAATATTTTTTTTTACTGATGTCATTACTTTCTAATGTTGTTTTATGATTACAAGGATATGTTTTATGATTACTAGGATATGTTTTATGCAGAGAAACTAAAATTTTTATACCATTACCTGACATTTTGAGAAGCTAAAATTAATAAATGTTGTTTTCCGAGAGCAATTTATGTTCTTTTTAATCAAACGTAGATTTACCAAACTAAGTGTTGAGCAATCACAAAAATAATAGCAGATTTGAATTCTTCACATCCAAAAACATATTTTTAAAACCCCTCAGTGAAGGAATTGGCAAAAATTAATTTTCATCTCCCAAATTGACACACCCTATTAGGTTAAGGCAACCCCTTTGGGGGAGGTCATCCTCCCTTCTCCCCCGAAACTCCCTCCCCTCTCCCCCTTGGCAGCATTGAGTTGTTGCATAACCCTTCCCCCCTTTACAGCATTGATGTTGCATAGCACTTGCAACATTGATGTCGCATACCCCCTCCCCCGTTGCTACATCCCCTCATCCCCTGTTGCATAATCCCTCCCTTTTGTTGCACAACCCTTTGCAACACCCTGCAACATTTATCGAAATTTGCAATTGCATTGCGACATTCTTGCACTCGTCCATTTTGTGCCCATACTACTTAAGCAATAAAGGAAAATCCAAAATACTTCTATAGCATGCGAAAAGGAAAATGAAAACTCCCACCAAATAAGGAAAGGAAATAATGAACTAACGGATGATCTGAAAGAAATATGTGAAACACTGAGAGCCCAGTATGAATCAGTCTTCAGACTGAGAGCCCAGTATAAATCAGTCTTCAGTACCCACAAAAGTGACAAAGTGATACCTGACACAGATACTTTCTTTGAAGAGAAATTGCAAGAAGATTGTATAACAGATTTTTATTTTATTCCAGAAGATGTAACGAGGGTTATAGAACAAGGGAAATCACATTCAGCTGCAGGTCTGGACAAATGGAACGCATTATTGATTAAAAACTGTAAAAATGAAATAGCTACACCCTTATACTGGATATAGAGAAGATCCCTAGACACTGGGAAAATACCGAGCATCTTGAAAAGAGCAAACATTGTCCCTATATATAAAGGAGAGGATAGATCTCAAGCATGGAACTATAGACTAGTGTCAGTGATGTTCCACCTGACCTAAAGTATTTGAAAGAATAGTTAGAGAAAATCTATGACTTCTTGGAGACACTGGAAAGATTCAACAAAAATCAGCACGGATTCCGATCAGGAAGATCATGCCTATCACAACTTATAGAGCACAGTAGTATAGCCGCAAAAGGTTAGAGTGCAGGAATGTTGCAAGTGATTACGTAATGTTGCAAAGGGGGGTGGGGGTGTTGCAAAAAAGAAAAGAAAAAAAGAAAAGAGTACTGGCCTTTGTTGCCAACCGGGGTTGCAAGGGGCATGCAACTTGGAGGCGGAGTTCTCCCCCAAGCTATTCCCCCCAAAGGGCCAGAAAGGAGAGAAAGGAGGAGAGAAAGGAGGAGAGGTGTTCACCTGGCAGGAGCCAAGTGCATATTAAGACTTCAGCCGAGTAGGCGTTGTTTTATAGGCTCCTAATCAGCCAGTTGGCTGAGCCAAGGGGGAGGGGTACACCTGAAGGAGAGAGAGAGAGAGAGTAGTTGCCTTTGATTGCAAGGCATGCAACTTGGAGGCGGAGTTCTCCCCCAAGTTATTTTCGTTTACCTAACCTAAGAGGCCTCTAAGGGGTTTTCCCAAAGGGCCAGAAAGAGAAGGACCAGAGGTCCTTGCTCGGCTGGGAGCCGAGCTTGTAATGACTCCGTCAGTCGTCTCTCGGTCTTTTATAAACCTCTATTCTGGTTGAGTTGCCAGATAGCGCCATGTATTCAGTTGCCAGATAGCGCCATGTGTTCCAGATAGCAAAAACCATATATTAATCAAATTACCACAATATATGATGGTAGATGAATCCAATTAAATTCTGTTTATTAAATAAATAATTTTTACACACTTAATTTTTATTATAAATATTTAAGTCACGAATATCAGTGGGGAAAAGAAAATTTACGAAACACACGAGCCTCATTCCCCCCCCCCCAATCCCCTGCGAAGAAAATTGAAAAAAAAAACGAAATCTAAAGAAATTAATCAATTGAAATTAGCCAAAATACACAGATAGCGCCATGTGTTCCAGATAGCAAAAACCATATATTAATCAAATTACCACAATATATGATGGTAGATGAATCCAATTAAATTCTGTTTATTAAATAAATAATTTTTCCACTACATTTTTTATTATAAATATTCGAATATCAGTGGGGAAAAGAAAATTTACGAAACACACGAGCCTCATTCCCCCCAATCCCCTGCGAAGAAAATTGAAAAAAAACGAAATCTAAAGAAATTAATCAATTGAAATTAGCCAAAACACAATCCACTATAACGGGGTCGGGCGACTAATGACATCTTTATATTTTCGAAGAACACCTGCTTGTTGAGAGATCTTCCTTCCAGACCGCTCTTGATGTGGATATATATATATATATATATATATATATATATATATAAACGAATAAACAACTCGTGCACACACACACACACACACACACACACACACACACACACGAGGAAAAGGAGACTCTGTGTCAATTCGAATCGTCCCATAGAGACCTTTTCGGCCGAGGGTTAATCCTTCTACAATCTATTCGAGCAAAAACCACCGCTCACTTCAAAATATTAATATTATCATTATTATTATTTCTACAATGAAAATATTTTATATTTACGCGTAATTTGTATGGTGTCATATTCTTAGATAACATCTCTGTTATTGAAAGAAATACACACAATTATATTAAATAACAATCAGCGAATGAAATAAGGTAGGCATACCTGAATGTACTAATATTATATATATATATATATATATATATAGAAAGAGAGCGAGAGTTTTGTTCAAATAAAGGAATCCAGTGGTGGCCAACCGATGCGTGCCATTTTTAGGTTAATTCGGATGCACAAAAAAAAAAAAAAAAAAATTGTGAAAAAATTACTAAACTTGTAAGTAAAAATAAAAATATAATATTTACCTTAAATAGAAATATAATGTGAAAAATATTTACATTAATTTTAGTTTACATCTTAACTGCTTAAATCTTTGATTTTTAATATTTAGTGTTAGAAGTGAAAATTTAGCACAATTCATACTAGACCTCGATGCGACACTTCAAAGTACTTGATAATATTTTGGGGAAAAATGGAAATATTATTTTCTCGAAAACTATGGGTGAGAGAAAAATTCTGAAACCATATTTGGAATCAGTATCAAAAGTTCTATAAGAAACACCAAATAATTTTCAAGAAATGTTGTTCCCTAGTGTAATTTCTCGCCGAATTGGAAAGGTTTTCACTCCGCGCCTTAGACCCACAGTTTAACGTGGATTCAGAAATACATCTCGTCGATTGCTCACTATTTCATCGAGATAATTAAAGCTCATATACAGGACCTGCATTGTCTATAAGATCTGCGGTAAACTCTGAGTAAATGGAAATATTATTTTCTCCAAAACTATGGGTGATAGAAAAATTCTGAAACCATATTTGGAATCAGTATCAAAAGTTCTATAAGAAACACCAAATAATTTTCAAGAAATGTTGTTCCCTAGTGTAATTTCTCGCCGAATTGGAAAGGTTTTCACTCCGCCTTAGACCCACAGTTTAACGTGGATTCAGAAATACATCTCGTCGATTGCTCACTATTTCATCGAGTCTCGTGCGGGTGAGCTTTATTTTCATATCCACCCCGTTGACAAGCAACTTCTCCTGGAAAGTGAAATGTGTGCAACCGTCCAAAACACTCGTATATTTTCTTTTTAGAATTTTTAAATTTGTCCTTTATACTATTTTCATCTTTAGTTTGGTAATATCCCTCGGCACATAAAAAGGTAGCCTTCGCTTCTTTGGAAAAGTTAAGGACATTTTCCAGATAGGCTCGTAGATGATAGTACCCCGTGCCTGCCGATATGTTGGTCTGATTTAAATATACGTCACACTGGTTGAATATGGAGTGCAGAAAGTTTGTTTCAGGGTATACAGCATATTTGTCATCGCAGACCGTTCCATCAGAATGGGCTATACGTAGCTTAGCGTACATGTGCACCAGCTTGGATCAAAAAAAGTAAGGGCCTGAGCTGGGTATCACGAATTCTATAGGTGCACTCGGGGAACTAATTGTGTTTAAAGGGTTAATTGTAATAAAGTCACTGTGCTCAATAGAAACTTGGGTTGGAGGCAGCTCAAAAAGGGACAGCTCCGATTTACAGCATTGTGAACTACATCGGTGGATGAAGCGTGCCATGGCGAAATAGTGACTCCTCTCTCGACAAGTGGTAAACAAACTATGATTCATGAGATCAATGTCCTTAGCTTATATCAGTCAAAAAAGTGGTCAACCATAGGTTTCATTCGCTTACAGCACTTCTTTTTTGATAGCCTTTTACGTTTAATACCACGTGACCCCTTCTTCTTCCGGGGAGCCCTCTTCTTCTTCTTCCCGCCACCACGCATTTTTCTCTTTGCATCTTTGATGATTTCGTCCCGTGTACGCTTTAAATGTTTTTTTAGAGCTTCTTTAGGTTTAGCCCCGGCCAATATGTCTTCTGCAGTGTTAAGGCCTGATTGTAGCGCTTTCCTTCCAAGGTATCTGGCCCCCCTCTTCAGCAAAGGAACAGCCGTACGTAGTATGGATGAAAAAATGGATTCAAGTCCACTACCGCGCTGGTATCTCACCCCTCGATAGACGGTGAAAGGCTTTCTATCCATTATAACTCAGTGCGTCGAAAGTGTAGCTTCACTGTTAAGCTCCCGTGACCGAATGGGAAGTTTTCACCCTCAATCGTTCATATATATATTGAGATATTGGTTATTAAATTAGTTGCGACATTCACATAATGGGGTCTGTCATATGTAATACACAAACTCCTTCCTCTATGGTTGGGGATGTGAGCAATGCGCAGCAGGCGTGCCTGGGTATCCCCAACAAACTGGTGCACCACTATATTACTGTAAATATAGCACATGTCTGGGGACCTTTCAGCCAATTTCTCCATCTTCAATTGATACATTAATCTGGACAAGTCATGCTGTGTCTCGTGAAATGTGTCTCTTTGGAAGACTGCGCTATATCGGCCATTGGTTAGAATTTGGAACTTTCTATGGTCTTTAATACGTCTGTTAGTCTTTGATTTTAGGATTAGTGTATGTGCAGGGTTGTTTACGATTTCGTATACTAAATCATTCGTAAGGTTTGAGTTTCTTAAACTTACGTTTAAGCCTCGGCCGAACCATATTGACCCGGTCCTAGTCTTACTTCTGTACTGTAATACCGTGCAGCCTTAGTCCGAGCGATACGCATAGTTTCATCCATAGCTACCCCAGCTTTTTCACACTCGTCAATGTCTCTAAGAATCGTAAAAACGATTTCTTTATGTTCAATATTTAAAAAGATGGTGTCCAGCTGAATTTCGCATATCCCCACCTCATACGAATCACGACCCAATTCAATGTGCTTGTGGAGCTCTGTTACAAAGTTGGCTAGTGTGTTGTTAGGGTGTACAGACAGGGACGAGGAGGACGGGAGTGTGACGTAGAAATGGTTAGGAGCCATGTTGCCTACTATTTAAGCTTCATTATTGCATCAGCTTTTATATAGGTGTTGAAGCTTTCTGGGTACCCTAGCCATTTCACCAGGTACATTTTTCTCTTTCCTGAACCTTTGCTTCCTAAAATTTTCTCAATTTTAAACACATTTTTTCCTAAATTAAACGCAACTTTCTGCATTTCCTCGCGGTAAAAACCTCCTGAGATTTCTTCCCCATTCAAATCTTCAATGTAATACATCATTATCTCACCTTTAGGTCTCATAGCCCTAACTTTAAAAATCTCGCGTGTCCATCCATGCTCAAAACCCTTTGCGAATTTGTTCCCCGAACGCGACAGCCTTACATAATCATTGATTTTGAAGCGCGCCGAGTGTGGTGTTGGTGGTGCTCCATCTCTCCTCGGGAGCGTACCTCGTTCTAAAACTTCGTTAGGTGTTGTCCCAATCGTGCGATGGTGTGAGCGGTTGTAGGATGATGCCAATGATTCCAGAATGTCTAGAAATCTGTATGTGTTTTCATGTGTAAAATAACGGTGCATGCGTTCCTTTATGGTGCGCTGAACTCTTTCAGCTAAAGAAGCCTTATGTATAGAATTGGTTGTGTAATAGCTGATATTAAACTCTGTCAACATGTTCTGAAAAGCACGGCCTATATATTCCTTCCCCATATCCGTACAAAAATAGCCAGGAGCCCTGTTTTCTTTTAACATTAGCGTTTTGGTGGCTTTAGCTACTGTTTCAGGTGATTTATTTTTCAGAGGAACTAGCCACAGATATCTAGAGAATACGTCTATTATGAATAGAATGTAGCGGTAACCGTCGTTATACACAGAATATCTTTGCATGTCTGTTAAATCTGCTTGCCAAATAGAATCAATCGAGGAAGCCGTTGTCTTGGCTGTTTTAAATCTTTTTCTCACAGGCTTATGAAGCGTATAAGCGTCCTGCTCCCTCAAAAATCTTTCAACATCTTTTTTTCCTACTCCGTAAACACTTCTGTACAGTCTATCTACGCCGCCGTAAGAGGATGGGTTAGAAATGTCATAATAGCGTTTAGTTAATACGTTAGCCATTTGCGTATTTTAGAGGCACGTGGGTAGGGTTGGTTTAACCTCTTCTTGCTCCTCTTCAAAGGTGTTACCGCCGGGGGTGACGGCTCCTTCAACTGTTTCACATGCGTTGCATGTTCCAAGTCTTTTAACCTGTTCAGATTTCCTAGCAACGTTTTAGGGACATTTATTTGTTGTAGTCTTGCTTTAATATGCTTCCATCCTGATGGTGATGGCCTATCCCACTTTCTCACCAGATCATGGACAATGTCTACGATATTCGATCCCTGTACCTTTGATCCTTCCACAATGAGCTCGCCTGTATCGGTCCATTGTATGGCTGGATCCTCACAATAGATTATAAAGACTTAAGCCTTTACTCATCAATGTATGTGGGAGGGTGCTTTTTAATACATGTTCGATATGTTGTGTGGCTAATCTTTTTGGTTGGTCAGCTGTATCGTCGGGCACAGATCCTATTTCGCCATGTCCATCGTCCCCCGTGCTGTGCCTAATAACCACAGGAATCTCTGTAGGGCTCTTATAATTTTCGTACTCGTGAAGAAATTTCTGCAGAGCTTCTTGGTATAAGATTCTTTTCTCATCAGGTGTTTTTTCACTGTTTAATAGGGCCAGCAATTCGCTTTCCATTCTTTTAAGTCTGCTTTTACGGGGATCTAGATCCGTGTCTGGATTCCTTTGCAGTGAAGCGTACACCTCGTGGGGAATCACTACCACTTTCTTCATTATATTAATCTAGTCAGTAAAGGACCCAAAACTGAAAATAAGATGGGGAGAAATGACCCTCCTGTTTGTACAATAATTCGTTTTTTCTTCGCTACAGTTTGACTTTTACGAGCGAGTGCACGTATTATGTTCTTGTAGCGGCGTAGGCGAGCCTTCTGATGGGTTTTCATTGATACATTGCAATTTATAACGTTAAGACAGATTTCACAGATGCATTTTAAAAAGTCGGCGTCGATATTTTTAATAAACATCTGCTGCATTGCCCGGGGCAGTCGATGATAGATTTTTATTAATTCACAGTATTTCTTTAGTCTCTTTGTCATTCTGGAATATACACCGTTTCAGGCTCGTTTGGAAATATATTCGTTCGTAGAAGCACTCTAAACGTGTTTCGCGGATGAAGGTCGCAAAGCAAATATCCGTAACGCGTGTTTGTAGCTTCTTTATAAACTTCCAGAAACTCCTTACGCTGATTCGGAAACATTTGATTGGCTAATACCCCAATTTGTGATACATCTCTACGTTGCGCGAATAAGACTAGATATTGTGTATTAACGACACATCGCGCATGTATCTATTTTTGAAAAATAGATTCTGATTGATGAAGAACACGCTTATGTTAAGATGGTGGGAGAATACTGTAAATGTCTCGGCAAACGTTTTATCCATCTCCAACATGAGATCGTCAATTACAATAACTGTATGTTCATTTCCCTTTAACGAATTAACGTCATATACGCCTTTGTGGAACAAAATATCATCTTGGTACTCGTTGAACACTGATTGATACGTCGAATAGCACCATATAACTTTATGCACAAATTTCGAGAACATCTCTCCCTTTTCTTTAATGATTTTAAGCATAAACACAGTTTTACCACATCCTGTAGGTCCAGATATAATACATGTGGATGGGCTCGTGGATCTGAATTTTTCTACAGAGTCCATTTCTAACACGTCACACTCCTAAGTGGGTCATTTACAAAATATTACAAATTTTGAGTGCTGTTCCTTATATTTTGCTTCCTTCTCCCACAGAACCGTGAATGACGATGAGGTAGAGCACCCCATCATTGACATTACGGACGACCTCGACGACAGTGTAGTTGTGATCTCCTCCCCTGCCAACGAACCCTCACCAGCGATACCGGTAGCACGTCCAAAGCGGAGGTGTGAGAACCCCACGTCAGATATAAAGCGACCGAAATACGCGCCTGTTGCAGCGGTAATAGAACTCCAACCCTCAACCTCTTACGCAACAATCCCACCAGCAGCACCTCCCGCTAATATATCCCCTTATTCATCCGCCACAGTTGCCCCCCGTTCTGTTAAGTCTACAATAATAGATCCCCAACCCTCAACCTCCTACGCAACAGGCCCCCCATCAGCACCTTCCGCTAATATACCCCCTAATTCATCCGTCACAGTTGCCCCCCGTTCTGTTGAGGATGCTATAACGATCGAATTGGTGCGATCCGCAGCCCCCACCCCAGCCTTGACTAGAAATTGGTATAGAGTCAGGGTCGACCCTAGAGTCCATGTATAGCAATGGAATTGAGCGCGAGCTACGCCGGGTTGTACAGCGTATTGTAGAGTTTGCTCTTCAGAATCGCGACGAGCGTGAAGTCAGGACGAGTCTGTCCTTTGGATTCGGGTCAGATGACGGTGATGTAGACGATTATTGGGTGATAGTGCCATTTAGACGTTTGGCGGCTGAAGATGTAGAATATATATTAGGACGTATAATGCAAGCCGCCCAAAGTAGTATAGCCTTCAATATGGACAACTTCACGGTAAATATTGACCGTGTATTCCGTGTTGCGGGTCATAGTGCCATACCGTATACTCTTAACTTCAATTCTCCGACTATTTACCGAAAGCATATAAACGTCGATCGTGGTTGCGGCTTTATAGCAGTACTCTTAGCACGTATGTTTACTGTACAAAATACACAGGCCCCAAAAATTTGGTTGCCTACGGTCGTGGAGCGTGCCCGTAAACTAGCTGTAGACTGTGAACTTGAATTTGACTGTAATATGGGTCCTGAAGAGCTGAGAAGGGTAGAACAGGAAATGAATGTCCGTATAGTTGTATTTGGGCTGGTTGATCGTCGTAGGACTGCGTATGTTTTTAAAAGCTGTGTGAGAAATCGTACAAGGCCCCTACTTATTTTAGGATTGTCAGGGACAACGTATCTCCCCATCCGTAATATAAGGTGGCTTTACGCGAGTTATGACAAAAGTCGAAAATATGGGAGACATCATGATTTGTGTAAGGGGTGCCTCGAGTTTGCGGATGATATTGTGAGACATTGTAAAGAATGTCACATGGTATGTGAGCAGTGTAAAAGCACCAAATGTGAAAGCCGTGTAGTTGATGCTGAAAAGTGAGACTGTGATGTGTGTAGACGCACATTTTTCAATAATAGCTGTTTTGATTTCCATAAATCAATTGGCACGTGCAGGAAAATGAGAATCTGTGAATGTGGTATGTTTCACACAATGGATAATTGGGGAAAATTTAAGCACAAGTGTGACGTAATTCACTGTCCTACATGCCAGGAGGAATATAAGGCGGATGGAGTAAAGCATGTATGTTATATGAAAGATGCTAAGCCTAAAAATAACCCTTGTATAACTGTATACTACGATATAGAAACATATACGAACGCTGAAACCAAAGAGGTAATTCCACATTTACTTGTGAGCCCCATCTGTGATGAGTGTATGGGTATCGAATGTGACGAGTGCCCCAAATGCGGTAAACGGACAAACGTTTTTAGAACGAATGTCCGCGATAGTCCTGTGAAACTATTTGTGTCCTATATTGTCAAGTTAGCCGACAAGTTCAAAAAAATGACTGTGTATATTCTCGCCCATAACGGGGCAAAGTTTGACACGCAGTTCCTTTATAAGGAGTTGCTTGAACACGAATCCTCTGAGATATTTACAGGTGATCCATTGAAAAGAGGCAACAAATTAATACAGATGCAGATAAGAGGCAATGTACAATTTAAAGATACTTTATTATTCACACCTTGTAAATTAGCAAAGCTACCCAAGGTGATGGGAGTAGCAGCTGAAGTTTCCAAAGGATACTTCCCTTACACTTTCCTCACCAGCGAGACTTTAAACTACGTAGGCCCACCACCGCCCAAACATTATTTTGACTGTATGGATGAATGTGAAGACTTTGATCGATACTACAACAGTTTTAATGAAAGTAACCCTTATAATATAGCTGATGAATGTGAGCGTTATTGCGTGAATGATGTGCTCGTGCTTCGAGTATGTTTCCAGGCCTTTAGAAGGATGTACATAGCCCGTTTCAAATGCGATCCACTGCAAGTCGCAACAACCATCGCATCATTATGTTTTACGGTGTTCAAGAATAACTTCATGCCTAAAGACACCTTAGCCATTATTCACCGAAACAACCCCCGCAGTTACGGACACAAGGCTATTTACTGGCTCATACACCTACAGCAACAGACACGTGTTTACATAAAGCACGCCCGCAACACGGGTGAAATACCCATTAAGATTAATGGACGTGTTTTTTGGGTTGATGGGTTAAGTGAAAACCGTGTCACTGGTGTGAAGACTGTGTACTCCTTTAACGGTTGCTGGTGGCATGGATGCCCCCGTCCTGAGTGCGGAATCGCCGGAGATATCCACGGTAAATCTCCTGCCGACTGTCTTGCATGGACCCGCACCCGCGATCAACTTATAGGATCACAGTTCACTCACAAAGTCTTGTGGGAGCATGAATATGATGCACGGATGGAGACAGACGAGGTGTACCGTGAGGAAATAAACACGATCAAGCGTTCAATGGTGCTGGATCCTCTCAAATGTGGTGATAGCTTGTTTGGAGGACGTACAAATCCATTCAGAATATACTTTCCACCTACGGAGGGCGTGAAGCTCCATTACTACGATTTCTGTTATTTATACCCATACGTGATGAAGAACAATCCGTACCCCGTGGGAGCTCCTGAGAAACTGGTGGGACCTAACCTGCCATCCACCAATGAATTTTCAAGAAATTGGAATGATCGTTACTTTGGGCTCTCTTTCGTAGACGTACTCCCCCCACGCAATTTATGGATGCCAATCTTACCTGTCGTTATCGACGACAAGCTCATGTTTCCCCTGTGCGTGAAGTACGCGGAAGAGGATAACGGCGATTGTAACCATATACCCCACCAGCGTAAGATCAGAGGCGTATATACAAGTCCTGAGCTGGCCCTAGCCGTACGCCATGGTTATAGAATACTGAAGATACATGAGGTGTGGAGGTTTCAGAAGCTACCCAACCTTTTCACACCATATATAAACGCCTTTTTGAAGGATAAGGTTGAGGCATCAGGGTATCCGCGAGGAAGTTGATACCGAAGATGAAAAGTCTGCCTATATTCAACGTTACCGCGACCGCGAAGGTATACAACTTGATCGTGCCCAAATTGCAAAGAATCCTGGCAAGCGCTTTAGTGCAAAGTTGTGTCTAAACAGTCTATGGGGAAAATTTGCGCAGAATACCGGCAAAGGGAACATTCATTTGGCACAAAGTTATAGCGATGTCTGGGATTATGCCAATGCTCCCGATAAAGAGGTCATGGAGATCGTGAATGTAGGTAATACTTACATAATAAAGTACAACACTGAATTGGCCACAGATACCTCAAGGGTTACAAACATACCTGTGGCCAGCTTCACAACAGCCTACGCCCGTATAAAACTTTGGGGTCTATTGCATTCTCTTGGGCGGAGAGTATTGTATGCCGATACAGATAGCGTGATATTCACAGAGAGGGAGGGTGAATACATGCCGCTATTGGGGAGTTCCTCAGCGAACTCACTGATGAGATCAAGGATGAGTATGGGGACAACGCATACGCCGACTCTTTTGTCTCAACAGGACCTAAAACTTATGGGGTACGGGTCAGGGTGTGGGAGGAAATGAAATATATCGTGAAGGCAAAGGGTATTACGCTCAACCATGCGAATCGGCGGGTTGTTAACTTTGAATCGTTGAAGGATCTAGTGTGTTTGGACGATGATGAGGGCGAACGACCTCCCCAACTAATTGTAGGCACCCACAATTTTCGAGCGCAGAAGCTGGGGGGCGTGAAGGAACTTAGGGGTACGAAGGTGTGCCGTAACACCTATAGGAAACGTTACCAGTCACCTGGTACCTATGATACCGTACCCTTTGGATACCATAACGCTTGATGCTTCTATTGTTAACTGACAAGTATTTGTCTTGTATATAATCGTATCTATTGATTTATTACACGTATTTGTAAATATATATATATATAACTTGAATATCTCGTTTATTAAATCGTATTTGTAAATATATTATATATATATATATATATATATATATATATATATATATATACTTGAATATCTCGTTTATTAAATCGTATTTGTAAATATATATAACTTGAATATCTCGTTTATTAAATAAATCATGTTTCAATTAGCGTTTTACTTTCTCCTTTGTGTGTGTGTGTGTGTGTGTGTGTGCGCAGGTGAAAGTTCTAAGCTCCGCCCACTGTAAGACCGTGAGTCATGCTACTATCTGGGAGTCCCTGCGTGGTCAGTCGACTGCAGTAAGCCCGAGAGATCAGACGTATATTCAGAAGAAAAGATCAGACGTGTATTCAAATGGCTACCTTTAATATTGCTTGTACAACGTTTATGAAATGGTATTCAGCAAAGTGCCAGGATGTGGTGGATACCGAAAAACTTCCTATTCCTCCCTCCTATGCCTCTTTTAATGGCGAATTCCAGCCGCACTGAGATGTTTCCGCTCTGCTGTGGGGTTAAATGGGTATTTACGCTAGCAGATAAGTCAGGTGTAATGTCAAACGGATAAAGGTTAAATTGATCAATGAATTCTTCCTGCGTTACCCCATTACCAAGCTCATCTCAATCACCTGCAATATGGGTCAGATTAATATAGGCTCTGGCACAAAGAGGTAACACAGCGTCTGATGAATAGTCCGTACCCATTGTTCGGCCCAAAGCAGTGCCATTAACGTATAGAGTTATATTTTTAAGTCCGAAATTCTCGAATTTAAAGGCACTCTTTTTATATTTTCCATTCACCGAAGCATGGTCCTGCATACCGATTAATATCCTTTTAGGAAGATTTCCCAGGGCAATTTTTCTATCTGCTTCGATGCCAACCCTGCAGGAACCGTATATAGTTTGATTTGTACTCTGTTAATAGGATATTTCACTGTAGCGTTTAGTAAATTTTTCTCAATTTCTAGTTGTTTTGGTGAACTTAATTTCACACGCCGTACGCGGAGGTATGTGTCCATAATGTGAACCACAACGGGCTTTGCACCCTCCTCTTGATCAGCATCCAGATGTAAGCAGATCTCAGGACTCGTGCGGGTGAGCTTTATTTTCATATCCACCCCGTTGACAAGCAACTTCTCCTGGAAAGTGAAATCTGTGTGCAACCGTCCAAAACACTCGTATATTTTCTTTTTAGAATTTTTAAATTTGTCCTTTATACTACTCTCATCTTTAGTTTGATAATATCCCTCGGCACTTAAAAAGGTAGCCTTCGCTTCTTTGGAAAAGTTGAGGACATTTTCCAGATAGGCTCGTAGATGATAGTACCCCGTGCCTGCCGATATGTTGGACTGATTTAAATATACGTCACACTGGTTGAATATGGAGTGCAGAAAGTTTGTTTCAGGGTATACAGCATATTTGTCATCGCAGACCGTTCCATCAGAATGGGCTATACGTAGCTTAGCGTACATATGCACACAACTTGGATCAAAAAAGTAAGGGCCTGAGCTGGGTATCACAAATTTTATAGGTGCACTCGGGGAACTAATTGTGTTTAAAGGGTTAATTGTAATAAAGTTACTGTGCTCAATAGAAACTTGGGTTGGAGGCAGCTCAAAAAGGGACAGCTCCGATTTACAGCATTGTGAACTACATGGGTGGATGAAGCATGCCATGGCGAAATAGTGGCTCCTCTCTCGACCAGTGGTAAACAAACTATGATTCATGAGATCAATGTCCTTAGATTATATCATTCAAAAAAGTGGTCAACCATAGGTTTCATTCGCTTACAGCACTTCTTTTTTGATGGCCTTTTACGTTTAATACCACGTGACCCCTTCTTCTTCCGGGCAGCCCTCTTCTTCTTCCCGCCACCACGCATTTTTCTCTTTGCATCTTTGATGATTTCGTCCCGTGTACGCTTTAAATGTTTTTTTAGAGCTTCTTTAGGTTTAGCCCCGGCCAATATGTCTTCTGCAGTGTTAATACCTGATTGTAGCGCTTTCCTTCCAAGGTATCTGGCCCCCCTCTTCAGCAAAGGAACAGCCGTACGTAGTATGGATGAAAAAATGGATCCAAGTCCACTACCGCGCTGGTATCTCACCCCTCGATAGACGGTGAAAGGCTTTCTATCCATTATAGCTCAGTGCGTCGAAAGTGTAGCTTCACTGTTAAGCTCCCGTTACCGAATGGGAAGTTTTCACCCTCAATCGCTTATATGTATTGAGATATTGGTTATTAAATTAGTTGCGACATTCACATAATGGGGTCTGTCATATGTAATACTCAAACTCCTTCCTCTATGGTTGGGGATGTGAGCAATGCGCAGCAGGCGCGCCTGGGTATCCCCAACAAACTGGTGCTCCACTATATTACTGTAAATATAGCACATGTCTGGGGACCTTCAGCCAATTTCTCCATCTTCAATTGATACATTAATCTGGACAAGTCATGCTGTGTCTCGTGAAATGTGTCTCTTTGGAAGACTGCGCTATATCGGCCATTGGTTAGAATTTGGAACTTTCTATGGTCTTTAATACGTCTGTTAGTCTTTGATTTTAGGATTAGTGTATGTGCAGGGTTGTTTACGATTTCGTATACTAAATCATTCGTAAGGTTTGAGTTTCTTAAACTTACGTTTAAGCCTCTCACAACATCCTCGGCCGAACCATATTGACCCGGTCCTAGTCTTACTTCTGTACTGTAATACCGTGCAACCTTAGTCCGAGCGATACGCATAGTTTCATCCATAGCTACCCCAGCTTTTTCACACTCGTCAATGTCTCTAAGAATCGTAAAAACGGTTTCTTTATGTTCAATATTTAAAAAGATGGTGTCCAGCTGAATTTCGCATATCCCCACCTCATACGAATCACGACCCTTCAATGTGCTTGTGGAGCTCTGTTACAAAGTTGGCTAGTGTGTTGTTAGGGTGTACAGACAGGGACGAGGAGGACGGGAGTGTGACGTAGAAATGGTTAGGAGCCATGTTGCATACTATTTAAGCTTCATTATTGTATCAGCTTTTATATAGGTGTTGAAACTTTCTGGGTACCCTAGCCATTTCACCAGGTACATTTTTCTCTTTCCTGAACCTTTGCTTCCTAAAATTTTCTCAATTTTAAACACATTTTTTTCTAAATTAAACGCAACTTTCTGCAATTCCTCGCGGTAAAAACCTCCTGAGATTTCTTCCCCATTCAAATCTTCAATGTAATACATCATTATCTCACCTTTAGGTCTCATAGCCCTAACTTTAAAAATCTCGCGTGTCCATCCTTGCTCAAAACCCTTTGCGAATTTGTTCCCCGAACGCGACAGCCTTACATAATCATTGATTTTGAAGCGCGCAGAGTGTGGTGGTGGTGGTGATCCATCTCTTCTCGGGAGCTTACCTCTTTCTAAAACTTCGTTAGGTGTTGTCCCATCGTGCGATGGTGTGAGCGGTTGTAGGATGATGCCAATGATTCCAGAATGTCTAGAAATCTGTATGTGTTTTTATGTGTAAAATAACGGTGCATGCGTTCCTTTATGGTGCGCTGAACTCTTTCAGCTAAAGAAGCCTTATGTATAAAATTGGTTGTGTAATAGCTGATATTAAACTCTGTCAACATGTTCTGAAAAGCACGGCCTATAAATTCCTTCCCCATATCCGTACAAAAATAGCCAGGAACCCTGTTTTCTTTTAACATTAGCGTTTTGGTGGCTTTAGCTACTGTTTCAGGTGATTTATTTTTCAGAGGAACTAGCCACAGATATCTAGAGAATACGTCTATTATGAATAGAATGTAGCGGTAACCATCGTTATACACAGAATATCTTTGCATGTCTGTTAAATCTGCTTGCCAAATAGAATCAATCGAGGAAGCCGTTGTCTTGGCTGTTTTAAACCTTTTTCTCACAGGCTTATGAAGCGTATAAGCGTCCTGCTCCCTCAAAAATCTTTCAACATCTTTTTTCCTACTCCGTAAACACTTCTGTACAGTCTATCTACGCCGCTGTAAGAGGATGGGTTAGAAATGTCATAATAGCGTTTAGTTAATACGTTAGCCATTTGCGTATTTTAGAGGCACGTGGGTAGGGTTGATTTAACCTCTTCAAAGATTTAAGCAGTTAAGATGTAGTTATAAGAATATGACACCATACAAATTACGCGTAAATATAAAATATTTTCATTGTAGAAATAATAATAATAATAATGATAATAATAAGAATTGTTGTGAAAGGTGGTTTTGCTCGAATAGCTTGGACGAAGGATTAACCCTCGGCCAAAAAGGTCTCTAGGGTACGATTCGAAATGACCTAGTTTCTGCCTTTCCTCGTGTGTGTGTGTGTGTGTGTGTGTGTGTGTGTGTGTGTGTGTGGTGTGTTGTGCACGAGTTGTTTATTCGTTTATTATATATATATATATATATATATATATATATCCACATCAAGAGCGGTCTGGAATGAAGATCTCTCAACAAGCAGGTGTTCTTCGAAAATATAAAGATGTCATTAGTCGTCCGACCCCGTTATAGCAGATTGTGTTTTGGCTAATTTCAATTGATTAATTTCTTTAGATTTCGTTTTTTTTCAATTTTCTTCGCAGGGGATTGGGGGGAATGAGGCTTGTGTGTTTCGTAAATTTTCTTTTCCCCACTGATATTCGAATATTTATAATAAAAATTAAGTGTGTAAAAATTATTTATTTAATAAACAGAATTTAGTTGGATTCATCTACCATCATATATTGTGGTAATTTGATTAATATATGGTTTTTGCTATCTGGAACACATGGCGCTATCTGTGTATTTTGGCTAATTTCAATTGATTAATTTCTTTAGATTTCGTTTTTTTCAATTTTCTTCGCAGGGGATTGTGGGGGTGGGGGAATGAGGCTCGTGTGTTTCGTAAATTTTCTTTTCCCCACTGACATTCGAATATTTATGATAAAAATTAAGTGTGTAAAAATTATTTATTTAATAAACAGAATTTAATTGGATTCATCTACCATCATATATTGTGGTAATTTGATTAATATATGGTTTTTGCTATCTGGAACATATGGCGCTATCTGTGTATTTTGGCTAATTTCAATTGATTAATTTCTTTAGATTTTGTTTTTTCAATTTTCTTCGCAGGGGATTTGGGGGGGGGGGGATGAGGCTCGTGTGTTTCGTAAATTTTCTTTTCCCCACTGATATTCGAATATTTATAATAAAAATTAAGTGTGTAAAAATTATTTATTTAATAAACAGAATTTAATTGGATTCATCTACCATCATATATTGTGGTATTTTATATGGTTTGTGCACACGAGTGGTTCATTAGTTTATTATATATACAAGTACAATTTAATAAATATTGCTATCTGGAATACATGGCGCTATCTGGCAACTCAGCAACTGCATACATGGCGCTATCTGGCAACTCAGCAACTGCATACATGGCGCTATCTGGCAACTCAGCAACTGCATACATGGCGCTATCTGGCAACTCAGCAACTGAATAGAGGCTTATAAGAGACCGAGAAGCTGATGAGGCTATATAAAGACCGAGAAGCTGATGACGGAGTCATTGCACGCTCGGCTCCCAGCCGAGCAAGGACCTCTGGTCCTTCTCTTTCTGGCCCTTTGGGAAAACCCCTTAGAGGCCTCTTAGGTTAGGTAAACGAAAATAACTTGGGGGAGAACTCCGCCTCCAAGTTGCATGCCTTGCAATCAAAGGCAACTACTCTCTCTCTATCTCCTCTCTCTCTCTCTCCTTCAGGTGTACCCCTCCCCCCTTGGCTCAGCCAACTGGCTGATTAGGAGCCTATAAAACAACGCCTACTCGGCTGAAGTCTTAATATGCACTTGGCTCCTGCCAGGTGAACACCTCTCCTCCTTTCTCTCCTTTCTGGCCCTTTGGGGGGAATAGCTTGGGGGAGAACTCCGCCTCCAAGTTGCATGCCCCTTGCAACCCCGGTTGGCAACAAAGGCCGGTACTCTTTTTTCTTTTTTTTTTCTTTTTTTCTGTTTTCCCCTTTTTGCAACACCCCCACCCCCCTTTGCAACAACCCCCACCCCCTTTGCAACATTACGTAATCACTTGCAACATTTCTGCACTCTAACCTTTTGCGGCTATACTACTAAGCACTATAACAATATCCTAGATGCACTGGAGGGCAATGAAAACTACGATGTCATGTGTACGGATTTTGCTAACGCTTTCAACAAATGTGATCATATATAATAGCACATAAAATTAAATATATGTGAATAACAGGCAAAGTGGGAAAATGGATCTACAACTTCCTCAGAGAACGTTTACAGGTCGTGAAAATTAAAGGTATATCATCATCAGAATCAGAAGTACGCAGGTCAGTACCACAAGGTACAGTATTGGCCCCACTCCTGTTCATTATCATGCTAACAGACATAGAAAGTGGAGTAAACAGCAACAGTATTGTAACATCCTTTGCAGACGACACAAAGATCAGCAGAAAAATCAGCGATGCAAAAGAGGTGGAGGCCTTGCAGAGGGACATGAACAAAATATACAAGTGGTCAGAAGACAACAACATGACATTTAACACCGAGAAATTTCAGCTCTTGAGATATAGAAATGAGGAACTTAAACAGACTGCATATTATGCTCCAGATAGATAGGAAATTCAGAGAAGCATGAAAGCGATCGATTTCGGACTTATAATGACCGATGATGCGAAATTCGAAACACAAAATCAGATAGCGGGAAATAAAGCAAAAAGAGTCGCGGGTCAGGTACTAAGAACGTTCAAAAGAAGGGACAAGAAAGTAATGATTCCCCTGCTGAAAACACTGATCATACCAAAACTTGAATACTGCTCAGTTTTGACGTCCCCATATAAAAAGGAAGAAACTAATAAACTAGAAGAAACTCAGAGACATTTCACAGCTAAGACTGATGGCTGCAAAGACCTCAACTACTGTGAAAAACTACTAAAATCTGTACTCCCTGGAAAGAAGAAGAAGAGAGGTATACCATAATCTACATATGGAAAATGATCTAAAAACTGGTACGAAACCTAAAACTAAACCCAATTACCATCGAAACAATGCTGGAAAATAGGAAAGGCAGAATGTATAGCGTTCCCAAATTAAAGTCCCGACAAGGGACCTCTTCAACACTGAAGGAAAATAGTTTGGTTGTCAGGGAGCCAAGACTTTTTAACCGGCTTCGAAAGGACCTCAAGAACGTTACAGGGGTCAAAGGTGAAATCTTCAAAAGAAGACTAGATGCCTGGCTCAGGACGGTACGGTACCAGATGAGCCGGGTATACCTGGCTATGTGCGGTGGAGAGCGCAAGAGAACAACTCGCTCCTCACCAAGCCAGGCCCAGAAGGGGGGCCACGAGCTTGACCTTCGTGTGAAGAGAGACCAACACAAGGAACTTAAATGAGGTTAATGAAGAATGAGGTATAAAAAAGGGGTACATTTTAAAAAGGCTATAAAATCAACATTTGTCATTTAATTTTAATAAAACTTCTACACAATAAAACATATGTATTTTATCCATATGCAAACAAGTTTTCAGACTAAAATATCAAATAATTCAAATTTTATCAACATTTAACGAGAGTATGATTTTTCTATTTAACATGCAAAAATTATTAAGCCTTTTTAATATTTTTTATAAAAATAATTTTTAACGTAAAATTTACCTGAAATTATTAAAAAAATTGTTCAAAGTGCTTTCCTTCCATTTCAATAACTTTTTTTATTCTTGGCCGGAATTCATCTATGGCTCGATTTACTTGTTCCTGTGGAAGCTCTTCCCATTTTTGAATGATGATCTCGCGTAAATGAGCGACATCTTTTATCCTAGTCCTGTAAACTCGCTCTGCTAAGTTCTCCCATATTCCGGCCAAGAATAAAAAAAGTTATTGAAATGGAAGGAAAGCATTTCGAACAATTTTGTTAATAATTTCAGGTAAATTTTACGTTAAAAATTATTTTTAAAAAATATTAAAAAGGTTTAATAATTTTTGCGTGTTAAGTAGAAAAATCATACTCTTTCGTTAAATGTTGATAGAATTTGAATTATTTTATATTTTAGCCTGAAAACTTGTTTGCCTATAGATAAATACATATGTTTTATTGTGTAGAAGTTTTATTAAAATTAAATGACAAATGTTGATTTTATAGCCTTTTTAAAATGTACCCTTTTTTTATGGCACACTGGTTATATATATATATATATAGATGACAGAATTAAGAATTGCGGATAAAATACTACTGTTTTTAAAGTTGGAAATAAGAGAAAAAGCACAACACACACACACACACACACACACACACACACACAATGTGCACATCTCCACATAAGCGAGATCCCGACTTCTTTTAAATCCATATATCTTAAATAGTAATTAACCAAACCCAATTTAATCTAACTTAATCTTAATGTCATCGAACCGAGAAGGTCGCCATAAGTGTTTCGGGCGCAATTGAAGTCTTAATGGTTGATTTTTTTTCTGTTGTCCTTAAGTAGTGAGGTGCTCGCTAATCTAGCCTAGCCTAGTCTAACCTAACCAAACCTTAATTAACCTAACCTACCGTAACCTAATCTAATCAGGACCAACGTATCTTTTACGACAATAAAATTGTTTTTAGATTAATTTTTTAAGCTTTCGAGGTACCAAAAGTGTTAACTCACTCTCACCCATTATATCTGTGAATTATCACACACTCGACCTCACTTACGTTCAATTGCCAACGCACACAACACACACACACACAGAGTTTGTTTTCCACATATTTTGTATTTAATAACGTCAGAAATTTTAAACGATGTCACTGTTACATGCAATATAAGTTCAAAATGTAAATATATTCTCAAATGCAGTCTTATCACTTTATTGATTTTTGCCTTCTCACTATTATTTAACTGATATTGTTAATATTAACGGAAGAAATAACCCAATTTTTTTATTTTAAACACGCTGTGCCTTCGGCACCGGCTTGCGTGCTTCGCACAGGCCGCCTTCGCCCTCTCCCCCATTACCCCCACTCCCCCATTACCCCCCTCCCCCATTACCCCACCCCACTCCCCCGTTACCCCCACCCCTCCCCACTACCAACGCCACCCCCTCCCTCCCCCACTACCCCAACCACTCCCGTTACCCCACCCCTCCCCCACTACCAACGCCACACCCTCCCCTTCCCCACTACCCCAACCACTCCCCGTTACCCCACCCCTCCCCCATTACCCCCACCCCCAGGGGGAAGGGGCTGGCACCTCGCAACAATTGATCACCGTTGCAATTGCATATGCACTCGAACATTTTGCAGTCATACTAGTAGTGCTGGGCAAGTTCCGCACACCTTCCGCACAAATATGCATGTAGCATTGTGAAAGGTATAAAAGTTGTTAATGATAATGCTGAACGAGCAGTGGCCCTCATTGAACAGTTTAATTGCCGATTAACTCACGACGAGGAGCAACTGCAATATCTGATGCAGGTTGTCGCTAATCATCGTCGAAAATATCCTGACAGCAGAAAATACACACTTGAGCCCAATATTCAATAACACTTTTTTTGTAATATGAAAATATGTTGCTTTGGTTTCTTGTAACATTAAAAATATTTTGTTTTTATTTCTTGTAATATGAAGAATATATTGTTTTTTGCTTATCATGTTTTGGGATGTTATGTTTTTTTGGAAAGAACGCTTAGTTTTATGATCCTACTTACATGGAGATTTATTTAAATTTTTGTAGCATATTTGAGATACCGCGAAGATTATTTATGTTTATTTTCTTAAAGTATTCATCATTTATATTGTTTTATTAGTCACCCTTTATTTTAGTTTCCGTTTGATAAAATTTAAAAAAATTACCCATGAAATACAAAACTTTATTAAGCCTGCGCAACCCCTAAATATTCCCTAAAATAGAAGAAACTCTATGAGATAAATTCATTCATTCAAGAGTATCTAATTATGGGTTGGGAGCCTGGAAAATTTAATATCGAAATTTTTTTATATTTGTAAGAACCACCCTAATATATATATATATATATATATATATATATATAATATATATATATATATATATATATATATATATATATGGTTGAACTCAGAATGGTTCCCTGAGGTTTTTTATGATACACACAGACCCTAGATCAGTGGTGCACAAACATTTTGATATGAGGGCCAAGCGAAGAAAATAACTAAATGTATTAGCCTACTTACTTTCCATCTAAGTCATAAATTGGGTCACTTTTATATTCTAACTTTTTCATTGAATTGAAAAGACCCGTGGGGCCACTGAAAAGACCCGTGGGGGACACATTTTGCCGGCGGGCCAGGGTTTGTGCATCACTGCCCTAGATCCTGTCCGAAAGCTGGATTCTATCTGCTTTGCAGATAGCTGGTGACGGAAGCTATATTTTTTGGGCCTCTTTGCGGGTGACCCGTTGCCCACGTCGGGCTAACATCATGAAAAAGAAAAAACTATAGTGTTTGTCATTTACCATTACTTATTCGGACTATAATGGATTTAATTTTCCCAGAAGAGTTCCTTGTTCCATGCACAATTTTGAGGTATACATTATATTTATAACTAAAGTAAAAGTATGCCAGGAAATATTTTCATTCTAATGATTTGTGTGACTCCTTTTGGTTTTTAAAAGCTCTTCAACTCAACTTGGTATCGACTTCACCACTGATTTACAAAAACATATTTGTAACTTCTGGATCGCTCAGCCAGCACTTACGGAAGTGTTAATAAGCTTTTTACCTTAGCTGAAGTGTCCTCCTTTTGCATTCGGCTCTTCAAAATTGACCAAAGATTTTCGAATGGATTCAGATTTGATGAATTTCGGGGCCAATCTAATCTTCAAAGCACTTTCCCTCAAAAAACTTCTCACAACATTTGTTGTATGACGTGGTGCCAAATCTTGTTGATACAACCATTTTCTCTGTCCAAAACAGTTGTTAGCGAGAGGCAACAACTTTTCTTTCAACATTGGTATATTTTGTGGCCATTCATCACTCCATTCACAAGAAACAAAACTCTTGTTTCATGGATTCCAAAGCAGGACTAAACCATAACCTTCTCAGGACGTGGGCTACGTTGTGTCCAGTATCGTAACACCGTCTCCCATCGATCAGCAAAGTTAAGCGACATTGGGTCTGGAAAGTAGCTGATGGGAGACTCTCCTCCGTGTCCAAATTATGTAGCAACCCCTGGTTCGGATCCCACGGAAAGCTGTAAGTCCCTTCTATCATATGACATTGGATGTCGCGAAGGAGGTTAAACAACCCTACCATTAAGTTACATTCTCAGGATGTTTCTTGGTACAAGACAGGTGAATAGTTGATCTCTTGTCATTTTTCATTTTTCTTACGAAGGGTGTTTGAACTCCGGAAACCAGAAAATGAGACTCATTGCTAAAAATTACTTGAGAAAAATAAACTATAATTCTAACATGTCTCCAGAAAACATACACCTGTAAACATACAAAGCTGTTCATAGCTAGTATTTTGTAATTTGTAAAGTGAGCGTGTAGCAGTGATGTAGTCGAGACCACCATAGCCGAGATCGAGACCGAGACCAGAAGAAAGGTCTCGAGACCGAGATCGAAATCGAGACCATATGCAATTTTTGCATGTATTCAATATTGTGTAATGCCTAATTCCTAAGCTCTATATTTCACATTTAGAAATAAAGATTCTAAATAATTGTCAAGTGACAATTGCAAAATTTGCTCATAATTTATTCACAAATTCGTGGTTTGTGACATTTTTCAGCAGTTAACTGCCTATTTAAAACAAGATAAGTGTTCATTGTACTTGAGGACCATCACAGTGATGTAGTCGATATCACGATGGCCGAGGCCGACACCGAGACCAGAAAAAATGTCTCGAGACCGGTCTCGAGTCCTACATCACTGGTGTGTAGTATGTTATAACAGCAAAGAGTTAGTAGGTAACGTTGATTAAATTCTTTAGAGGTGATTGATTGTGAAGTGTTTGAATATTCTGGATCATTCCTGAAAATGAACCACAAAATTTTTCTAAAAATGAAGTGTAAATGCTTAACATCTTTGCAGTGAAGTCTTTGTACTTCCGTGCCCAATGCCGTCTCTGTGCACGCATCTTTGCTGTTACACAACGACTTTCTTGATGGTCGATGGAGTACATGCCACGTTCCTTCTCACTGTATTTGCAGAAATTTTCACCCCACAGCTTTTCAACGCTTTGAATGTCATATGATGTCTTCTTTGGGTCTTTCTTACAAATTCTTAGACGTTATGAGTCGTCTCTTGCAGTAGTTATCCTCTTTCTCCCTATTTCCTCATGTATCCTGCTCAGAATAGTGTCATGGTAATTGTATTGCTGTATGATTCGATATACTGTATCATATTTTGATATATTTAGATAATAGCTAGATATCTATCGAATTGATTTTTCAGTATGCTCGTGCAAAGCAATCACCTTATCAATCAACGTTTTTGTAGTTGTTCCTGGTCATTTTTATGTATTGCTCAGGATACCCAGTGACTCACAAATGAGAAGATTCGCACATATACGAGTCCTAATAAATACAACTTCTTAAACTATACTATTTACGTAAACTATAATTCAGTTTATTGGTTGTTCATTAATTGACAATGTTCAAGTCGGCATCGAATTAGAAGAAATTTTCGTACACATTATCTTTAGGGTGTGAAATATTTATGATATTTTTACACAGATTACATAGTGTCCCATTTTTTCTGGATATATTATATATATATATATATATATATATGTATAGAAACGACGTAAGTATAGAGGAGTGTTCTGCAGACGAGGAAGAGAAATAACGAACAAATGAAAAATGAGGTGACCGCCCGGGAATCGAACCCAGGACCTTCCGATTGCCGGTCAGACATGCTACCACTACACTACGGGCCTCGATCAGTCAGAAGTCGCAATTCTCCTACATAGGGCAGAAACCAATGCCTTGAGAGGGCACCCTCGCAAATCGTGAATATGTACATTTAACTGCAATGACCACGCAGTATATTAATGTATAGAAACGACGTAAGTATAGAGGAGTGTTCTGCACACGAGGAAGAGAAATAACGAACAAATGAAAAATGAGGTGACCGCCCGGGACTTCTGACTGATCGAGGCCCGTAGTGTAGTGGTAGCATGTCTGACCGGCAATCGGAAGGTCCTGGGTTCGATTCCCGGGCGGTCACCTCATTTTTCATTTGTTCGTTATTTTTCTTCCTCGTGTGCAGAACACTCCTCTATACTTACGTCGTTCTATACATTAATATACTGCGTGGTCATTGCAGTTAAATGTGTGTATATATATATATATATATGTATGTATATATATATATATATATATATAACGCTACTTTATTATGACATAGCGTGCAACACCTTTTGAGTATTACACACACGACACGATTTCATATATAACAATTATGGATTGTTACAAAGATTTAATTAGGTTTCGCTATATTTCTTTCACGATATAAGACAGGAGAATGACAGATACGTGGAATTTTATAAAAGCTTTCGTAGATACGAATTAGCTGTATAATTTAAGGACAAATTCATGGATGATAAAAAATCATTACATTTTTTCAGTTTGGAAGAATGTGTCATACCGTCCGCATACGCTTATACATGGGCTTAAAAATGGGAACACGATATAAAAGGTACGTTGAGAAGGTAAGCTAATGGAGCCGCAGGCACAACATATATATATATATATATATATATCCTCTCCAGTCCAGACTGACTTATGAATAAACATAAAAATGAGAGATTCGGGGTTATAATTTAAATATAGAAGTTATAAGAGACAAACTTGAGAGTACCTCACTTAGCTATACTTTGCAGAAAGTGATCAAAAGATAAAAAAGAACTCGCAAGAATGGTGCTTTTGAAGAGAACACAATGAGTAATTAAAAAAGTAAACCAATTAAGAAGTTCTTTATTTTTATACTTTATGACAAAAATTATATTAGAAAATATGTGAAAATATAACATTTTTTCTGCATCGTAGGAAACCATAACTACAAACCAGTGAACGTAATTTATTTCAATTTCCAAAAAGCTTTTCATACAGTGCCTCCTCAGAGACCAATAATAATAATAATAATAATAATAATAATAATAATAATAATAATAATTTTATTACTCTTTGCTACAATTATAAAGCATACAAAAGGTATAAGGAGAGTGACATAAAATAACAAACATATACAGTGTATATATATATATATATATATATATATATATATATATGTATATATATGTGGGTGTGTGTGTGTGTGTGTGTGTGTGTGTGCGTGCGATAATGCGACAGTTAATGCATTCCTAACCATATGCATAGACAATTTAATATACTCGTAATACAGTAGACAATATAAAACAGTATTAATAGCAACACAATAATAATAATAATAATAATAATAATAATAATAATAATAATAATAACAGTAATAATATCAATATTACAATTTATTATTGTTTTTATGCGGGTTCATGCACCCATCAATTGTTAATGGAACCATACGTACATATACAATTTATACATATAAAACCTTGGTTTGGTTCCACCCGAATTGTTCATTCTGACCAAGCTTGTTATTTCACCTTAGACCAGTGATGCACAAACCCTGGCCCGCGGGCCAAATGTGTCCCCCACGGGTCTTTTCAATTCAATGAAAAAGTTAGAATATAAAAGTGACCCAATTTATGACTTAGATGGAAAGTAAGTAGGCTAATACATTTAGTTATTTTCTTCGCTTGGCCCTCACATCAAAAACGTTTGTGCACCACTGCCTTAGACCTACAGTTTAACGTAGAATCCGAACTACGCCCCACCAGCAGTCCAGCGTCTTAACCACTAGGCTACCCAGGGTACCCATGTATATATACAGGGTGATCAAAAAGTCGATGTGCACGTATATTACTGTGAGACAAAAGTGCATACATACAAGAAGTTAGATATTTTAATAAAAAATTATACGATATCGTGCAATTTGTGTTACTGTAATATTGCACGATATCGTATAATTTTTTATTAAAATATCTAACTTCTTGTATGTATGCACTTTTGTCTCTCACAGTAATATACGTGCACATCGACTTTTTGATCACCCTGTATATATATATATATATATATATATATATATATATATATATATACATGCACACACACATAGACAAACATAAATACCAGTGGCGGATGGTGACTATGTGAATTGGGTGTGCGGAATATCATGTGGAGTAAAATTAATAACTGAAATTCATGTTAACTTAGTTATTAATAAATCTTAATAGTAATATGGAAAGCATACGCAATCCACCTTCTGAATCTGGGGGAGCAAGAGTGTCATGGGCCCCGGGGCAAAACTTATTTACGGGCCCCTAACACATTTACGGGCCCCTAAAGCCACTTTTATGCTTGTACTCTGACATGCCTCGAGGGTTGAAAACTTTATTAATTTTAACAATAACTGAGTAACAATAAAGTTTAGTGCAGAAGTGGTATACTCATGCATATACACCAGTGATGCACAAACCCTGGCCCGCGGGGCAAATGTGTCCCCCACGGGTCTTTTCAGTGGCCCCACGGGTCTTTTCAATTCAATGAAAAAGTTAGAATATAAAAGTGACCCAATTTATGACTTAGATGGAAAGTAAGTAGGCTAATACATTTAGTTATTTTCTTCGCTTGGCCCTCACATCAAAAAAGTTTGTGCACCACTGATATACACAGTGATTCACTATAGTCACTATAATTTTTTTTAAATAATTGCTTTTTCTTATAGATATAGTTAAGATATACACAAATAGACGTTATTTTTGGGTTTTTTGACTATTTTTAAATAAGAAATGACATACTTTTAATTTTTACCAAGATTAAAAGTCAGCGAAAGCATTTTTTCGAAAATATTTTTGACATACGCAAATTTTCAGACATTTTCGCCGAAAATTTTAGGTTTCTCACTGGATGACCCCCTTAAAGGACTCGTATATTTTCATTTTTTCATGTAATCACATTTAGATCTAATTTTTATACGGAAGGGGCCCGTATACTTGAAAATTATTAATTTTCCTTGCCAAGGTGTTATCAACAACCCGGCCCCCCCCCAAAGGCCCGGGCCCCGGGGCACTGCCCCGCCTGCCCCGAGCTAGCTCCGCCCCTGTTCTCAATATTACACTAAACACTTGGAGAATTTAGGTGAACTATAAAAAATCTAACCAATTTCCTACGGGCTCCTTTAAGCATCGAACTTATTTACGCCTAAACTCGTCTTCTTTTTGAAGAAAAATAGTGAGCAATAACACTGAGAAGCCGTCTGACGCGGGCCATGGCAACATAGGCCCCGCCCACTTTACTATATAATGTTATAATGTTATAATGTTTCAGACCAACACAGACCCTAGGATCCACTCATGGCTGGTCTACCTAACTGTGTTCGTGTATTGTGTATGTCCTCCGTGGTGGCGGAGGGGACCTACAATTTTACGTGGGTTCCGAACCACAAGAACATAAGAAATTTATGTCAAAACTGCCGGTAAATTGGCAACGACCAATTTTTACGAAACTAAATAATTATCAATTTAAAACTAATTAATTATCGATTTAAAACTAAAGATAGAATCTCTGATCCAGATGATCAAGTCATAATAGACTACTATCCACAAATATGTTACACTCTATATCTATTTATAAAGGACATGCAAATATATCGGATCCAAAGAATCCAGTCAATTTCATTACAGTATCCATCAAGTCACGGTCCATATCGATAGCGGACCAAGTCAAAATTTACAATCATATACATTACAATATATACACTTACGAGAAAAAGAGTAGGTGTGGCTGTAAAGACTGTACAGTAATGTAGAAATGTGTGTGCACCCATTTTGGGTCTCCCATTTAAAGGTGTTTGTGGGGCAAGTGAAGATCATGAGTTTTTCAATACCTCACAGTACTATGGGGGGCACCGCTCGGCAGAGGAATCTCTTTAAATGGGGTGTGTAAGGGCAGAGAGTATCCCCTAACCCAAGACGCTGCCTCCCTATATCCCACAACACTTGTGTTGAGCTGTGGGATCTATCCCCACAAAACCTTAATTTTACTACCTTAAACTATACCCTTTCTATCAACATATGCGTCTAATCGATTTTTAAACATGTTTATAGACGTGCTACTAATTACTTCTACCGGCAAACTATTCCAGCTATTTACTATGGAAGGTGTTCTGTCCACAGACCGCACACTCTCCGCCCTGATCCCTCGCTCTCTCTCCCTTTTTCATTTGATTTGGCATGGGGTAAACGTAAACATAAATTTATATTCCCATAGTAGGGGAGAAAAAAAAAAAAATATATATATATATATATATATATATATATATCGCCGCACGGCCCGCACCGCAATACTGAAATTTCGCACCTCAAACAAGCTCTAGGGACGCTTCTATCGCTCAGTCCCAAAATTTTACCGAAGTTCATACGTACACACATACACATACACATAGACGCACTCACTCGCTCATTATACATTCGGAGAAATAGGATGGTAATGCCTTCATATATTTATATAGCAAAGAATTGCCATTAACAAGCAAATTTTATGCTTTATTGTCAGAATGAAGTTCTGTAGTAAATCTTGATTGATAACTCAGAGTAGCTTTAAAGGTATACTACTAGAGGCAAAGAGAGAGTACATGGAGATTATCTGTTGTAAGCTTCAAACATGCTTGGAAATACATACAGGACAGTTAGGATATTCGTCTAGGATTACACATTTACATAACTACACATAATTACATACAGGTATTCAGCTAGATTACACTTTTGTATTTATTTAGATATTAGATGCTGAACTATAATTAATATAATTAAGTCTATTAATATAATTAAGTCTATTAATATAATTAATATTATTAATATCAATATTATTAATGCTGTTATCAATTATTAACATTAATAATTAATTATTAATACAGTCACTATAAATATAATAAGGCTATATATCGTATAATTATTAAATATTATATAATTAAAATGTCGAAATATTAAATACCTTTTGCTTACTGAGTATCTTAACAACCTTAGATACTTTGACCTTGCTCATACTTGGTTTTGTTTTACCCGTTATTATTAATTTTTGTTTAGCTGCTGTATATAGAAATATGGAAATAAATATGGAAACAAGAGTATGTAGTTTAATTTTGTTAATTGAAATAAGACAGGCGATACAGAGTTATGGGTTGTACGAGTTGATGAATTTGTCTTTCAGTTTCCTTTGGAAGATTTTTAATGTCCTACATTGTTTTATCTCTTGATCAAGTGAATTCCAAAGATTTGGACCGGTTGAGGATAAGGATCGGGTCTCACAATCGGGAGTATAGTTCGGTTTTCTGATGCACGTGTCTGATTTTCTTGCGTTAAAGCGGTGTTGTTGTATTTGGAAAGTTAATATATTGTTGGATGATTTCTGGTGCGGTATTGTGGACGAGTTGATACATATATGAGGCAATGTCATGAAGTGTTTGAGATCTCATGCAACTGGTATGGGAGCAGCCAAACATTCAAAAACAACTATAGGCACGAGGTCGTGAAAATCGAAAATAAATCAAACGTCGAGAGAAAGTGTATTAACATTTTATTTATAAATAAATGAATAAATAATAAAATAAATAAATATACAAATGAATATACTGTACAAACTAATGCACAATCGGGAAATAAATCATTGAAATAAAGTCATTGATTTGATCTAGTTAAAGACAAGTGCAATGCAACGGAGTCCTGTTGCGACAAACTCCTTGAGGACGGTGTTGACGTCGACACTGATATCCTGGTGAACATAAAGCAGAGCGAGGCTGGTCAGTAAGTACTCGGTCGCTGACCAGTCATCTGGCTACGAAGATATGTCTTCAATCGGCGCAGAGCACCAAATGAGCTCTCAGAAGTGTGTGGAAGATGGCGTGGATATTATTGTGAGAAGTTTTGCGAAAAAACACGGATATATGTTCGTATAAAATGGTAGAATCGAGACGCAGAGCTTCTCAATACAATAATATAAATGAGAATGTGTTTTCTGGTAACCAGTCATGAAAAAAATTTGTTTTGAAAAAACCCTATACGCACGTGAGTATAATGCGTATGCCAAGTTAAGCCCCTGAACTGGGTAAGCGATTGGTTAAGTTTCAAAGCTGAGAGCGATTTTAAATGGGAAAAAGTCAGATTGGCTTATAATTTTATATAACAGAGGCTCTCAGAGAACTGTGTGCGAATTAGTCTTATTCAAATATCAAAGATTTACAAATAAATTTAATAAACTCTCAAAATTCGTGTATTTACTCTTTACGCAACAAAATCTTTAAGGCTAAGAAGCAAATAATTTGTTCCAAATAAGATAACAGTATTTCATTCATAAGAATTGTAAACGAGAGAGAGAGAGAGAGAGAGAGAGAAATGCAAATATATATATATTTGCCAAGTCATGCTAATACATATTTCATGGTCATGATGATTTGACTGCATAAGACCTTATCGAGATTGCTCTAAAAACCTTGAATAAATTACGGAATACACTCTGATCTGAATAGCAACAAATATGAAATGAGGCAGACTTAGTTTTTAATAATGTGATGAAATAATTTAATTAGCTCTCTCTCTCTCTCTCTCTCTCTCTCTCTCTCTCTCTCTCTCTCTCTCTCTCTCTCTCTCTCTCCCAATCGTTCTCTTATGAACACTATAATTTCTTCAGTGATGATAATGAACGAGATGTTAGCTTTTGAATTTGTTTCATTTTGCCTGTGCTCTCTCTCTCTCTCTCTCTCTCTCGCTCTCTCTCTCTCTCTATATATATAATATATATATATATATATATATAGAGAGAGAGAGAGAGAGAGAGAGAGAGAGAGAGAGATTGAAATGTGAAGTCAGAAAAATATTTTGTTTAGTTGCTCGTCTGAGGTTCATAATCCCATCCTTGACGTTCAAATGGACATCTTCCTGTAGTGATGTTATGCCTTTCTTTATTTTTTGAAAACAATTGATACATTAGATTATATCACACCCAGGGGCGTACCCAGAAATTTGCCAAGGGGGGGTGAACTTGGAACTAATAGTAGAAGTATAATTGAAATAGATAAATAATTTTTATGTACACTCATGATGAGCTTGTCTTTCAGTTAGAGATGATTAACTAGCTACTGCTAAGACACATTATGAATAAAAATATAAAAATTATATTTTAAAAAATATAAAAATTATGATAAAAATCTGATTAGTAACATAATATTCAATGCAAACCGCAATTCGGATGCTCAGATTTGTATTAACATAAGAATAAAAAAGTGCTAATTTCTCACGGCCGGATTAAGAGTTCTCGGGATCCTAAGCCATTTTAGACTTTTAGTAGTAGGGGAGGCAAAAGCTAGCGCCGAAGGCGCCGAAATTTTTTCATTTTCATTCTCATCCTGTTGTAACCTAACAATTTTAATTTGATCAGTACTTTGATCATCATGCTCTGTAGAACTACTGCCAGTTTGGACATTTTTCTTTTGAAAAATTTATAAAGGTCCATTATCTTTAGCCTGTGACACCCGCAAATAGTACTCTACAAAGTTGCAAATAGAAATAGGAATTATTACTAACCATAACATTAAAGTCCATTATAGTGAAATAAAAAATCCAAACAAAATCCACACAAAATTTCGTGTGTGCAATACAATGTGAAAAATTGTAAATTAAATGGAAACTTTGAAACTAAATTTTAAAATGTGCAAAAAACTGAACAAATTTTAAAAATAACATACTTAATGTTTCATTTCATTTATTAGTTACATGTTTGAGACCAAGCGGCCTTCACACATGATCACACACACACACACACACACACACACACACATTCATACACACAAAGTTTTAATCAGTACTTAAAATTATCAAGATTTAGAAAGTTCACAAACTAAATATTTAAATGAATGTAAACAAAAATTGATAAACTGCGGTTGCCAGGTGCCACGAAAAATGACGCAATACTCATGAAACAAAATCGCTAGAAAGCTAGCTAACATTTTTCGATTGGCGCATGAAATTAAATATGTGAAATATTTAATTGAATATGTAAATTAAATACATAAAAATAATCAAAATAATAATTTATTAGCTCAAGGGGGGGCCGATCGCCACTGTCGCCCTCCCCTTCGGTACACCTCTGATCACACCTCCAACATAAATCATACATACAGTACTCTACATTATACATCCACTCAGGCGCGAAATCACAAGCCAATTTTTGTTGTTGGCAATCCTTCGCTGGGTGAGGCTTGGGAGTGGCTAAGATTTTGTTTCCAAAATACCAGTGGCTCCTTCTCTTCCCAATCAGTGAAGAGGGCAGGGTCACTTTTAGGGAGAAGACAAGAGAGGCATTTGCCCCAGGTTTGTTCAACATTGAATATTGAGGATCGTCATACCTCTGGCGGACTGTTTTATCTCAATTTGCAAAATTGTTTGATAGAGTTGTTTAACCTCTTTCCCTGCATCTAAGACAGTGGTGGGCAATCTGCGGCCCATCAGGTTTCTGAGTGTGGCCCAAGAGACATATAGACATTTTACTGACCATTGTCCACATGAATGAAAATTTTGGAATTTATATTAATATTTCCATAATCTACTGATAATTTTGTTTGATTTAACAAAATTTATTTATATTAATTATTATATTATTAAAAAATGTTTCTTTTGCTTTACTCTTTGAAGTTGATCATAATTCAATTAATATATGAGGGGTCGCGCGTCTTACGGTACCTAAGCGCCACCACAGGTGAAAACGTGTTTTTGATGGATATCACTATTTTCACCCTTCCTCTATCGCGTGGTTTGGGTTATAATGACCTTACGACACTAAAAGTATGGTTGAAAACCTTATGAAGCGAACTACTTTTTTCACCTCTATCGCCAGCCAAAAGTTCACCCAAAGTTCGGCATAATAAGAAAATAAAAAAATTAAAAAAATATAAATATAAAATATAAAATATGAAAATCTATTCCAAAAACTCATCAACATCTTCATTAGCATACATAGAACTCTAATTCAGCCAAAAATGAACGTTCTAGCTCAATTAATAACAGATACTATTACGAGAATATTACTGAACTTCGGAGGCAATTTCTGGCGAATTTTAATTTTGCCGCTTAGGTACCGTAAGACGTGGGACCCCTCATATAAATAAGACTAGGACCGGGTCAATATGGTTCGGCCGAGGATGTTGTGAGAGGCTTAAACGTAAGTTTAAGAAACTCAAACCTTACGAATGATTTAGTATACGAAGTCGTAAACAACCCTGCACATACACTAATCCTAAAATCAAAGACTAACAGACGTATTAAAGACCATAGAAAGTTCCAAATTCTAGCCAATGGCCGCTATAGCGCAGTCTTCCAAAGAGACACATTTCACGAGACACAGCATGACTTGTCCAGATTAATGTATCAATTGAAGATGGAGAAATTGGCTGAAAGGTCCCCAGACATGTGCTATATTTACAGTAATATAGTGGAGCACCAGTTTGTTGGGGATACCCAGGCACGCCTGCTGCGCATTGCTCACATCCCCAACCATAGAGGAAGGAGTTTGAGTATTACATATGACAGACCCCATTATGTGAATGTCGCAACTAATTTAATAACCAATATCACAATATATATAAGAACGATTGAGGGTGAAAACTTCCCATTCGGTAACGGGAGCTTAACAGTGAAGCTACACTTTCGACGCACTGAGTTATAATGGATAGAAAGCCTTTCACCGTCTATCGAGGGATGCGATACCAGCGCGGTAGTGGACTTGGGTCCATTTTTTCATCCATACTACGTACGGCTGTTCCTTTGCTGAAGAGGGGTGCCAGATACCTTGGAAGGAAAGCGCTACAATCAGGCCTTAACACTGCAGAAGACATATTGGCCGGGCTAAACCTAAAGAAGCTCTAAAAAAACATTTAAAGCGTACACGGGACGAAATCATCAAAGATGCAAAGAGAAAAATGCGTGGTGGCGGGAAGAAGCGGGCTGCCCGGAAGAAGAAGAAGGGGTCACGTGGTATTAAACGTAAAAGGCTATCAAAAAAGAAGTGCTGTAAGCGAATGAAACCTATGGTTGACCACTTTTTTGACTGATATAAGCTAAGGACATTGATCTCATGAATCATAGTTTGTTTACCACTTGTCGAGAGAGGAGTCACTATTTCGCCATGGCACGCTTCATCCACCCATGTAGTTCACAATGCTGTAAATCGGAGCTGTCCCTTTTTGAGCTACCTCCAACCCAAGTTTCTATTGAGCACAGTGACTTTATTACAATTAACCCTTTAAACACAATTAGTTCCCCGAGTGCACCTATAGAATTCGTGATACCCAGCTCAGGCCCTTACTTTTTTGATCCAAGCTGTGTGCACATGTACGCTAAGCTACGTATAGCCCATTCTGATGGAACGGTCTGCGATGACAAATATGCTGTATACCCTGAAACAAACTTTCTGCACTCCATATTCAACCAGTGTGACGTATATTTAAATCAGACCAACATATCGGCAGGCACGGGGTACTATCATCTACGAGCCTATCTGGAAAATGTCCTCAACTTTTCCAAAGAAGCGAAGGCTACCTTTTTAAGTGCGGAGGGATATTATCAAACTAAAGATGAAAATAGTATAAAGGACAAATTTAAAAATTCTAAAAAGAAAATATACGAGTGTTTTGGACGGTTGCACACAGATTTCACTTTCCAGGAGAAGTTGCTTGTGAACGGGGTGGATATGAAAATAAAGCTCACCCGCACGAGTCCTGAGATCTGCTTAAATCTGGCTGCGGATCAAGAAGAGGGTGCAAAGCCCGTTGTGGTTCACATTATGGACACATACCTCCGCGTACGGCGAGTGAAATTAAGTTCACCAAAACAACTAGAAATTGAGAAAAATTTACTAAACGCTACAGTGAAATATCCTATTAACAGAGTGCAGATCAAACTATATACGGTTCCTGCAGGGTTGGCATCGAAGCAGATAGAAAACATTGCCCTGGGAAATCTTCCTAAAAGGATATTAATCGGCATGCAGGACCACGCTTCGGTGAATGGAAAATATAAAAAGAGTGCCTTTAAATTCGAGAATTTCGGACTTAAAAATATAACTCTATACGTTAATGGCACTGCTTTGGGTGGAACAATGGGTACGGACTATTCATCAGACGCTGTGTTACCGCTTTGTGCCAGAGCCTATAGTAATCTGACCCATATTGCAGGTGATTGTGATGAGCTTGGTAATGGGGTAACGCAGGAAGAATTCATTGATCAATTTAACCTTTATCCGTTTGACATTACACCTGACTTATCTGCTAGCGTAAATACCCATTTAACCCCACAGCAGAGCGGAAACATCTCAGTGCGGCTGGAATTCGCCAAGCCTATAGACGCTCCTATTAGTGTACTAGTATATCTCGAATCGCAAGCCCTAATAGAAGTAGATAGATTTAGGAGCGTTATCACTGACTTTTAAAATGGATGCTAATACACTTCAGAAAGTAATGGAGCGAGTCACACGTTCCAAATTTATCGGCGTGTTTGCGAAGAATGAAACATTGAGTTTGCCAAGTACGCGAGAATGCGGTAGTCTTATTGTGAACACAGACATCATCGGTAATGAAGGGATTCACTGGATCGCTGTCTATTTTAAAAATAGACAGCGCCTGTACTATTTTGATTCACTCGGTACTCAACCCTGGAGTGACCCTATTATTGTAAAATTTCTCGCTCAGTTACATATTCCCGAAGTTGTATGGACCCCATTTCGCATGCAAGGATATTTTACTAATGTTTGCGGAATGTACTGCGTCTCATTTCTCATGCATATGTCAAATGATAAAGAATTTATAAATTTTTTAAATTTATTTGACCCGTGTCACACTCGCCGAAACGATGAAATGGTATGCAGACAGATAAAAAACCGTTTTCCAATTGTACGTACTCGTTGTATATTATAATGTTTTTGTTCGTATATTTGTAACGATATATTCTGTAGTTGTTTATTGTACTGATTTCTTTCATTTAATAAATTTATGAAAATATATTGTGTCTTCTTATCCCAAAAAGATCGAAAAACACTTACATTATTTCGGTGTGACATTGTTGACTGATCAGTATATCCTCCCTATTCCGAGATTCTTCAAAAGATTGTATAACACGTGTCAAATCCTCATCGGACCTTAAAGGAATAATGTTCATTCTTTTAAAACATATACAGAGTATACAGACAGATCCCCATTATGTGAAGATATCTTTGGTTCGAGGAATAACATTGAATGCCATAAAAATTTCGATTTTAGCATAATGGGGTAACAAAATAACATTGATTGACATAAAAAATTTTGGCGAGTATCTATTTGACGAGATACTACACCCCATCCATATATATATAAATTCTAATTATAGACACTTACATTTCTATGGTAGTCCCTTGCGTCGGATTGTAAGGAGCGTCACTGCAAATATCTTCTACGGTTTGCGTTGAAAATAAATCATCACGGTCAATCGCGTTAAAAAGATTAATTGCGGTTAATGCTGCAGCGTCACTTTCTTCATACAAGTCTGGGAGACGTACAGGTCCATGGTGGAGGGAATGATTAATCACTGACGCGAAAATAGCTACTGTTACTCCCAACTGAAAAATATCCCCTTTTATATGCACAATCGCCAAGCTCCGCCCAAAAGACCAGATGTTCGTAGTGATTGGCTGCCGATGTAGCTGGGTGGAGCTATGACGTGTACCAATCCGCTATAACGGGACCGGATGAGTAACATATATATAAAATCGTGTTTCTTGAATTATAGGCACTTACATTTCTATGGTAGTCCCTTATATTATATTTTTACTTACAAGTTAATAGTATTGTTTTCTTGTGTTAACATAATTGTTAACTTATTTTATAATAAAGAAATATAGCCTAATTATATTTTTAAAATAGCATTCAGTTTCCACATTAAACTGTGGATCTAAGGTGACGTGAAAACTTTATCCGTTGTCACTCTTCGAGCTAGTTGTTATTATTACTAAAGAGAAAATCATGCATGCTTTTCGGTCATACTACTGACTCGTCAAATGATGCATTAACACGTTTTTCGGGCGTACTACTGACTGCCTCGGGTCAAATGATCCTGTTATTTTAAATCCGGTTCAATAATCCTGTTATGTTGAAATGTGGAAGAGTAAGCTACGACCCCATCGACGAGATGTATTTCTGAATCCATGTTAAACTGGAGGTCTAAGGTATGTTGAAAAGCTTACCAATTCGGCGAGAAAGAGTTGATTATTATTGCTACATAGAAAAAATCGTGCATTACGATGTTTTTCGGGCATACTACTGACTGCCTCGGGTCAAATGATCCTGTTATTTTAAATCCGGTTCAATAATCCTGTTATGTTGAAATGTGGAAGAGTAAGCAACGACCCCCATCGACGAGATGTATTTCTGAATCCATGTTAAACTGGAGGTCTAAGGTCGGGTGAAAAGCTTACCAATTCGGCGAGAAAGAGTTAATTATTATTGCTCCATAGAAAAAATCGTGCATTACGATGTTTTTCGGGCATACTACTGACAGCCTCGGGTCAAATGATCCTGTTATTTTAAATAGATTTTTTATAGTTTCCGGTTTTTATTTTTACTTACATGTTATTAGTGTCATCCCTGCATGACATCAGTAAGTACGATACACTCCTAAACAAAGAGGTATGGTAGGGGTAAGTACAGTAGGTAATTTTACGGCCACATATTTTTTGGAAAAGTCGGAAATCACGCCCAACGATCCCTGACTGTCCGAAAGTTGATGACATGGGGAAATTGCTCTACAGCCTAACCTAGCGTACGCCTGACGTGGCAGAAGACTCACCCTGACTGATATAACATAATATGGGTATGGTTTTCGATTTGGATTTCCTTTCTCACTAGAAACAAACTCTGCCATTTTAAGGGTGGTATACTACTGCAGCACTATAAATGTTATAGTTTAAATGAAGAGGCTAACCTTCTTATTTACATCTTCGTATTTGCGTCTTGGCAACTAAGATTTTATTTAGTTGGTTGTTCATTCGAACAATTATAACGTCGAATAATTGCTGCTTCGAACAACTGTTTTTCGAACTATGGTTTTCGAACAATTGTGCTCGAACAATTGTGTTCGAACACAATGGCAAAAGATACAAGCATATCCCGTTATTTGAACAAAACTCTCTCTCTCTCTCTCTCTCTCTCTCTCTCTCTCTATATATATATATATATATATATATATATATATATATATATATAATTGTGGGCATATCTAAGAAATGGAGTCGAGAGAGGTTTTGTTCAAGCTGTCTGGGAGAAAGGTCATTATGGTCAGAAAAAAAATCGCCTCTGGCAATAGGTGAACCGATTTGAACAGATTCTCGGAATCCCTTTCCTCTAGCGGATTGTATTTTGGATAATTTCAACTTTTAATTGAATTGTTTCGTAAATTTTCATATTGTTTCGTTGTTCAAATATTTATAATAAAAATAAGTGTGTAAAAATTATTTATTTAATAAACAGAATTTAATAGGATTCATCCCACAGAACATTCGAAAAGTTTAACTAAGTTTAATGAAGTTCAAGTTAATGTTATATTTGATTCTAATCGTTAAACACTATATACATCTATTGTAAAACCCTATATACATCTATACATCTATAGTGAAACACTATATATATATATAGCTATTTTTGTACGGATATGGGGAAGGAATTTATACGCCGTGCTTTTCAGAACATGTTGATAGAGTTTAATATCAGCTATTACACAACCAATTCTATACATAAGGCTTCTTTAGCTGAAAGAGTTCAGATATATATATATATATATATATATATATATGTATGTATCATAAGCTGTTTAAAAGACTGTATATATATAATTATAGTAAACTTATGTCGAAATAAACTAGTTAACCATAAAATTAATTATTTTCTATTATTAAGTTTTCTATGTTGAATTATGTGTGGTTAACTACGTTATTTGTTTCGAAAAGTTTAACTTCAAGTTTAATGAAGTTCAAGTTAATGTTAAATTTGTTTCTAAACGTTAAACACTAAACTAAAATTAAATGTTATAATATGAAAAATAATAATATATATATATATATATATATATATATACATATACCTAACATAAGATGTTTAAAAGAATGTGTATATATATATATATATATAAGCATAATATATATATAGCAAGAGCAATCCTATCATTGCAAAAAAAAAAAACTGGAAAGGTATGCAATTCCATAATAACCTGAGTCGGTTCGGATTCGACGGGGGGGGGGGGTGGGTCTGGTTCGGAGGCAAGCAACGGAGGTTTCTTCTTTATACTTTTCTATAATTCTTTCTAATTCTTTTCTCTCGCTTATTAATTCTTCTCTTTTTATAACTTGTCGACTTGACTGACTGGGTTCCTGAAGAGAGTATGGCTGGAAGGAAAAAGATAAAAACTTCTTTTACTGTGGTTTACTTCTTAAAAATATACAGGTACTCTGAATTTACAGGGGTAGAGGTTCGACCTCTTTCGACTATGGCTCAGGCCGGAATCTAAAAATATATTAAGGAGGCAAGGGGCCTCTGCCCCCTCCTAATGAGATGCTAATCTGAAGTACAACGATGAAGTGCTAATCAGAAGTCTAATGCAGAAGTGAAGTAATTTTATAAGTACAGTATAATATAGTCTAAATGTTTGGGGGAGACAATCGAAGGTTAAGTTTCCCCCCTTTTTAAATACATCATCAGATGTTTGTTTTTTTGAAAGATTTCAACTAAAAAGAAAAAAAATAAAAATAAAAAAGAACAACTATCGCTGATTCTACATTCCTGAAAGCGATATAATTTCGTATTAGCACATAAGCACAATTTTGAGTACATGACTGAGTACGTATTAATTTTGGTTCATTACAATTACGATTACAATTACCAATTAATTCATATTCACTCATTGTTTAATTACACTTCTATTAAAGTACATTCTTACATTATAAATTAAATCATTACATTTAATTAGTTTCACTGAAGTACATTACAAGTTATTGTTCATTACAGTTTCATTAAAGTACATTACAAGTTATTGTTAATTTACAGTTAATTACAATTTAGTACAAAGTACATGGGCACATAACACATAATATAACATAACACATGATAATGTTATAAATTCGAATCAAAGCGAAAGGAGACTTTTTTATCTTTGAGGCGCTCGAATTCTGCTGTGATGAGCGGAATGTGATCTTACTAAGCATTGTTTTGAGTTCACCTCGGGAGGTCATATAATTAAAAATAAAAATGAAAAAAATAATACGAGAACGTTTTTTCGCGTTCTCGAACGAACCTAAAGTTTCGCGCCGACACGAGTAAAAATGAATATTTAATAAAATTTATATTGGATAATGGTCAAGATAAGATATGAATGTAAGAATGAGTGTGGTTGAATAATAATTATATTTATACTACATAACATATAAATAATGACTTCTATAGTGTTTAGCCCTTAGGGAAATAAATGACGGGAAAATGTGACGTCATAGTTATTGAATTTTTACGTATAGTACAAATCATTGTTAGGAAGATTTACAAGAACGAATTAGAGACACAGAGTGGGAAACGTAAAGAGAATAGTTATTTTGTGACGTCATAGTGTATAAGTCATTATTAGAAAGATGAATTAGAAAAATACAGGAATGAATAAAGACGTACAAATCGAAATTCTATCCAAAACTCGCTTATGTGATTTTTGGTTTCTTATGTAAAAATGGACAATGAATTCATATAATGATGGTGTAGGAATTGTTCATTGTTCACTTTTTACATTACTCTCCCCTTTTTAAAAATGATATTTATACAATAATTTAATAGGGTACCATTAATACAATACAAATAAAAAATAACATCCTAACAGGGTACCATTAATACAATACAATGAGAAAATAACATCCTAACAGGGTACCATTAGTTACAATACAAATTTTATATAGAACGATTTCGCGTGGTCGAGTACAATGCAGAGTATCCAAATTTTTTAAAATGACACTTGCTTACAAAATTTAAAAAAATCAAAGATTAATACTTTAGTTTAGACAAACATTTAATAGGATTAATACATTAATTTAGAGAACAATTAAGCTAGACAAAGAATGATATTGTAAAATTTTTAGCAAAATTTTATTTTATTTTATTTTTTTTCTGTGGGGAAAATTACATTCATAATGACTAGGAAAAAGGGAAAAATATAAATCGTACAATCTATAAGCTAATTTTTATTGACTAGTGTAGGTAAAAATAGAATTACGTAATGGATGATGTATAGACCTGTGGTCAAATGTGTAGGGATTTGGAAGGTTTTTTGAATTAACAAAGTTTAAAAATGATGTATAATAATTTAAGATGGGTTTAGGGTTATATATATATATATATACATTTACGTTAAGGAATAGATAAAACAACTTAATAAATGCATGAATGCAAAAATGCATGAATGCATGAATGCAAAAATGATTAAGACTAAATCGCATAGTTGGCACTTACGTAATGAAATAGTTTTATTGTGATATTCAATGATTTTAGCATAAGGTTTGTGTATATATATATATATATATATAGTGTGCATGCATTTTTATTGACTGTTGTAGGTACAAATCGAATTACGTAGTGGATGATGTATAGACCTGTGGTCAAATGTGTAGAGATTTGGAAGGTTTTTTGAATTAACAAAGTTTAAAAATGATGTATAATAATTTAAGATGGGTTTAGGGTTATATATATATATATATATATATATATATATATATATATATATATATATATACATTTACGTTAAGGAATAGATAAAACAACTTAATAAATGCATGAACGAGAATTAGATATAGTAAGCAAAAATTATTAAGATTATAACGATGATGTTTGCATACGAGTTTTTAATGCAAAAGTGACTGAAGGGACGGAACGTAAATGAATTCGAATATGTGTGAAAAGTAATAAAATTCAATTAGGATTATAGATTTTACATAATTAATTAGTTACACGTATAAGGTAATTTAAAAAAACGAACTTAGAGGACTTACAATTAATGAAAGTACATCTCACGGTTTTAAAAATTGAATTTTGACACAATTAATTTCGACAACTAAAATTCATAGCCATATACTGTAGTAGTATGTCAATTTGACTAAAATTTTCGTTTGATACCTTACAAATGGTACAATAACAATTTAAGGACAGTTACTCACGATTAATTGAACAAAATAAATTAAAATACAAATTAAAAATATGAATCAATTATGCATTTCAACGAGCTAAATATAATTTTATAATATTCTAAAAAAAATAAAAGTAAATCGAGCCATAGATGAATTTCGATCAAGAATAAAAAGTTATTGAAATGAAAGGGAAGCATTTCGAACAATCTTTTCTTTTAATAATTTCAATTGAATTTTACATTAAAACTTATTTTTATATAATAAAAGAAAATATTAAAAAAGGTTTAATAATTTTTGCAGGTTAAGTAGAAAAATCATACTCTTTCGTTGAATGTTGATAGAATTTTGAATTATTTGATATTTTAGTCTGAAATTGACAATTACGTTTTTCGTAAGCACTTTTTTTTTTTTTTTTTTTTTTTTTTTAAAGATTGCTTGTCACACTACTTAGAACAAAAACTAAAAAAAAGTTGAACAAACGGAGGGACGGCATGTTCCTCATATACATTATAATAATTACCAAAATCGTTACAACCTTTGTAAAAACGGTTTTGTGACAATTAATGAATTACATAACTATATCTATATACGTAACAATGGCATGAAAAGAAAAGACAGATAGGTCAATTTTCTTCTCACAAACACAAAAAAGGTTGAATTAAATTCTTTTGAACAACAAAAAAAAGGTTGAATTAAATTCTTAAATTACATTTTCTTAAATTACAAAGGAAAAGTTGAATTCAATTGACTGCATTGAAAACTAACTTGGGACTTGAAATAAAAATGACTTGGGATAAACTCTGACTTGGAATAAAACTGAAATCTCTGGGGCGGTTGTCCCTCTTGGATGCAACCTATTGAAACTGAAAACTGATTTGCAACTTATTTGCAAATAAAACTGACTCGAAACTACTTCGAGTATCTTTATAAATCTCTGGGGTTTGGTTGTCCCTCTTGGATGCAACCTATTGACTTGACCTCTTATCAAGTATTTCTATAAATCTCTGGGGCGGTTGGCCGTCTTGGCGCAACCTTCTGACTTGACCTCTTATCAAGTATTCTGAAACTATCTGACTTGAACTCTTATCAAGTATTCTGAAACTATCTGACTTGAAATAAACTCTGACTTGGAATAAACTCTGACTTCGAATATAAATCTCTCTGACTTCGAATATAATTCTGACTTCGAATATAAATCTCTCTGTAAACTCTCTTAATTTGCAAGTCAATTCAATTCAGTAATTGAAAAAAAAATTGCAAACAAAAAATAAAAAGAAATGTAAACAATATTTCATTCTAATGTACACGAAGGTACGATACTATTATGTTTGATACATAAAATAAAATTATTCTATACTGAATATAACAGTGAAAATAACTGCGGCAATTGACTCTGCGACAATTGACTTTTGTGACTTTTAACTTTTGTGACTTTTAACTTTTGTGAAAATTACTGTTTCACTAAAAAAAATGTATCACTGGTGTCTGAAATGTTCACTGTGTTTCTTGTAAATTCTGACTTGATACTAAATATTAACTGTTAATAGTACTGACTTTTTCAAATGTTTATAAATTACTTAAAAAAACAAAATGTACTTAACAAAAGTTCTACTGGCAAAATCCTCAGAGACGTGTCCTGAAGACGTCTTGCTGGCTACTTGTTCCTGGATGAAAACTAGGCGTGAAGAACTTGGAGTCGTGACACACCGGTCAAGGGTGGATGTTACGAACTAGAAGTCGTGACACGCCGGTCAACTGGTTTTATCCTGAGGCAGGGTAATTTCTATCTTGGACAAAGAGTGGCCTCTTCTTAAAATCTTCTTTAAGTCTTCTTTTTATCCTGATGCAGGGTAATTTCTATTCTTGGCCAAAGAGTGGCCTCTTCTTAAAATAATCTTCTTGTTAAACATCTTCTTGTTAAACATCTTCTTGTTAAACATCTTCTGGTTAAACATCTTCTGGTTAAACATCTTCTGGTTAAAATCTTCTGGTTAAAATCTTCTTGTTAAACATCTTCTTGTTAAACATCTTCTTGTTAAACATCTTTTTGTTAAACATCTTCTTGTTAAACATCTTCTTAAAATCTGTTAAGATCCTGGTAAAGGGTCGCCAATTTTTGTTTATCCTGGCTATAGGGTCGCAAGTTTGTTTAGAATCTTCTTATCTTCTTCTTCTTCTTATCCTGGCTGGGTCTGGGGTGTCTCGTATAGACGAGGCGTTCTTGTTAAGGGGCAAGGGGCCTCTGCCCCCTCCCCTGCAGCGAGGCTGCAGTCCAAAGAAGAGTCTCGAATGAAGTTCTCTAATGAAGTCCAATGACGAAGAGCCTTTAATGAAGTGGCTTGATGAGAAGTGCAATGATGAGGAAGTCTAATGCAGAAGTGCAATAAATGAAGTAAGTACAGTATAATATTGTCTAAATGTTTGGGGGAGACAATCGAAGGTTAAGTTTCCCCCCTTTTTAAATACATGATCAGATGTTTTTTTTTGAAAGATTTCAACTAAAAAGAATAAAAAAATAAAAATAAAAAAGAACAACTATCGCTGATTCTACATTCCTGAAAGCGATATAATTTCGTATTAGCACATAAGCACAATTTTGAGTACATGACTGAGTACGTATTAATTTTGGTTCATTACAATTACGATTACAATTACCAATTAATTCATATTCACTCATTGTTTAATTACACTTCTATTAAAGTACATTCTTACATTATAAATTAAATCATTACATTTAATTAGTTTCACTGAAGTACATTACAAGTTATTGTTCATTACAGTTTCATTAAAGTACATTACAAGTTATTGTTAATTTACAGTTAATTACAATTTAGTACAAAGTACATGGGCACATAACACATAATAAACATAACACATGATAATGTTATAAATTCGAATCAAAGCGAAAGGAGACTTTTTTTTATCTTTGAGGCGCTCGAATTCTGCTGTGATGAGCGAAATGTGATCTTACTAAGCATTGTTTTGAGTTCACCTCGGGAGGTCATATAATTAAAAATAAAAATGAAAAAAATAATACGAGAACGTTTTTTCGCGTTCTCGAACGAACCTAAAGTTCGCCGCCGACACAGTAAAAATGAATATTTAATAAAATTTATATTGGATAATGGTCAAGATAAGATATGAATGTAAGAATGAGTGTGGTTGAATAATAATTATATTTATACTACATAACATATAAATAATGACTTCTATAGAGTGTTTAGTCCTTAGGGAAATAAATGACGGGAAAATGTGACGTCATAGTTATTGAATTTTTACGTATAGTACAAATCATTGTTAGGAAGATTTACAAGAACGAATTAGAGACACAGAGTGGGAAACGTAAAGAGAATAAAGTTATTTTGTGACGTCATAGTGTATAAGTCATTATTAGAAAGATGAATTAGAAAAATACAGGAATGAATAAAGACGTACAAATCGAAATTCTATCCAAAACTCGCTTATGTGATTTTTGGTTTCTTATGTAAAAATGGACAATGAATTCATATAATGATGGTGTAGGAATTGTTCATTGTTCACTTTTTACATATATATATATATATATATATATATATATATTTACATATACCTAACATAAGATGTTTAAAAGAATGTGTATATATATATATAAGCATAATATATATCTAGCAAGATCAATCCGATCATTGCAAAAAAAAAAACTGGAAAGGTATGCAATTCCATAATAATAAAGATTGAGTGTGTAAAAATTATTTATTTAATAAACAGAATTTAATTGGATTAACTACCGTCATATATATTGTGTTACACAATGGATGATTAATATATGGATTTCTGGGACACATGGCGCTATCTGGCAACTGAATACATTGCGCTATCTGGCAACTCAGCCAGAATAGAGGTTTATAAAAGACCGAGAAGCTGATGAAAGAATCATTCAAGCTCGGCTCCCAGCCGAGCAAGGACCTCTGGTCCTTCTCTTTCAGGCCCTTTGGTAAAACCCCTTAGAGGCCTCTTAGGTTAGGAAAACGAAAATAACTTGGGAGAACTCCTCTCTCTCCTTCAGGTGTCTCTCTCTCTCTCCTTCAGGTGTCTCTCTCTCTCCTTCAGGTGTCTCTCTCTCCTTCAGGTGTACCCCTACCCCTTGGCTCAGCCAACTGGCTGATTCTGGCTGATTAGGAGCCTATAAAACAACGCCTACTCGGCTGAAGTCTTAATATGCACTTGGCTCCTGCCAGGTGAACACCTCTCCTCCTTTCTCTCCTCCTTCTTTCTGGTCCTTTGGGGGGAATAGCTTGGGGGAGAACTCCGCCCCCAAGTTGCATGCCCCTTGCAACCCCGGTTGGCAACAAAGACCAGTACTCTTTTTTTTCTTTTTTTCTTTCTTTTTTCTTCTTTTTTTGCCCCCCCCCTTGCAGCAACCCCCACCCCCCTTTGCAACATTGCAACATTACATAATAACTTGCAACATTCTTGCACTCTCCCCTTTTGCGGCTATACTACTGATGCACATTGATTTTTAAGAAATTTCATATTGAAGAGAGTTTTATTATTTGGTGCGCTTTGAACGATATTTTAAATTGTTGCGTAACGTTTTGTAATATTTAAATATTTAAGTTATATGGTTTATAAACCGTCATCTGTTCGGCACTATCATGATTGTGTTTGATTGCTTTGATAGGATATCAAAATCAGTGATCGAACAGAATGTAAATCAGCTGATTTATGATTACTTTTGTTTACAAACAAGCAAAATCTGGGCTTAACCCACTTACCCTGCTTAGCAGTGATGTGGAACCGAACCCGAACCCGAACCCGGAACTGCCGGAACCGGTAAATTTTAGAGGAACTGAACCCGGAACCAGAACCGCCAAAAAACATACGAGTTCCCGGTTGGGCTTTATGGTGGTGCTATGGGTTGCCCGCCAGCGCCAAATAACTCCCCCGCAAAAAATTCACACTCTCTTGGGATCGGTCAGTTCAGTAACTGACCAGGCACTTAACATGGAGGAGTTCCGTGCAAACATGACTGTGTTGTGATCTGGGTTTGATTAGATAAATTTAGTCTTTAAAAAACAAAAAAAATAGTAATTTTCGTCTGGCAGCATTATAAGCCTATGACTTATGTACGTTTTAGGCATAAGTTACATAGCCTACCTCTGAGACCTTAGTTATAAAGCCTTGTCAAGATTTAGACCTAGTTTCATAAGTTCATTGAAGCTACTCAAAATATTCTAATCTGGCGTTTGTGAGGGTAAAATCAGTTACGAGGACTAGAGAGGCTAAATGAGTTTTGTTCGTATTTATAAATATGAGTGATGACTAAAGTAATCAGATTTTTTGAAGTTAAAAGCGGGACATATCCTGAACCCCCTCCCTTGGGGGTCCAGTGGGGGGAGGGGGTGTCCCCCTGCCGCGGTTGAGAAAATTTTGAAATTGAAATACTCAAAAAACACGTTTTGGTGGCATCGTAAGCAGATATTTCAATGTTAATTTCAGCAAAAAACAAGCCCCCCTCCATATGACATACATGCTGTATATGCTCCATTCTCTGTTGTACCAAATATATATACAATACTAACAATAAAAATCATAAGAGACAATAACGAAACAGAGTTAGAGTAAAATTACCACTTTTACACCAGTGCAAACTGACAACTTTCGTCTTGTATTACGTAATGCTTGAAAACACCAATAAAAACATTAATTATTGGTAGTAATTTTAATAAAGCGGGACATTTTTGCTCAACATCTCCAAACGTGGGATAATTTCGGGATACTATACGTCAGCGGGACACAGTTCTCCAAAGCGGGACTGTCCCGCCGAAAATCGGGACTCTGGTCACCTTAGTGATGACGTTTATAGGCGATCATAAAATTAACATCCTTTTCAAAATGGTCGCTTTGATACCCCAATCTTGATTGCTTTGATGCGGTATCATTGACGAATAGACGACGTTTGATCACGATGAAGGTAATCATGATTTGAGTATCATTGACGAATAATAGATGGCGGCTTTAGTTATTAAGACAGCTGTCGAACTGATTTTATTCATATCGATCTCAGACACACTATTATCAATCATAAAGAACAAGTTTAGAGCGAGCATATTACAAGAAAGGTGGATTTCTGTCGCTGATGTCAATCGAACAAGGTTTACTGAAGAAAATTTCCTTTGAACAAATTACAATTGATTTTGCCTCTGAGAAGGTCATAAAAGTATTTTGATTGTATTCTTGATGTACAGTTCTGTATTTATTTGTACAATTGTCAAGGCGGCACGGCATTAAAACATAGGCCAGTTAGGCCATGGCCTAGGGCCCCGCCCTCTACGTAACATCAAAACAGACATCATCAATGAGAAGTGAAGCATCCCATTTGGCATCCAAAATGTAGGAACATGAAATGGCGTTTTTATGTGCTTTTTGGGTTTTGATATTGATGCGATTTAATGCCACCAACAAAAGTCTGCAAACATTTGAGATAGAACTTTCAACGACTCAACGTGCCTTATGTTGTAGACGGACTGGTAAGCTTTATTCAGGATCTCCGGGAAGACTTCCAGACCTTTGAAGACAAAGTCAAATTATTGGTAGACGACCACAGCTACCGCGCTGAACATCAAAGATTAAGAAAGAGAAAGCGTGACTTCGAAGAGATTGACAATGAGGTCGAACTGTAACCAAGAGAGAAGTTTCGAGGAATGATATTCCTTGTGATTCTCGATTCATTATTGTCTGAATTACACCGCAGAAAGGAATTGTATGCGGGCCTTCAAGAGAGATTTGGTGCGCTCTCTTCTTTTCCAAAAATGACAGATTCGTCAATTCGTGAAACCGCATTGAACTTGCAGCACCATTATTCTTCAAACAGTGAAGACACATTTACAGAAGAATTAGCTCATTTTTCCGGCTACATGCGACAGATTATTGCATCAAAAAAAGAGGAAAGAAAGTACCCTGAGAGAGTGGCTCTGAGAATGTGGAATAACTCAAACATTTCCCAATGTCGAAATAATTCTATGGATTTACAGTATCTGACATTGCCAGCTGCATACACAGGAGAAAGATTCTTTTCAGCGTTGAAGCGAGTGAAAAGTGAATTGTGCTCCACTGTTGCTCAGGAAAAAATTGTGTGACTTGTCTCTTTTGACAATTGAAAGTGATTTAACTGGCGCTAATTCAAGGATGAAGGCCATGTAACCTCATACACACAACCTTTACGTTTTGGTGGTTTAAATCTCATATTTTACTCAGTAAGTATTTAGTATTAAACAATATAGTGTTGATATATTTCAATATACATTTGTATTTAACCGCATTTTGTATTTCTTTAGTCAAATTTTAATTATTATAAACACAATTTTTTATCTTACCTAAATGATAACATAAGGGTCTCGTATTCCCTTAATCTGGCCCTGTTGTTGTTGTTGGTTAGCCGATTAGCCCACCCTGATCGAGCAAGCCGGCGCGGCGGCACGCAGGTAATCGATCGCCCTCTCCGGAGTGGACCAGAGGTTCAGTGCACTAGTGATGTTGTGTTGTGTTCTAATCTGGCACTGTTGTTCTTTATCCGATCAGCCCACCCTGATCGAGCAAGCCGGCGGCACGCAGGTAACCGATCGCCCTCTTCGGAGTGGACCAGAGGTTCAGCGCACTAGTGATGTTGTGTTGTGTTCGTTGTTGTGCTAGAGCGGTACAGTCTGTCATAATGTGTTCAATTGTTTGTGGTGTGTCCTGGCACAGGTGGCAGGTGTCGTATATGGAGTTGTCTAGTCTGTGTTTATATGTTAGTAAGTTGGGGTGATGTTCACATCGGAATCGTGCTAAGTTAACTCGATCCGATCTGCTCAGGCTGATCTCTAACCTGTTAATGGGTGGCGGCTTCGCACCTAGGACCGCATTCGGACCGAGTCGTGTCAGTGCTTTGTGGGTTAGGTGTGTGTGTATGTGTTTTCTGTACTGTGTGATGTCTGTGGGGCGTGGTATGGAATGGAGTATTTGGTTATAATGTCTCTCTGGTGTTACCTTAATGGTGCGAGGTGTCGGTGCGTGATTGTACATGTAGTGGCAAGGGTGTTGTGGGTTAGTTGTCGCTGCTGCCATGAATTGTGTTCCCCTCATGTCTAAATGTTCCCTAACTTTCAGTATTTTGTTTCTGTGTGCAGGTGTTCTATTGGTGTTGTTTGAGTTCATCCTGTAATGATACGAAGTGCGTTGTTTTGTATTGTCTGTAAGGTGTTTATGTGTGTGTTTGAGATAATGGGTGCCCAGCATGGGCTAGCATAGTCCATAACTGAGCGAATATATTGTTTGTATATGAGTGATGTTGTTTCCTGCTGGTGTCCAAAGTTTGTGCCTGTTAGTACCCTAAGCGTGTTAAGTCTTGACGTACATTTGTTTTTAATATCCTGAATGTGGTTTGCAAAAGATAATGATGTGTTGTATGTGACCCCAAGTATTTTGGTCCTGTGATTGTGTGGAATGTTGATGTTGTTTAGTGTAAGCTGTTGAATTACCTGGTGTTCTTTTGTGTTGCTTGTAAGCAAGGTGATGGTTGATTTTGTGGGCGCTACTTTGAGTCTATTGTGTGTGAGCCAGTCTTGTATACTGTTTATGTATGTTTGTAGGTTATTTGTAGCGGTGTCGATGTTGTTGTGGGTGGATGTTAGAGTGATGTCATCTGCATATGATGATAAGGTAAGCTTGTTATCTATGGGTGTTGGAATGTCATGCATGTATAAGTTGAAGAGTGTCGGTGAGAGAACAGAGCCTTGAGGGACCCCGTTCGGAAAAAGCTTGTTTTTGGATGATTTGCCATTAAATGTGACATGTGAGTATCTTCCTGAAAGATAGTTGCTTAGCCACCTTTTGGTGTTATTGTGCATGTTTGTGTTGAGTATTTTGTTTATGAGAGGGAAGCGTGGGATAGCATCAAATGCTTTACTGATGTCTATTGTTGCTAATAGTGTACGTTGAGCTGGTCGTCTGGAGTTGATGCCATCCACGATGTGCTGCGTGAGGTTAGTGAGTAATGTCGTGGTTGAGTGGCGAGGTCTGAATCCATGTTGAGTAGGCGATAGTGGAATGTGTGGGTTGGTGATTTGTAAGATTAGTCTTTCTGTTACTTTGGAAGGTGTGCATAGTAAAGTAATGGGTCTATAGGAAGCTGGTTCTGTTGGATTTTTGTTTGGTTTGAGTAGTGTAATAATTTTACCTTGTTTCCATATGTCAGGAATAATGCAGTGTTGGTATGAATATGTGCTGATATTTGTGAGAGTTAGTATTCCTTGTGGGCCCAAGTGTTTAAGGTGTATGTTAGATATGTTGTCTGGTCCAGTAGCCTTCGAATTCTTAATGTTTTTGATGATCTTGATGGTCTGGTCTGTACTGAAGGGTGTAATGGTCGTGTCGAGTCTGTAGGTTTTCTGGTGTCTGGCTGTTTGTCTGTCTGCGTGTTTCTGGTTGTTGTCTCTGTTTAAGTGACTTATCTTTGCGTAGTGATTAACTAGAATGTTAGCTTGTTGTGTGTATGTTGGGATATTATTTTGGCTGCGACAGATAGCCGCGTGTGAGGTGTGAATGCCGCTGTTAGAGTGGGTAATGCCGTTTATAGTCTTGTATAGCCTGGATGTATCTGTGGAGTGGTTTAATGTTGTTATGAATTCCCTGAATGTTTCTGTTTGTTTTTCTTTGAGTTTGTTGTTTATTTCTGTGTTGAGCTATTGTATCTGCTGTTTATGGCTTCTGTGTGTGGTGTTTGTGTGTTATATTTGAGGTTGTTACGTTGCCTTATGAGGTGGGTTATTTCTCTAGTGTAATTTGGGTTGTATTTCCTAATGTTGCCCTTCGGTATGTATTGGTTTGCATTATTGATGATCTGATTAAATGTCTTGAGTGTTGTATTGATGTTTATGATGGGTGTGCTGTTTAATGTGGTGAATTGTTCCTCAGTCTGTATTTTGAACTGTTCCCAATCAGCTTTCTTGTAATTTCTGTAAGTGTGCCTAAGGCTGTTGGGGCAGAGTGTAGAATGTGTTGTAATGATGATGGGCAGGTGGTCTGATGACAGTTGTTTTTCTGTTCTCCATTGTGTATGTGTTGCTAGTGAGGAGGAACAGAACGTTATGTCTGGGGAGGAGTTTGAGTATCCTGCTTGATGTGGTATATGTGTATGTTCTTCTGTATTGTTAAGAATGAAGAGGCTGTTTAGTTGTGTGGCTATGTTGGCGCCTCTGGTGTTGCTTTGGTTGTGCAGGTACCAACTAGTGTCTTTGGCGTTGAAGTCTCCTCCTAAGATGACATTAGTGAGAGAGGCCAGATTGTGTAACTGTGGATTGTAATTGGCTGGCACCTGAGGTGAACTATCTGGTGGGATGTAAATGTTGATTAGTGTGGTGTTGTGTTTTGCTGGTGTTTTAATGTTAACTGCCTGTATTTCTATCGTGTTATCTGCTTGGATTGTGTTTGTAATGTTTTGGGTAGCATCAGTGTAGCTAATGCTTTTACGTATGTAAGTGATGAGTCCACCCCCGTTACCCCTAGTACGATCTTGACGGATCGCCGTGAAGTCAGGGATGGTGGGTGTTTTGTGTGTGCGTTTTAGTTTTGTTTCTTGTATAAGTGCTATGTGAATGTTTTGTTTGTGTACGAATTCCCTAAGCTGCATGATTTTGTTTGTGAGGCCATCTACTGTACGTTGTACTGTAATATGTTAATATTATACTTCTGTATGTGTTTCATGGTGCTATTGTGTCTATGTCTTTGTGTATGGTGACATGTGTAAGTTGTAGTGGGGCCTGGATTAGTCTTAATGTCGCCAGAGAGTAAGAGTAGTTCGGGGAGCACGCAATTGCTCCCTGTAATTGAAAAAATAGCACGCTGAGAATAGGTCCGGCCCCGGGAGCCGATCGGCACTCTGACCGTGCTACGCAACAGGCTTTCGACTGCCAGTCTGGCCAACCGTAGACAGCCCGCTGCACGGAGATTTGAGGAAGTTTGGCCACCAGCGCGTTGATGTTTTGGTTTGACGTCGCCTCTTCTTCGCGTTGACGTGTCCCACGCTGGAGGATGCAGCCACTGTTAGAAGCTTCCTCGTCAGCTGCTAACACTTTTTTCAGGTTGTTCTAGCTACCTGTTCAGAGGTTTTTTATAAACAAATCTCAGTTTTCTGCTCAAAACGGCTCTTTCTAATTTTAAAATTGATTAGTCAAGGAAGGAAGATGTTGACTTCTAGCAACATCTGGCACTGTTGATGAAGGAGGTGGCGCTCCAGTTTTGCTTTGTGCCATGAGCCATGTCCAATATTTTGGACAAAATGAACATCAAAAAGAATAAGATTTATTGTTATTGAAAACCAAATATTTCAGTTACTAGTCACTTACGTTACACGCATTTTGGGTACCTTTTCCCACAACTAAACTGAACCTATATTAAACTTATAGAAATATTTGTAGAAAAGTTGCATTTTAGTACGATTTATATTAGTGTGATTTATATTATTATTATTGTTTTCACTGTGTCTGAAGGGGTTAAAAGCAGCCCTGAGTGAACACAACATTTACTGTAAACTCACGAGCCACTTAGATTTTGAGTGTAACTTCACATATTTGGTCTCACTGGCTTTGGATGTGAAGCTCAAAATTTTGATAGCTGTGGTATTTTTGTAAGTCTATGGTCTCACTGGCTTATCCTCGATTTCACAAAAAAAGTATGAAATTTTGTACAAGCGTGGCCTGACTAAATATAAGTAGACTTACCTGGTACAGGGACTATACACTATTATAGAACAGTAGGCTTACATGGTAGTGCATATTTAATATGTCTGGGACTAGCCTACCTTACCTTGATTTGGGTCTGGGATTTTAAATGAGAGAACTGCTCAATCAAATAATCGCTTACGTAAAAGTAAAAGAAATAATTTACCTCAAAAAATAACGACAAAGAATACAATAAAAACTCGGAGGAGTATTATAATAAATCGTAACAAGTTTAAAATGTTCTCAATTTACTATGTCAATATAAGGGGGCTTAAATAAAAAATTGCATCACTAAAAGAAATCATTGACAAAACTAGTATGTATAACAGAATCATATGTAAAAGAAAATGAAAAAGTACAATTGAAAGGATATACTGTAAATATTTTATACTAGAAAGTGAGGAAGGTAAAGGAGGAATTGTAGTATTTGTGAAAGACGACATATTAAACTTCTGCTGTGAAGTAGAAAGAATTCATAACTCAAGTGAACAAATGTGGATATTAATTAGCGATGGAAGAAACAAAATCAGACTTGGAGTCATATATGCACTACAAGAATCGAGAAACAGTATTGAAATATTCAAAAACATGTTGTTGTTGGTTAGCCGATCAGCCCATCCTGATCGAGCAAGCTGGCGGCACGCAGGTAACCAATCGCCCTCTCAGGAGTGGACCAGAGGTTCAGCGCACTAGTGATGTTGTGTTGTGTTCTATGTTGTTGTTGTTGGTTAGCCGATCAGCCCACCCTGATCGAGCAAGCTGGCGGCACGCAGGTAACCGATCGCCCTCTCCGGAGTGGACCAGAGGTTCAGCACACTAGTGATATTGTGTTGTGTTCTATGTTGTGCTAGAGCGGTACAGTCTATCATAATGTGTTCAATTGTTTGTAGTGTGTCCTGGCACAGGTGGCAGGTGTCGTCTGTGTTGTCGTCTAATCTGTGTTTATATGTCTGTAAGTTGGAGTGATGTCCACATCGGAATCGTGCTAAGTTAACTCGATCCGATCTGCTCAGGCTGATCTCTGACCTGTTAATGGGTGGCGGCTTCGCACCTAGAACCGCATTTGGACCGAGTCGTGTCAGTGCTTTGTGGGTTAGGTGTTTGTGTATATGTTTTCTGTACTGTGTGATGTCTGTGGGGCGTGGTATGGAATGGAGTATTTGGTTATAATGTCTCTCTGGTGTTACCTTAATGGTGCGAGGTGTTGGTGCGTGATTGTACATGTAGTGGCAAGGGTGTTGTGGGTTAGTTGTCGCTGGTGCCATGAATTGTGTTCCCCTCATGTCTAAATCTTCCCTAACTTTCAGTATTTTTGTTTCTGTGTGCAGGTGTTCTATTAGTGTTGTTTGAGTGCATCCTGTAATGATACGAAGTGCGTTGTTTTGTATTGTCTGTAAGGTGTTTATGTGTGTGTTTGAGATAATGGGTGCCCAGCATGGGCTAGCGTAGTCCATAACTGAGCGAATATATTGTTTGTATATGAGTGTTGTCGTTTCCTGCTGGTGTCCAAAGTTTGTGCCTGTTAGTACCCTAAGCGTGTTAAGTCTTGACGTACATTTGTTTTTAATGTCCTGAATGTGGTTTGCAAAAGATAATGATGTGTTGTATGTGACCCCAAGTATTTTGGTCCTGTGAGTGTGTGAAATGTTGATGTTGTTTAGTGTAAGCTGTGGAGTTACCTGGTGTTCTTTTGTGTTGCTTGTAAGCAAGGTGATAGTTGATTTTGTGGGCGCTACTTTGAGTCTATTGTGTGTGAGCCAGTCTTGTATACTGTTTATGTATGTTTGTAGGTTATTTGTAGCGGTGTCGATGTTGTTGTGGGTGGATGTTAGAGTGATGTCATCTGCATATGATGATAAGGTAAGCTTGTTATCTAAGGGTGTTGGAATGTCATGCATGTATAAGTTGAAGAGTGTTGGTGAGAGAACAGAGCCTTGAGGAACCCCGTTCGGAAAAGCTTGTTTTTGGATGACTTGCCACTAAATGTGACATGTGAGTATCTTCCTGAAAGATAGTTGCTCAGCCACCTTTTGGTGTTATTGTGCAGGTTTGTGTTGAGTATTTTGTTTGAGAGGGAAGCGTGGGATAGCATCAAATGCTTTACTAATGTCTATTGTTGTTAATAGTGTACGTTGAGCTGGTCGTTTGGAGTTGATGCCATCCATGATGTGCTGCCTGAGGTTAGTGAGTAATGTCGTGGTTGAGTGGTGAGGTCTGAATCCATGTTGAGTAGGCGATAGTGGAATGTGTGGGTTGGTGATTTGTAAGATTAGTCTTTCTGTTACTTTGGAAGGTCTGCATAGTAAAGTAATGGGTCTATAGGAAGCTGGTTCTGTTGGATTTTTGTTTGGTTTGAGTAGTGTAATAATTTTACCTTGTTTCCATATGTCAGGAATAATGCAGTGTTGGTATGAATATGTGCTGATATTTGTGAGAGTTAGTATTCCTTGTGGGCCCAAGTGTTTAAGGTGTATGTTAGATATGTTGTCTGGTCCAGTAACCTTCGAATTCTTAATGTTTTTGATGATCTTGGTGGTCTGGTCTGTACTGAAGGGTGTAATGGTCGTGTCGAGTCTGTAGGTTTTCTGGTGTCTGGCTGTTTGTCTGTCTGCGTGTTTCTGGTTGTTGTCTCTGTTTAAGTGACTTATCTTTGCGTAGTGATTAACTAGAATGTTAGCTTGTTGTGTGTATGTTGGGATATTATTTTGGCTGCGACAGATAGCCGCGTGTGAGGTGTGAATGCCGCTGTTAGAGTTGGTAATGCTGTTTATAGTCTTGTATAGCCTGGATGTATCTGTGGAGTGGTTTAGTGTTGTTATGAATTCCCTGAATGTTTCTGTTTGTTTTTCTTTGAGTTTGTTGTTTATTTCTGTGTTGAGCTGTTGTATCTGCTGTTTATGGCTTCTGTGTGTGGTGTTTGTGCGTTATATTTGAGGTTGTTACGTTGCTTTATGAGGTGGGCTATTTCACTAGTGTAATTTGGGTTGTATTTCCTAATGTTGCCCTTCGGTATGTATTTGTTTGCATTATTGATGATCTGATTAAATGTCTGGAGTGTTGTATTGATGTTTATGATGGGTGTGCTGCTTAATGTGGTGAATTGTTCCTCAGTCTGTATTTTGAACTGTTCCCAATCAGCTTTCTTGTAATTTCTGTAAGTGTGCCTAAGGCTGTTGGGGCAGAGTGTAGAATGTGTTGTAATGATGATGGGCAGGTGGTCTGATGACAGTTATTTTTCTGTTCTCCATTGTGTATGTGTTGCTAGTGAGGGGGAACAGAACGTTATGTCTGGGGAGGAATTTGAGTATCCTGCTTGATGTGGTATATGTGTATGTTCTTCTGTATTGTTAAGAATGAAGAGGCTGTTTAGTTGTGTGGCTATGTTGGCGCCTCTGGTGTTGTTTTGGTTGTGCAGGTACCAACTAGTGTCTTTGGCGTTGAAGTCTCCTCCTAAGATGACATTAGTGAGAGAGGCCAGATTGTGTAACTGTGGATTGTAATTGGCTGGCACCTGAGGTGAACTATCTGGTGGGATATAAATGTTGATTAGTGTGGTGTTGTGTTTTGCGCGTCTTAATGTTAACTGCCTGTATTTCTATCGTGTTATCTGCTTGGATTGTGTTTGTAATGTTTTGGGCAGCATCAGTGTAGCTAATGCTTTTACGTATGTAAGTGATGAGTCCATCCCCTTTACCCCCAGTACGATCTTGACGGATCGCCGTGAAGTCAGGGATGGTGGGTGTTTTGTGTGTGCGTTTTAGTTTTGTTTCTTGTATAAGTGCTATGTGAATGTTTTGTTTGTGTACGAATTCTCTAAGCTGCATGATTTTGTTTGTGAGGCCATCTACGTTGTACTGTAATATGTTAATATTATACTTCTGTATGTGTCTCATGGTGCTATTGTGTCTATGTCTTTGTGTATGGTGACATGTGTAAGTTGTAGTGGGGCCTGGATTAGTCTTAATGTCGCCAGAGAGTAAGAGTAGTTCGGGGAGCATGCAATTGCTCCCTGTAATTGAAAAAATAGCACGCTGAGAATAGGTCCGGCTCCGGGAGCCGATCGGCACTCTGACCGTGCCACGCAACAGGCCGTCGACTGCCAGTCTGGCCAACCGTAGACAGTCCGCTGCATGGAGATTTGAGGAAGTTTGGCCACCAGCGCGTTGATGTTTTGGTTTGACGTTGCCTCTTCTTCGCGTTGACGTGTCCCGCGCTGGAGGATGCAGCCACTGTTAGAAGCTTCCTCGTCAGCTGCTAACATTTTTTTCACGTTGTTCTAGCTACCTGTTCAGAGGTTTTTTATAAACAAATTTCAGTTTTTTGCTTAAAACGGCTCTTTCTAATTTTAAAATTGATTAGTCAAAGAATGATGTTGACTTCTATTTTGCAGCAACAGTTGATGATATTTATGTTACTTTACTGATTAATGAAAATGATTTGGCTCTTCAAGTTATAAAAGATTTCTTTCGTAATAATTGATAAATACGAAACACAAAACGTATATGCAAACAGGATGATGATGCTTAGACTACTCAAGTTGATGAAGTTTTCTCTTTCTCATATATTGTATCGACGTAATACTGTAAATATATTTAAAGTTTCTGCATAAATAACTTGTGTTTCACAGAAAACAAAGACTTCCCTCAATCTTCTATCACATCCAAACAGTCCAAACCTCTTTGGTTGTTGTCTTTCGTGAATTTGTTGATCTGCTTTTCTGGCCTCAAAAACATGTTAACACTATTGAAAAACAAATAAGAAAAGCAGAGTCAAGAGAAGAAAAAATATTCATATGTGGGGACTTTAACTTCTTCTTCCGCAGCCTTATTAGCTCACTTCTACGTGGGGTCGCTGTTGCAGATCCTTCTTCTCCATTCACTTCTGTCTTGAGCCACCTCTTCCTCCAGTCGTCCCTTTTCGCTCATATCTTTCTTCAGTCTATCCTGCCACCTCATCTTAGGTCTACCTCTTCTCCTCGTGCCTGGAATTTCCATCCTCAGCGTCCGTCGTCCCACATACTCCTCCTCCCTCCTCTGGACATGCCCAATGCCCATACCATCTCACTCTCCTTTCCCGTGCCTTCTTGGAGATTTCCGTTACTTTTGTTGTTGGGGACTTTACAAAATAATAAAGATGAAGTGACAAAATCGGGTAAACTCCTCATCAATTTAATAGAGTCTAAAGTTCTAACACTTCTTAACTCTGACAATTTATAAAAGGACTTTGGACAAGAAGGGAAGAAGATGCCAAATCTGTATTGGACTATTTAATTATTAAGCAGGAAGATGATTCACGTGTAAAGGAGGTGTACGTATATAGATGAAAAGAAAATCTGGACCCCTTATAGAGTAACTGATAAAATTACTTATAGTGACCAGTGTGCAATGATGTGTACTATCGACTGGTATGAGGCAGCGTGTAAAGTAAATCAGTAAAAGGAAAAAATGATAATAGGAAAAGAACTTAAGAAATTTAATAGATTAACTCAGGGGGCGGGCCTCATAAAAATTGGATCATTAAACAAAAATCTACAAGAAATGTATAATATGCGGGAAAACCAAATTCAAGAAATAATGGAAGAATGTAAGACAATTATTAAGTGGAAGAGAGTACCACAAAATATAATTGTAAAGAAATTAAAAAAAGATAAAAAGAATTTATAAGAAAAGAAGTTATGACTGGAATAATAGTGAAGAAGAAAAGAAGAAAGCGAGAACGCGAGTGAGTTTGATAGAGGAATGGATGATAGACGAGGAAAGAATCAAAAATCAAAAGAAAATAATTAAGACAATGGAACGGTTGAAAGGAAGAGGAGGACTGGATAATGGAGCATTTTGGAAATTTAAAAAGGATATGGACAGAAATAAAAAGGTGGAACGAGGAGCTATAAAAAAATAGAGAAGGAAAAATTGTAGAAGAAACTAGTGAAGTATTGAAAGTATAGGAAGATTTTTACCATGATCTACTTATTACAAATAAGGCAGAAAATAAGGAAGAGAAAAAAACTGAAGAGATTAATAAACTACACCCGGAAACTATTAAAGCTGTAGTAGAGGATAGACATACCATAAATAGCATTACAAATGAGGATGTTGAAAATGTTATTAGAGAGTTAAAAAATAAGAAGTCAACAGACCAACAAGGATGGAGCAATAGTATAATGAAGAATGCTGGATGGAATGTAATAAGAGATCTGACAAAACTATTCAATGTAATTCTTAAGACTTACGATATCCCAGAACAGTGGAACAATATGAAAATAATATAAATTTATAAAAGTGGTGATAGAATGGACATAGGTAATAGGAGGAGGATATTCATGACAAGTATAGTTAGTAAAATTTTTGATAAAGTTAGACTAAATAAGAAGAGAAGTGACTGGAATCGGGGATTAAGTATGTACCAATGTGAAGGAATAGAAGGGAAATCAACAATAGACCACATATTAACGTTGAATGCAATAATTAACTATAATAAATATCTAGGTAACAATACATATGTTTGGTTTGGGGATGCTGTAAAATGTTTTGACAAGCTAGAGTTGAAGGACTGCATCAAAGAAGCACCAAAAGTAGTAGACCCAGAAGAAGCACTACTAATATACAACTTAAACAAAAATGGCACAATACAAATAAGACCAAGAAATATACAAGAGGAAGTCAAACAAGGCACGTCTCTGGGACCCAGACTGTGCTCAGTGGACACAGGTAGAGTAAATAATATGGGTAAATGCCTGACAAGAATAAGGGAAATAGAAATTCAATCATGTATATTTATGGATGATACTGTATGATGCAGTCATCAATTAACTTAGGAGTAATATAAAAGGCAATTAGTAATTGTAGATCAATGAAAATACTAAAACAATTTACATTTAATAATAAAAAAGAGAAATGAGCAGTAATGACAATAAATGTGATGAGAAGAAAAGTACCTGAAATGAGAACAATTAACAAAGTGAAAATGGGAAGTATAGAACAAGTGCAAGAATACAAGTATTTGGGACAATGGTTCAATAGCAGAGGTGATCACCATACACATCCAGAAAAGAAGAAAAGTAAGATAAATTTCATAATAGCGGATCTAAAGAGATATGGAGATCCAGCTACAGTGGGCCATTGGTCAATGAAAGTGAAAATAAAATTGTATGAAACCATAATAGTACCTACAATATTTTATGGAATGAAAACATGGACGAAAACAAGGACAAAGGATATTGAAGAAGTAGAACAAATGCAGGAAAGAATTTTAAGGGAAATAACAGGAATGAAATGTAGCACCCGATATTGGGTATTATTAGCTGAATTAGGAGTGTGGCCAGTCAAAGAAAAAATTGGATACAAGCAGATAATGCTAATGAACAATATATTAAACTCAAATGAGGATAGATTAATTAAAATGATAACCGAAGATCAGTTGAAAAATCCATACCCAGGATGCTGGGCAGAGGAAGTGGTAGAAATGTGTAAATTATATAAAGTAACATTAGAGGACTTGAAAATGATGAAAAAAAGTGAATTAAAGAAAAATGTACGACAAAAAAAGTAATGAATATTTACAAGAAGAACTAATAAAGAGGAAAACTAAAATGAAAAACTATGATTCATTGATGAATTTAAAAGAAAATCATATATTGAAAATATGAAAGAAAAGGATATGAAGATTATAATGGAAATCCGATTAAATATGGTAGAGGTGAAAGAAAACTATAAAGGAAAATATAAGGACACGAAGTGTGAAGTATGCGGAAGAAAGAATGATATGACAGAACACTCGTTTCATTGTGAAAAACTAAGAAACATAGTGGGGGGGATGATGGAAGTAGAGAATATAAAAAACCCAGAAAGTATCAAAAATTATATTGTAAAAATAATGGAAATTAGAAGAAGACTGTTGACAGTAAAGGTTTAAGTACATAATAGGAGATACAGTGTAGAGGCTCTGCACCGGAAACGCGTGCTGATCCGCAGGATCAAGTAAGCAATTTCTGAAACCTGGAACCTTGACTCACTTCCGAAACAGTAGATTTTTTATTATTTAAAAAGAACCAATAGAATGTTATTTTAATTTCTTACAAGCTACAAATGCACATGAATGCACAACTTACAAATCTGTCACAGTAAAAACGATTTTGGTGAACACGCTCGGGTTAATATTGAAAATACCATATTGAAAATTTTACAACTTCAGACTTCATCCTCCGCACTCTCCCGATATCTCAATTGATCCTTTTAATTCAGTGGTTCTCAAACTTGGGTACGGCGTACCCACAGGGTAGGGTTGCCAGATTTTTCAAATGCCCATACGGGACAATAATTTTTCCGAGGTTTTTTGAAGACCAAATTTTTTTTCAAATTGAAACTAGATTTCTGGAACGGTTACAACGTACAAAATTGGAAAAATTTTATTAAAATAATGGTTAACAATTAAACAGCGTGAATAATATTGAAATTATTATACATAATATTGAAATATCGTAAATAATATTGATATTATCATAACATAGTACAGGGTGTTTATAAAGTCCCTATTTATTTCAGTGAAAACGTAGCAAAAAAGGGTAAAATTCAATAACAATATAATAGAAGGCATACATTTAATGAATACTTAAGCATATGATTCTACATGAGCACCATCAGTATCTCTACAGAGTTCGAATCTGTCAGCAGCATTGCGGAACACATTTTGGAGCATGACAGGGGTTATTTTTGTAACTGCTCTTACGATACGAGCGCGTAAATGTCCCAGCTTCATTCAGATGGCATTTTAAACACCGTCGTCTTTCAACAAGATGGGGCACCTTGTCATTACGCAAACATTGTTCGGGAGTACATAAATGAATGATTTCCAAATCGGTGGATCGGATGTGGAGGCAACAGACCCTGGGCAGCTCGATCTCCTGACCTAACGCCCTTGAATTTCTTTGCATGCGGCTTTATCAAATCAAACGTCTATCAAATGAGGGTTACAGATCTGCAAGATTTACGTGCTCGTATCGTAAGAGCAGTTACAAAAATAACCCCTGTCATGCTTCAAAATGTGTTCCGCAATGCTGCTGACAGATTCGAACTCTTTAGAGATATTGATGGTGCTCATGTAGAATCATATGCTTAAGTATTCATTAAATGTATGACTTCTATTATATTGTTATTGAATTTTACCCTTTTTGCTACGTTTTCACTGAAATAGATAGGGACTTTATAAACACCCTGTATTAAATATTGTAGTATACATCACTTTACTAATTATGACATATGTCAATATTTTTCTGAACTTTTAATCTTCAAAATTTTAGCGCCATCTTCTGACTTCAAGTATAACTGAAATTCCTTGCAAGTCATGATTGTAAATAATTAATTAAAAAAGAAATATTCCAAAAGCAAACGTTTGAGAAACGCTGCTTTAATTGTAGCCCGATTCTCCAAAGTACCATCGATTATACTAAAGACAGGGTATGTTGAAACACACCTATCGGGCCCTCAGGTCCAGCGTGTATCCCGACTTTTTAAATCGGCTGTATGTGAACGCAGTAAGCATCACCAATAAAAATTATTATTATTAAAATTATGTACAGGGTGGTCCAAAAGTCCCTATCTATTTTGCTGAAATAATAGTATTTTAGGATACAAATGTATAGAGTATATACAGGGTGTCCCGTAAGTCTGGACCCATAGGGAAAAATAATAAAATTACAAAATAGTCCAAAAATTTATTACATAATCTGTTCAAAGTGTCCGCCGTTGTGTCGCACACATAGTTGAAGACGCAATCTCCACTGCGACAGCACTTTCTGAATCACAGTCGCAGAAATTTCTTGACACGCCTCCACAATGCGTGCTTTAAGGTGGAAAATGTTCTGAAGTTTGACCTCGTACACGTTAGCTTTCAAGTGGCCTCACAAATAAAAATCATAATAAAAAATAATAAAAAAAAATAATAATAAAATAATAATAATAACATAATAAAAAAATATATTATAAATCCCTATGGGTCCAGACTTACGGGACACCCTGTATATAGAGTGACACACACAGGGCGTAGGGCGGGTCATACTATGCATTTTTTTTAAATCAATGGAGAGGGGTGTTCAAATGACATATTTTGGTGTATAGAAGACAATTCTGAAGAAAATATTTAATTCTGATAACCCTAACCTACATCATTTTGCAGTTGATTATTATTAAATTGTTGATTATTTTACTATTGTAGTTACCCCAGAATATGTCTTCTCACGTTTTCTATCATGGCTGCTCACGTTATCTCTCATAGAGCATTGTTCTAACTAATTCATATAAACACATATAATGTAATTCATATAATAATAATAATATTTAAATACTCAAATAAAAAGGTGTGTCATTCCACTTAATTGTAATTATCATACAGTTTGGTATATGAAATATTTTGACGGTTTTCTGGCGCGCATAAGGCCATTTTCTGAGCCACCTTTCTCAGAGGCTAGAATGTAACGTTTCAGAACATTCTAAAACGTTTTGTGAAATATTTGAAGTGACTCATGATTTATGAAGCTATTTTACCACCTCGGCTCGCAGTGAGGGGATAGATTTAGTGATTATCTACTGATATTTTTTTTGTTACTGTTCACATGTGAGTATTATTCTGTTATATTTTAGAAAAAGCTATTTCTACGCATATTATAGTGATACATTGAGCAAAATTTAATTAACAACTTTGATTTGAGCTAAAATTAGGTGGTTCATTTTTAGTACAACTGAGCAGTATGAGGCCTATTTCAATGTTCTAAAGAATATTTTTAGGATGTTTCTTTAGTTTTTTTAGAGTACATGAACAAATTATTTGCATTACAGACAACAGATAAATTAGCATTTTATAACATTTTGAAACCAAAAAAAGCATAATGTGTTTAGCATTTGCAGATAAATTTGTTCTTGCCCATTTCAGCTCTTTTTTTAACCAAGAATTTTGCGCTGAAAAGAGTTAATACCTGTCTGTAGTGGATACTTAACTGTTGTATTATTGTTTTTATTTCAGTGTGAACTCATTAAGAAAATGGCTCAAGTCAGAACAAGGACGAAATCAAGTTCTCATCTGAGTAATCTTGTTGGCACTGGCCGGGAGCTGTTGGTGTCTGAACTGCCAACTGTGAGGGATATCCTGAGGTATGGCATCTACTTGAGGAAGCAAAGTGAAGATGACAGGAGGAACTACCCAGTGGACAAGCTGGTGAGTGACATCTACCCTGGTCTGATTTGTCAGTGGAGCAAAGCTAATGCTCTTTTCAAGCCACCTGTTATCAATGAAAAAGTGACCATCATGTCCAAGCTCAAGGAGGTCTGGAATCAGGCAGTGAAGTTTTCTCTTGGGAAGGGCAAACTTGATGCCAAAGAGAGGTTCATTGTCAAGTTAGACAAGTTCTTTGATATTTTGACTTGCAAGTGTCAGATTACCAGTTGTGAGGGGGGAGGCTGTGAGGGCTGTGTTATCCAAGCCCACATTAACTGTTCCTGCAGCAGAGAGAAAAAGATTCCTGTGAAAGATCTTGCCTACATCAAGGGACAGAAAGAGAAGGTTGGAAGTAACGGACCCCACCAAATAGGGGGTCCTGATCTACCAGAGCACAAGAGACAGGTGAGGACATTGAAAAGGCAGTGGATGGAAAGGAAGGCAGAGAAAAGGAGCAAGGAGGAAAGTGCTGCAGTAGCAGAGAAGGCAGCCAGGAAGGATGTTAAGAGATTTTTGGCAGATGGTGATGAGGATCTGGAATTGGAGAGAAGTGGTGATGAAGATGAGTTTGTTCCTGAAGTTGAGCTCTTCCCTCAAACTGACCCTGAGCCAGCAGCTTCGGCAAAGGTACAGAAAAACTATGATGAGATTCAAAACATTGCCCTTGCTAGTGTAAGGTATGGCATAGGGCTTATGGAAAAACTATACGCGCTCACAACATGGTATCATATGTGGTACATTTATTTCATAATTAAATATAAATTATTAATTAATTGAATTAAATATCTATACAAAATTGCCTCGGGATTGGCGACATAGCCTATTGGGAATGAAATAATTGAATTGCCATACGTACAAAGAACCTGTACGTATGAATCAGCCCCACATAGCAACAAGAAAACCCAATTTATTATTTAGTCTACCAAAAGGTAGTAGACACAACAAAATCATGCTAGTTCGGCAAATAATACACCAGAACCAAGGAACGGCTCTCAGGGCTGTTTATGTTACAGCGAAGCTTTAAACTGGGAGGATGTCTTTGTCCCCCCTCTAGTTCTGAGTGAATTCCTTATAATATAAAACCTAAGACTATAAAAGGATAGGCCTATTCCTTCAGGGGTTTATATAGTGACTGCCTATATTAATTACCTTAAGTAAATTCGTCGCGAAACTCGATCGTGGCGGCCCTACACCGAAGATGAACGTAACGCCCTACATCGAAGCAAACAAAGACCCAACAAAAATAAGGTGAGGCAAATTATTTTCATTCTAGTATACTGTACGTCGCGCAAATCCCGACGCTAGAATTACCGTAATCACTTAAATATAAAAAGGTCCTTTAAACACCTACATATTCATAACTCTCTAACGAAAAGACATAGGGCCTTTGTCGGTAACCCTCCACTGAAGTCTGTTTGGAAATTTCCAACGGATGAGGGCACAGGCAATCAACCCATAGCCCTATATAGTTTTTTCAAATGGTGGCCCGGTGTATGGGGAACTAACCCCTCTACAATTTACACTGACACACGCGGTGGCTAGGCTTACCTCATTGGCCTAACCCTAATTTCAACCATAACCCCACTATAGTTTTCATATGGTGGCCTATTCAACTGGGAACCGATTCCTTTACCTTTACACTAATCGAAAACAAAGGCTTGTTCATTTAACAGGCATAACTTATTTTAGGTCCTAAATATAATAGGCCCACAACATTAAACCTATTTAATAGGTCCTACTCTTCAAACTAAAAACAAAGCCTTGTTAATTTAACAGGCTTAACTCATTTGAGGTCCTATAAAATAATAGGCCCAAACATAAGCCTACTTGGTAGGCCCAACAAATAGGCCTATTTAGTAGGCCCACCTAACTTTACCTTACATAATGGGCCTACCTCTTAAAGTAGGCCTTACTCTTTACACTCAAGGCCTATCCTAACTAAAAACACTAAATTTATAATTGAACCTGTGGTGTAGGTTATAAAATTTATTTCAGCAATTTAACTTACTCATAAGACTCATTAACATCACAAAATTCGACTCGAACTGTAACATCACAAAATTCGACTCGAACTGTAACATCACAAAATTCGACTCGAACTGTAACATCACAAAATTCGACTCGAACTGTAACATCACAAAATTCGACTCGAACTGTAACATCACAAAATTCGACTCGAACTGTAACATCACAAAATTCGACTCAGATCTGTAACATCACAAAGACCTAAAGCAATTGCACAAATTCAAACCTATACCCACCTAACACCTATTAGTGACCCTATTCCGAAGTCCTATTTGACATATAGGCCCAACCTATTTCAAGTCCTATTTGACATATAGGCCCAACCTATTCCGAAGTCCTATTTGACATATAGGCCCAACCTATTTCAAGTCCTATTTGACATATAGGCCCAACCTATTCCGAAGTCCTATTTGACATATAGGCCCAACCTATTTCAAGTCCTATTTGACATATAGGCCCAACCTATTCCGAAGTCCTATTTGACATATAGGCCCAACCTATTCCGAAGTCCTATTTGACATATAGGCCCAACCTATTCCGAAGTCCTATTTGACATATAGGCCCAACCTATTTCAAGTCCTATTTGACATATAGGCCCAACCTATTCCGAAGTCCTATTTGACATATAGGCATACCAAGTCCTATTTGACATATAGGCCCAACCTATTTCAAGTCCTATTTGACATATAGGCACAACCTATTACAGACAAGGCTTGATATAAGGGTCTCAAATGCAACGTTTGAGGGTCTTTACTCAGCCAAATTGGTTAACCTAACCCAAAACCCAAAATTAAAACCCTATAACAAAATACACATTTACACACATACGTACGGTACAGTATATAAATATATACATACGACTTCAAACATCCAATTCTTCTTTTAAAAGAAGAAACACAACAGATTTCATTAACAGACACATACATTCCTTGCAAACAGATTGGATTCCTTCAAAACCCCAAACCTTCCAGACCTACCTGTAGGATATACAACATTTACTCATTCATAACTACGGGTATTAATTTCATTGGAGTGGTGAATCCAAGTTGTTTTGAAGACCAACTGGATTCGGAGGAATGACAAACACACACACACACACACACACACACACACACACACTACTCTTTCAATGTGTCTCAAACACAAAACCTGTCTAAACATAACCAAGGATCGGAGAGTAAAAGCTTTTATTGCTGCGCTCTGATTCTGTGCACATAATTTTGTGCCAAAAATTATATGGTTAGACAGTGACACGTACAAACAAACTACTCTACTTCAAAGGGCCTTGGCCTACCCTTTGGCCATAGCCCAACAAATTCATCAAAGGGCTGATGGCCTACCCTTGGCCATAGCCCAACAAATTCATCAAAGGGCTGATGGCCTACCCTTGGCCATAGCCCAACAAATTCATCAAAGGGCTGATGGCCTACCTTGGCCATAGCCCAACAAATTCATCAAAGGGCTGATGGCCTACCTTGGCCATAGCCCAACAAATTCATCAAAGGGCTGATGGCCTACCTTGGCCATAGCCCAACAAATTCATCAAAGGGCTTGGCCTACCTTGGCCATAGCCCAACAAATTCATCAAAGGGCTGATGGCCTACCCTTGGCCATAGCCCAACAAATTCATCAAAGGGCTGATGGCCTACCTTGGCCATAGCCCAACAAATCATCAAAGGGCTTGGCCTACCTTGGCCATAGCCCAACAAATTCATCAAAGGGCCTTGGCCTACCTTGGCCATAGCCCAACAAATTCATCAAAGGGCCTTGGCCTACCTTGGCCATAGCCCAACAAATTCATCAAAGGGCTGATGGCCTACCTTGGCCATAGCCCAACATTCATCAAAGGGCCTTGGCCTACCTTGGCCATAGCCCAACAAATTCATCAAGGGCTGGCCTACCTTGGCCATAGCCCAACAAATTCATCAAAGGGTCTTGGCCTCCCTTGGCCATAGCCCAACAACATCAAGGGTCTTGTGGCCTCCCTTGGCCAGAGACCAAACAACAAGGGTCTTGTGGCCTCCTTTGGCCAGAGACCAAACAAAAAGGGTCTTGTGGCCTCCCTTGGCCATAGGCCAAACAACACAAAAACAGTACAGGATTCAAAGCCCCAAGCCCTCCAGATCTACCTGTGGAGGAGTAAATTTACTCCACTAAAACTACGGGTATTGACTAGTCTGAAGTGGTAGGAGGTTTGAATACAGTACAAACTCTTTCTAATTCTCCTAAATTAAATGAACAAATAACAAAAGACAACAATGGGAACATTGAACCAAACAATTACACGAAAACACTTGGAATGCTTTGGTTTTTAAAACAGAATTCCGAACACGATGACACTCTTTGCACAAAGAGTTATAACTTAAATCCAAATGCCGATACAAAAAGACAAGTGCTTTCAGAATCATCCAAAATTTTCGACCCCATTGGATTATATTTACCAGCAACCATAAGATCCAAAACCCTTTTGCAAGACTTATGGAAAAAGAAAATTGATTGGGATGAACCACTTTCAGTGGAAGACCAACTTCATTGGAAAAAATTAGCCACAGACTTGAACAAAGTTCAAGACATCTACGTACCAAGATGTGCTGGCTACAGATTGAAATCGCAAACACTACACATTTTTACAGATGCCAGCACACAAGCTTAGGGTGTTGTGCCTATTTAACAAGTGAAAATGAAAGTAACTTGGTTTATTCAAAGGCAAAAGTGGCACCCTTAAACCAAAAGAAAACTGTACCACAACTTGAATTATTAGCTGTCTCATTGGGAGTTAAAACAGCAAACTTTCTTTCACAAGTGTATAAAGAAGTTGACATAACAAACATTTACTTAGGACAGACAGTCAAATTTGTCTAACATGGGTGACCAACACAGATACAACTTCTTGCAAAAATATATTTGTGAAAAACAGACTAACAGAAATCAAAACTGCAAACACAAACCTTGGTATCAAATTTAGGTACATAAAAACAAAAGAGAATCCTGCAGACTTTTTGACAAGAGGGCTCTCTTACAAGCTGTTGAAAACAAATAAAATCTGGTATGAAGGGCCCGAATGGCTAACATGTGAGGATCTTTGGCCAGCCAAAGTAGTTAACCTCACACTCAACTCTACAACAACTGAAAAGATCACTGAGGACAAACCTATATTTGACTATCACCTTTATTCAGACCTAAACAAACTCTTGAGAATTACAGTCTATTGCTGCAAGTTTGTCAATAGCTACCTTCTCAAACACTGTCCTCAGAAAGCCTTTTCTAACTTAACAGAAACTGCAACAAAATACTGGCTCAAACAGATACAAGCTTCAGAATTTGACAAGGAGTTGAAGTATCTTAGGTCCAGTAGCACATTAAACAAAGGTATTCCTTCACTTGTCATGGATCTAAATCTGTACCTGGATACAGAGGGTCTGATAAGGTGTAAAGGAAGGCTTAACAAGTCAACTTTGACTTACAACTCTAAGCACCCAATTCTTCTTCCAAGGAGAAATCACTTCACAAAACTCATCATCAGGGATACCCACAACAAAATACACCACATGGGAGTCCCACAAACCCTGACAGAGCTGAGAAAAACTTACTGGCTACCAAAGGGTAGAACTGAAACAAAGAAAATTTTAAACACATGCATTCCTTGTAAACGTATCCATTCACGACCCTTTAAGACCCCAAGCCCTCCAGACCTACCTGTGGAACGAGTAACATTTACTCGGCCATTTGAAACCACGGGTATTGACTACACTGGAGCGGTAAATGTGAGTTTTGGAGACAAAATGGATTCAAAGGAATACAAAGTGTACATTGTACTCTTCACCTGTGCTGCCACACGTGCCATATGTCTAGACATAGTAGAAGATCTGACAGCAGAAGCTTTTATTGCTGCTTTCAGACGATTTTGTGCACACAATTCTGTACCCAAAACTATATGGTCAGACAATGCCACATACTTCAAATCTGGTGAAAGAATTATTCATCAGATTTGTGACAGTGAAACAGTACAAACTCATTTAACCAAACACAACATAACCTGGAAGTACATTCCTGTTAATACACCATGGTATGGTTCAATTTGGGAAAGAAACATACAAACTGTAAAGAACTGCCTTAAAAAGACTATTGGGACAAAACATCTACAACTTTTTGAACTCATGACTATTCTGTCAGAAATTGAAAATGTTGTCAACAACAGACCATTAACTTATGTGGGAGATGGTATTAATGAGCCAGAACCTCTCACACCAAACCACCTAATTAAGGGAGAAACAGTAAACATGTTACCAGAATCTGAACATAACAGTACAGAGGATCCAGATTGGGAAATAGGACACAAAGAACTCAACACAAAATACAAACATTTGACACAAATCAAGACTCAATTTATAACAAAATGGAGAGAAGAATACTTAACAAGTCTTAGAGAAAGACATAAACAATTAAAAAACAAAGTTGGAATGATTCAGTCAAAATTGGGGACATTGTGTTGATACATGACAAGACACCAAGACAACATTGGTCAATGGGAAAAGTCTTGGAACTCAAAACTGGTGAAGACGAAGTTACCAGGGTTGTAAAACTGAAAACAGCAACTGGTGAAACCACCAGAGATATCACATTACTATATCCTTTGGAGTGTGGGGCTAAATTAGAACCATTACCCCAAAGGATGGATCAGGATACTATTGGGGAGGAATCTCTCAATGTGCCTGATGTAACTCAGACTAAACCAGACAGGCCTCAAAGAAAGACTGCTTTGAAAGCCAGAAAACTTTTACAAGAAAAAATTAAGACTGGTGACTTAAAAACTTACACAAACTGAGCAAAGTTAAAATGCTTAATAACTTTACTTTAATCCCATAAATTTCCTATACCTAAAGGGAGTCAAACTGATTGACATAACTTTAACTAAACTTGAGAAGTTGGCCTCTTGAACTTTCATATTTGAATAGGTCTTGAGTAACCTCTCTCTTCCTAAATTTCTACTTCATTCTTTTGATCCATTTACATGTTTTACACAGTTTGTCAAAAAATTTTGATCTATAACATACAAATTTTTCTCCGGCCCCCCCCAGTATATGGAAAAACTATACGCGCTCACAACATGGTATCATATGTGGTACATTTATTTCATAATTAAATATAAATTATTAATTAATTGAATTAAATATCTATACAAAATTGCCTCGGGATTGGCGACATAGCCTATTGGGAATGAAATAATTGAATTGCCATACGTACAAAGAACCTGTATGTATGAATCAGCCCCACATAGCAACAAGAAAACCCAATTTATTATTTAGTCTACCAAAAGGTAGTAGACACAACAAAATCATGCTAGTTCGGCAAATAATACACCAGAACCAAGGAACGGCTCTCAGGGCTGTTTATGTTACAGCGAAGCTTTAAACTGGGAGGATGTCTTTGTCCCCCCTCTAGTTCTGAGTGAATTCCTTATAATATAAAACCTAATGACTATAAAAGGATAGGCCTATTCCTTCAGGGGTTTATATAGTGACTGCCTATATTAATTACCTTAAGTAAATTCGTCGCGAAACTCGATCGTGGCGGCCCTACACCGAAGATGATCGTAACGCCCTACATCGAAGCAAACAAAGACCCAACAAAAATAAGGTGAGGCAAATTATTTTCATTCTAGTATACTGTACGTCGCGCAAATCCCGACGCTAGAATTACCGTAATCACTTAAATATAAAAAGGTCCTTTAAACACCTACATATTCATAACTCTCTAACGAAAAGACATAGGGCCTTTGTCGGTAACCCTCCACTGAAGTCTGTTTGGAAATTTCCAACGGATGAGGGCACAGGCAATCAACCCATAGCCCTATATAGTTTTTTCAAAGGGCTGAGGCCAACTGCAGCGATAGCAACAGCAGCTCTGATTGACGCAGGAATCATCACAGAAGACAATACAAGTAAAGTGATTGATAAGAGCAAGGTCAAGAGAGCACAGGAGAAGTTGATGAGAGAGCTGGGGGAACAGTTCGAGAAGAGTGCAGGGAGGAGGGGGGGATCTCTTGCATGTCAGGAGAATGATCTTTGTAATTATATCCAGTGATATACATGCAGTTCACCTATTAATAAATATATGTAAAGTTGATTTGGCCTTGTCAATATAAATGATTTACCTTATATCTTTTAATATATTATAAAGGGGTTCAAAAGGGTAAAATTGGCAATTTAGAAATACAAAATGATGTAGGTTAGAGTTATCCTATCCAAAAAAGAAGCTCCTATTTGAATTCCCCATGTAAAAACACATAATTTAGACACCCCTGATGGTAGGATTTCCTTCAGATTCATGTTGTCACCTGAGTACGACCCGCCCTAACACAGGGGTGTAGTAACAAATTTTAAGGTGCAGGAGCTCTAAGAAAATACCGGCATGTTGGTACATAATTTTAAATTCTGCTATTATTTCTTTGTACCCGTACATCAGTTAATGAGGTTACTCCTCAGAATGAGCGAAAAGTTGAATACACGAATTTTACGGTAGTACACCGAGACGTAATAATTAATTAACGCATCCAATTTTTGCAATTGCAAATCATATTTAAGGGGAAAATTTGGCTCCCTATTTCAATAAAAATATGCCTTTTAACTAAGTAAACCAATAGCGCTGGTGGGTGGCATAGGCATTTTATGTGGAACAGTTTCATGGTATTTTGAATCCTCGCCCTTAATATTAATTAGTGTTTCACCAGGTTGTAATATATTTAAATCAAGAATATAAACAAGTTTAAACAACATGAATTACAACCACTTTACTTACCAAAGTTATACTTCATAACAGTTTCCAGCTCTATGAGAGTCTCAGTTGAGACTCACTGGTCTGGTTAAACTATTTTATAATTATAATAATAATAATAATAATAATAATAATAATAATAATAATACTTCACTTAGACTTGGAATATTAAAAGTTTGAAATCACAATTAGAAGCCAGTGCTTTCATCTCAGTCTGTTTGTTCCCAACTTCCAAGTATTAGCTAAAAAAAATAAATAAATAAAATTGGGATGAATGGAGGTGCGGGAGCGGCGCTCCCGTGCGCTCCCGCAGCACTACACCCCTGGTAGCACAAAAGTCAGGAATCAAAGGAGTCAGAGAGAAGAGATCATTTCCGTTCTATGGCAGCCACTATTTTTAAATAAAATTACTTTTTTAGTTACAAATTTATAATTTATGCAAAAACGACCCTTTGACTCCTGACTTTTGCGTCACCCTGTAAGGTACAGTACTGGTCCCACTCCTGTTCATTATCATGCTAGCAGACATAGACAGTGGAGTAAACACCAACAGTATAGTAACATCCTTCACAGACGATACAAACATCCGCACAAAAATCAGCGATGCAAATGAAGTGGAGGCCTTGCAGAGTGACACGAACAAAATATACAAATGTTCAGAAGACAACAATATGGCATTTAACACCGAGAAATTTCAGCTCTTGAGATATGGTAGAAATGAGTAATTTAAACAGACTGCATATTATGCTCCAGATAGACAGAAAATTCAGAGAAGCATGAAAGCGATCGATTTGGGGGTAATAATGACCGATGATGCGAAATTCGAGACACAAAATCAGATAGCAATAAACAAAGCAAAAAATGTAGCGGGACATGTACTAAGAACATTCAAAAGAAGGGACAAGACAGTAATGATTCCCCTGCTGAAAACACTGCTCATACCAATACCTGAATACTGCTCAGTCTTGACGTCCCCATATAAAAACGAAGAAACTAATAAACTAGAAGAAACTCAGAGACATTTCACAGCTAAGACTGAAGAAGAGAGAGGTACACTATAGTCTACATATGCAAAATGATGATAAAGCTGGTACGAAATCTCAAACTAAACCAAATTACCATCCAAACAACGCTGGAAAATAAGAAAGGCAGAATGTGTAGTGTTCCCAAATTAAAGTCCCGACAAGGGACCTCTTTAATACTGAAGGAACACAGCTTGGTTGTCAGGGGACCAAGACTTTTTAACTAACTTCCAAAGGACCTCAGGAACGTTACAGGGCTCAAAGTTGAAGTCTTCAAGAGAAGACTAGATGCTTGGCTCAGAACGGTACCAGATGAGCCGGATGTACCTGGCTATGTGAGGTGGGGAGTGAAAGAAAGCAACTCGCTCCTCCACCAAGCAAAGCCTAGAGGCGGGGTCACCAGCTTTACCTTTGTGTGAAGAGACCAACACATACATGGAACATCAACGAGGTTAGCGAGGTATATACGTATATATATATATATATATATATATATATATATATATATATACTGTGTGTGTATATATATATGTTACGCGTAATGTGGATAGTTGCCTAATGTTGACATTATGCAAGAAATTGCCTATGTTGATATTAGAAATTTTCACATTACGCGTAATATACAGTACAGTATATTATGTAACCCAGGGGTGGCGAACCTTTTTACAGTCGCGTGCCAAAACATTATAAACATTAAGTCTCTTAGATTACACTCATTTTTTGGATAACAATTTCTCTGCTTAGGCGTGCCAGGCAAATTTGATCGTGTGCCCAAATGGGCAAGCGTGCCATAGGTTCACCACCACTGACCTAACCTAACCTAACTTAATGTTTGGTTAGGTTATGTTAGGTAATATATGCTACGCGTAATGTGGAAATTTCTAATAGGGTCAGTTCAACGGCGAAAAAAAACGTGACAATCACCGAGTTTTTTTAAAATTGGCACACTTATAGATCTCTGTGAGAAAAACAGAATGACGCTTGTTTCAACACTCTAGGTCATATGGTTCCGGAGATATGGCCATTCGAATTTTGTAAAAAAGGTCAATTTCCAAGGTCATACCATATTTCAACATGAAATATCTCGGCTCCTATTGCACTTACAGAGATCATTTAAACACTATTTTAAAGCTTTAAGTAGATCTACAACTTTGTTTCTATTCATATTTTACCTCAGTGGTAAAAAAAAAAAGTTGATCTTATTTTTGACCTTTGACCTTGTGTAGGTCATTTGATGTCACAATGATGTCACAACCGATTTTTTTCTCCTTTCACTCAATTTTGGGTACATATGTCTACCTTAACCTAGAACAAGATTTTTAGTGTTGATTAAGTTAGTATAGACACTACAGCCATTTCAGTGGACCATACCCACCTCCATTTTGACCAAGTACCTTTTTCCACCAAACTTTGGAGCACCGTATCTTTGAAACTGTTTGAGCTAGAGTGTTGAGAAAAATACCATTAGATTTTTCTTTCTGAGATATATAATGTCTGCTAATTTTCAAAAGAATCGGTAATTATCTAACCTAACCTAACCCAGTTATTTGGTCGAATAAGTATCCGGCCCTATTATAAATTTTTTTTTTTGGTATATTTCAGAGAATTATATAATATAGGTAATTTAAATTACATAATTAATTAATTTATATGGACATTCAAAAGTGTGAAGAACTTCGAACCTGCTATCCTATTATTTAAAGATAAAGCTATGTACGTATATAAGTACCTTATACTAGGCTATAGGTACTATCCTATAGAATAAGTTCAGTTTTAAAAGTTAGATGAGTTTTAATAGAATTACTTAACTTTGTGTATTTATTCATTGTGTACAACAGTATGTACCCATGTGAAAATAATCTTATTTAAACCTTGGAGCAAGGATTTTTTTGGCATCTGTATTTATTCCAATCTGTAAATCAAACTGCACATTTTTTCTTGTTGTAGACCTCTGAAACAAGATCAGTAGGTCCCAAATTTTGTTTGTGCCATCTAAGCAAAAATAGCTTTTAACAGGGTTGGATACAATGAATAATTATAATTGTATTTTTAATTAATTGATCCTAATTTCCATTAATTGTAATTGATTCAAAATAAAATAAAAATAAAGGTAATTGTAATTGATTTTTGAGCTATAACTGATGTAATTGATCAATTAATGTCAATTGTTAAAAATTATACCCCTAGATCTGGCAGTCATACATCATCCAATGAAAATAAACCTTTGATAGTTTATTTAGTTATACTTAGATATAGATATATATTTTTATATATATATATTTATTTTAGATATATATTTAGATATATAGAATAGATAGTTATATTTGTGTAATTGTAATTGTAATTGACTCAGACAAAATTAATTGTAATTGCAATTGATCTTGAAATTGTGAAGTACAATACTAACTGTAATTAATTTGAAGAAAAAGAAAAAAAATTGTAATTGTTTCCATTTTGTGTAATTGAACCCAACCCTGGATTTTAAGCTACGTTTTTTTTTCTTTTTAGATAAACATGGATTTCAGCAGTTTGAATATGGGCAGGTTCTGTTGTGACCCATTTAAAAAGCACAAAGGAAAAGTGTAAAAAGGCATTCGTGCATTGACTAAAAATTTGATTGATCAAAATCCTGAATTGAAACTAACAAATAATCATAAAGCATGTGCAACCTGTCGAAATATACTAGCAAGTCGTCCATCCCCAATGCCTGAATGTGAACCACTTGAAAAATCACCATCCACCTCATCAAGTGCCCCATCTGAGCTAGAAACCGTTACGCAAAGAGAAAGTTGAGGAAAGTAGAAGGAGTTATGAAAAGAAAGCTTGAACTTGCAACTAAACAACCAATTTCATGCAGTGACTCAGATGATACAGAACTGGAGATTCTTCAACAACTAAAAGAGAAATTTAATCAAATGACAAGTCGAAGTGAAAACCTGACAATTCTTACTATCCTACCAAAAAGATGGACACAAGTAAAGATCAGAGAAGAATTTAAGTGCTCAGATTACATGGCTAGGCAAGCAAAGAGTTTGGTGAGGGAGAATGGAGTGCTTTCAACTCCTAATCCGCGTTTGGGAAACGCCTGAATAGTGAAACTGCTGCCAAAGCAATTGACTTCTATCATTCGACAGATGTGAGTAGACAAATGCCAGGGTTGAAAGACTATGTTTCTGTAAAAGGAGCTGATGGTAGGCGGGAAAGAAAACAAAAATAAAATATATTGTAAATACCTAATAACTGCCTTTTTTAAATATAAAGTTATGTTGATGCCTCTTTTTTCATGGTTTCACCCAGCTAGACAAGAATCGGTTCTTATAACTCAATTAGTAAAAATAAAGGAATAGGTTATTTTAATATACATATTAAAAGGCAAATTGTCTTAAAAATAGCAGACATTATAGAACTCAGTGAGACAAATCTAATGGTACTTTTCTCAACACTCTAGTTCAAACAGTTCCAAAGAAACGGCGCTCCAAAGTTTGGTGGAAAAAGGTACTTGGTCAAAATGGAGGTAGGTATGGTCCACTGAAATGGCTGTAGCGTCTGTACTAACTTAATCAACACTAAAAATCTTATTCTAGGTTAAGGTAGACATATGTTAATGATGTACCCAAAATTGAGTGAAAGGAGAAAAAAATCGGTTGTGACATCAAATGACCTACACAAGGTCAAAGGTAAAAAATAAGATCAACTTTTTTTTTTTACCACTGAGGTAAAATATGAATAGAAACAAAGTTGTAGATCTGCTTAAAAGCTTTAAAACAGTGTTTAACTGGTCTCTGTAAGTGCAATAGGAGATGATATATTTCATGTTGAAATATGGTATGACCTTGGAAATTGACCTTTTTTTACAAAATTCGAATGGCCATATCTCCGGAACCATATGACCTAGAGTACTGAAACAAATGCCATTCTGTTTTCCTCACGGATATCTATAAGTTTACCAATTTTTAAAAAATTCGGTGGTGGTCACGTTTTTTCGACCCAAAATTCCTTTGAACTGACATGGAATGACCCAATATCCAAATTAGGCAATATCTTGCATAATGTCAACATTAGGCAACTATCCACATTACGCGTAACATATATATATATATATATATATTGCAAGTCATGATGAATTCGCTTAAAATCTATTTGACCATTCATCATTACAAGATAATTTTTGCCGTAAGATGGGGTAACTGCCGCTAACTGGGCACCTGTAGGCGTAACTGGGCCATACTAAGTTTAAGGTAAATTTCATTATAGTACAGTATGAATTTTTTTCATAAATTGTAGGTATCTACTTATGTAGGTACCTAAAACGTATGGAAAAAATAATAACGAAATTTACCTTAAACTTAGTAGGGCCCAGTTACCCCTGCAGGTGCCCAGTTACCCCATCTTACGGTGTATATATATATATATATATATATATATATATATATATATATATATATATATATATATATATGTATGTACAGAAAGTCCTTTTTTTTTTAAATTGAATAACCTTTATTAATAATAAAATAAATACATTGTTTTTACAATTTAGAATGACGTAAATAACTGTGAAACGGCTATTATACATGAGAGATAAGAACTGAACAATCCCAAGAAATACAAACAACAAAACATCTTTACTGCGGATCATTCACAATCCATAGCCACTTAACCTAACATACAAGTACAATCTTACGTATTATACACTGAAGTTAATACAAAAATAGGGCCAGCATAGCCACTTAACTTAGCATAATGGCATACTGTTTGATTAATTAGCTGGCAATTTTATGTAAGGGGTTCCAAAAAAACTTAGCCCCCCCCCCCCATTTGCAGCTTACATGTTTACTTATATCGAAATAGTTTTTAGTGATTATAAAAATATATAAAATTCTTTATTTATTGCAGGTATTAAAATTACTCTAGCTGATAAAGTGATAATATAATGGCTTCTCAATTAATTGGTGATTCGGAGAGGCAACGTGTGATAGATCGCATACGAGCAATAACACTTCGGGAAGCTCGTGATGCTGGAGCCACCTTTATAACACGTTCATGGGTTGCCAAAAAGTTGCGAAGAAGTGAGGACTTCGTCAAAAGAAATTGGAATAAAACTTTGGATGAATGTGAAATGGATACAACCAAATCTGGGCGCCCAAATTTGCCACTCTCTCAGGAAACAAAGGACATCATTGAAAGCGGTACGCGTAAGCGGAAAAACAGCTGTGCTAAACTTTCTAGAGAGATCGAAGTGTTGAGAGGAAAGATCGTTAGTGGTGAGATCATTCGACTGTACCGTCATAGGCAAGGTTTAAAGCCTTGGCATGAACTTCCAAAGCCAAGAAAAACTCAACTTAACATCGATGACAGAATGTGGTTTGCCCATTATCTTGAAGATTGGGATGTGGATGATTTCATGCATTTAGCTGTCTCCGATGAATTTTTTGTTTACGTAACACGTCGGCCTAACTACCAAAATGATCGAGTGTGGGCCACAACACCAGATGAAATCGATGACAATGAACATTATCGCGAATTATTAAAAAGTCCAGACTGTGTTGGTGTGTTTGTTTTGTTCACTGCAAAGAAGCTCATGTGGGTGCTGAAGCCAAATGGTCAGATTTGGGATGGAGAGTATTTTCGTGATATTATTCTATTCCAGCATGTCATTCCTTTTCTAAGAAACCCAAACAATGTTATGGATGTCGATCAGGTCACACTTCTGCACGATAACGCCCCCTGCTTTAAGACATTAGCCACTCAACAGTTGTTGCGGAACCATGAGATCGATTTCTTTGGAAATGAAGAATGGCCAGGAAATTCTCCTGACCTGAACGTTTGTGAACACATTGGATCAGTTATAAAGGACAAGGTTGAATGCCTCTTGTTTCAAGAGCCTACAGCAAATCGATTTTCGAAGGATACAATGACGCAACACATTGAAACTGTTTTAGCAAATTTGCGTAACGATCAAGATCTATTCACGTCACTTTTGGCAAGCTACCCAAATTGTTATTACACGAGACATCATTAACTGAAAAGATCATTTGTATACGTAGGAGAAAATAATTGTAACTTAATGAAGAAATCAGAGAAATTATGAAAATAAAAGAGTTTAATAAAAATGCTGATGAATTATGGGAAGCTGAGTTCGGATATGATTTTGTGGAAACTATATTTTAAATTATTAATGATACACCAAACAAAACATCTTTGTTGCGGATCATTCACAATCCATAGCCATTTGACCTAACATACAAGTACAATCTTACGTATTATACACTGGACGTAATACAAAAATAAGGCCAACATAGCCACTTAACTTAACATACAAGTACAAAAATAAGGCCAGCATAGCCATTTAACCCAACATACAATATGCATATATAATTAATCTTTGCTACATTACAAAAATAAGGTATTGTAAACCAGCAGTTGTCTGAACCAAGACTGCCATACAGGTGAGAGGTACACAGTATCTGAAGACAGGACATTGCACAATAACACATTAGAGCTGTTTTGGACCCTAGTAATGAAATTATATATTCTTCCGGATTAACATTTGGCTGGTAGGTAGTGATGCACCGGAGGCCGGAGGGCCGGAACCTCCGGCTTAGTGTTTTTTCCTCCGGCCAATTGATTTATTTCAGTATTTATATTTATATATATGTGTGTGTGTGTGTGTGTGTGTGTGTGTGTGTGTGTGTGGTCCATCGTCTCATGTATTTAGGGTTTATATATTATAGTCCTGCTATTTTAAATTATTAAGTCTTTAATAACTTAACTTTATAAAAGTCGACTTTCTATGCTTTGTGTGTGCTAATTTCTCTAAAAATTCCCATTGAACAGAATATCCTCAGGTTATGAAACTTATGATGTCTTGCTGAATGCTGAGTAAAGTAGCCTATATCAAATCAATTATTAATACAATCACTGATCACTCATAAAATAAATTATTATTACAGTGGACCCCCTAGTTACGAGGGGTTCGACTAACGAAATTTCGACATACGAGGTGACCTCAATGTTAAAATCTGGTTCGAGTTCCGAGAAAATTTGCGACCTACGAGTGGCAAGCGAGAACATTATCATGTCGGATGACTCCCCCTCTAAGCAGTGACCCGTCCTTGCTGTTTCCGGCCTGACCTCAGATGACGACTATGCATGGATTTGGATTTTCGACACGGATTTTTACTTAGTACCGTACACCAACTTTAACTCAAGGTAGGGTAAGTACTGCACACAAATTATTTTATTAATTTTTGTTAACTAATATATACACTGTACTGTACACATATTATGTATTTTATTAATTTTTATTAAATATACATACAGTATATGCATATTTATTAAGAAATAGGGAGGAAATTTGGGATTTGGAACGGATTAGGCCATTTACATGTTAAACACGGTCCGACATACGAAATTTTCTACTAACGAGCGTTTGACTGGAACGGATTGTCCTCGTAACTCGGGGGTCCACTGTACAGTCACTGAGAACTGAAATATTAATACAATCACTGATCACTCATAAAATAAATTATTATTACACTCATCTGAGAACTGAAATATTCGGATAGGTGCAGAAATGAGGTTTTATAGTTTTATAGAATTAAAACTAAAAGTTGTCAGAATTGAGTTTGGTGTACTTGGCACCTCCGGCCAGAGGCCGGAGTTTAGTGAGACCTCCAGCTGGAGCAGGAGGTTTTCTAAAATGGCCGGAACTCCTGCTCGGCCGGAGCCGGAGCCGGAGCTCCGGTACATCACCACTGGTAGGTAGGTTACGCGCAGTAAACATGAAACTGGCACTGCACCATTTTGGTTCCCTACATAGCATATGAAAAATATTATTATAAGCAACAGAGAGTTTATTCATAGCAGTTTTTGTATAGTTCCACCACAGATGGGATGTATACAATCCAGTACAGTAAGTTCTAAAAAGATAAGTTTTAACTGATTCTGAACACACCAAATTTCCTTGCTAGCATGTTACCCTGTACATACAGCTTTTTACATTGCCTCTCAATATCAAGTTCATCTCGCAGCTCGTGAGTAATTACATGACCTAAGTATTTACATGTGTCTTTGACAGGTATAGACTGACCATTCATTTCAAAAGACCCACATGATACTTGTTTCAGTAGATTACACCTAAAAATCAAAATACAACTCTTTGCTCCATTATAGGTGATGTCATTTCCTATACCATATTGTTCACATATCTCTAATAGTACTCTCAGCCCATGGGAAGAGGGTGACAGAAGAACAAGGTCATCAGCATACATTAAATGATTAATTTTTTCCTTTCCAATGACACAGCCAGTACGTGCAGTTTTTAGTTCATTGGTAAGGTTCATTGGTAAATGTGTTTTTAATACTAGCTTACACGCGAGAAATTAATAAACAATAGTAATGGACATTAATCCTAGATTTTTGTTAGTATGCCATTATTAATCGGGATTTCAACTTGGTTTTAAACAAATTTACATTCACAATATTTTTTATATCGGCATTTAAGTCATTCCATAGTTTCAATCCAATGAAAATGGGTAGTTTTTGAGATGAAGACAATCTAAATTGGGATATAACATACTTTGATCTATTTTTGGTCTGATACGAGTGGATTTCTTGACGAGTTACAAAATATCTATTTACCCAATGTAAGTTAATGATTTTGTTCTTATACTCGTAAATAAAAATAAAATGTGCCAGTTTGATTACATCATTGAGCTTTAGTAGTTTTAGCTCTTTAAATAATGCACTAGAGTGATCAAGGAAATCAGCATCAGATAATAACCTTATTGCTCTTTTTTGGATGACAAAGATATCGTTTAATGCGTTGTTAGCGGAGTTTCCCCAAACAAGGGTGCAGTACGTTAAATATAAGGAAGAACAAGAGTATGATAAAGTCAATAAAACCTGTTTAGGGACTACATTTCTAAGTCCTTTCCGATTATAAACTTTAATAATTACATGAAATCCAAAGAAGACAGTATTGCTTTGGTTTGCATGTTGTTGCTTAACACATCAAGTTTTTTCTTGTCAATGTTTGGTGTGGATTAATGCATGATAGGGTGATAGGCCCATTCTTCTTTGCTGAAAAAAATGGTACGGCACAAGTGTACTTGGACATACTCGCGTTCTTTGTAGCGCCCCAGTTGGAAGACCTTCAACCATCCATCATTTTACAGCAAGACGGTGCGCTTCCACACTGGGGTTTGTTAGTGCATGAGTTCTGGAACACCATTTTTTCCGGAAGATGGATTGGGCACGATGGGCCGGTGCCATGGCCTCCACGATCCCCCGATATCACGTCCCCAGACTTCTTCTTGGTGGGATATGTAAAGGATTATGTGTACCATACTCCCGTTGTTGACATTGATGCTCTTCGTGCAAGGATTTGCGATACCATCAACAGTGCCACGAGAGATATGCTAGCGAACGTGAACTCGAATTTCGCTTGGATGTGCTACGTGTAACTAACGGCGCACATGTTCAGATTTAATGAGAAACATAAAAAACGGTACTTTCCTGTTAACGGGAATACCCTAAAATAAGTTTTGTTTGTTTGTTATGTATTTTTGCTCTCGTCATTTTCGTTTAAACTAACGAAAATATCACAACTTAACCTAACCAATCATCAAGGGCGTACAGTTGACCTACCGGGCATAGAGCAAAAATACAAACTTTTTTTAGGGTATTCCCGTTAACAGGAAAGCACCTAAAAAACTTTATGTGTTATGCAACAACACGCAAAACAAAGCATTACTGTATCTTCTTTGGATTTCACGTAATTATTAAAGTTCATAATCGGGAAAGGGCTTTGTGTACACCTTGTATATATATATATATATATATATATATATATTATAGAGAGAGAGAGAGAGAGAGAGAGAGAGAGAGAGAGGTGAACTACTATCTGCAAACATGGTATGGTAATTATGTACAAAATAACATATATTCATTCGTTAATGATCATTTCCAGTGAAAACTGGTTTCAACTCTACTTTACCATTAAATTACTAATTATAGTTAATGCAATGTTATCTTCAACATTCAACGTAGTGGGTTTTCTCCTGATAAAGCAAAAAAAAGAAGAGAGAATTACGTTTGATTATTCCTCCTTATCGATTGCGTCTCGAGCAGATAAGAAAATCTGCATTTGAAAGCATAAATACATCTTCTTTAAGAGAGATGCATTCAGTTTTATTTAGTGAAATGTAATGTTTGTTTAATTTTTCGAGAAAGAAGTTACATTTCGATGCCAATTTGTATTAGTTAATTTAGAGTTTGGTCAAAGGACACACTTTTCATTTCGTGCGCGCGTAATTATTATTATTATTATTATTATTATATATATATATATATATATATACTGCGTAGAATTAACAATAATATGAAGTAAATTCACAAAGCTTGCTTAACTAAAAATTCGTGCATATATAAAAACAAAATTCTGAAATATTATATATATATATATATATATATATATATATATATATAAAAATATTATATATATATATATATATATATATATATATATATATATATATATATATATATATATATATATACAGGGTGGGCCGAAAGTCTGGATCCATAGGAAATATTTATTTTAATACATAAATTACAACAAATGGTAAATACTTTAAATGAATATCAACTTTAACTCGTAAATGCGTATCCGTAATACTGTACAGTGGTTCGTACTCCAGTCAGAGCCGGATTTAGACGTGTGGAGGCCCTGGGCAGCCTCCATGTGGAGGCCCCCCTACCTTAGGGGAAGACATAATTGAAGTCATCCATAAGATTCATAATATAATTAACATACATACACTTTCAAAACATCGTGCACTCTTGTGTCTGTCCATTCCACTCATTTCTGCAAAAAATGAAAGCCTCGGGTTACTCGGGTATTCCATTATAGTGAGAGTAGGCCTAAAAGAGTAATAAAAACAAAATAATAATCAGTACACAACAAATAGTAATTGGTAAAAGTTTATGTACTACAGTGGTATTGGATGCGCGTGTTTTTTTGTTGATCATTTATCGGGTTTTTCTAGTTTCGGGTTTTTTCTATTTTGATAATGGCTTGTCAATATGTGGAGGCCCCCAAGATGTGGAGGCCCATGGGCAGCTGCCCACTTTGCCCACTCCTAAATCCGGCCCTGACTCCAGTATAAACAACAAATTATAACAAATGCTCAAATTGGCGGCCTCTGACATCGAGACACTTAGGGATGGAATTTATGATTTTTAATAATTCTTCGAATTGACGTTCTCGAGATGCGTGTTTCATTTGATAATCTTCTTATTGACTTTACTGGACTATTCGTTAAAGTTTCACATACCATTGCAGAGGTATTTTCATCAGTTGCAGTTTTTGGACGACCAGAACGCCGTCGATCATGTACACTTCCTGTTTCTTTGAAACGTTTAAACAACTTGCCAACAGTCGCATGTGTTACTGGATGCTTATCAGGATGATTTCTATTGAATTCGGTAGCAACTTCTCTGTGTGTAGCGCCCTGTCTTGCGTACATGAGCACAAGTTCTACCCGGTCTTCTGTTGTTAGATTCGAAGCCATTTCTGGGCTGAAATAAAAAAGTATTTAGTATTTATACTGGAGTATGAACTATTGTACAGTATCACGGATACGCATTTACGAGTTAAAGTTGATATTCATTTTAAGTATTTACCATTTGTTGTAATTTATGTATTAAAATAAATATTTTCCTATGGATCCAGACTTTCGGCCCACCCTGTATATATATATATATATATATATATATATATATATATATATATATATATATATATATATATATATTAGTGTGTGTAAGCATAACATAATGCAATGCTCTGATATTTCCATTTTCTTGTATTTTTTATAGATGGTGAAATTATTTCTCGAAAATTTAACTAATTTGATTCTCTGAAAGAATTATATTTTCTTATGAAGTTCAAGGAAAGAAATAATTACCGCTATTTATCCTTGCGTGCATATAATTGTGTGTGTGTGTGTGTGTGCTCTACGGAATCGCGACAGTCTTTAGGATATACAGGGAGCCCATCGCGACATCACGACATTAACAGTGTTGCGGTGGTTTATCTTTATAAATACTATTTTTTATCATGAAGAAAGGGGATATAATTCAAGTTAGGCTAGGTTGGGTTAGGTTTGATTAAATTTATTAGTTTTTAGATTGAGTAAATGTCGCGATACAGAATAGAATACGTGAAAATGTGTGAAATGTCTTGGTTTTATAGGGTAGCCAAACGTGCGTATGTGCGTGTATGTTTGATATGCTTTTATATAAGTTGTTGCCCTAAAAATCTTCTTGAGGGATTATGCCGTTTATGCATTACGAAAGGTTTTACTCGGTCATTGATTTGTATTAGCTCTTATAATTAATTGAGTGTTCAAGATAGTCGTAAGAAATCTTTGAATAAAGACGATTCACTTCACCGTATACAAAGGGAGACATAGTTTTTTACTAATGTTGAGTATAAATGAGTAAATGAGTTATAATATGTAAGATGAAGCGAAGAAACTGCAAAATAGTTCAGAAGAAAAGCCGCCAAAAAGTAGCTAAATACTCACGTGGTTATTCGTGAATCGGGTTAACCATGATTTACTAATTGTGATCATTCTGCACTTATTTGTTATTATAACACCGAGTTAACCGTGATTTGGAACAGTATTTACATCCGCGACTCGCCTTCTGCCAGCCCACCACAACGCACCTTAGTCAGTGTCTCTCCACGCTTCATAAAGTACACATGAGCCCTCGTGGCTTCGTATATCTTCACGTCTTGTGTGAGTACAAACTACTTAATTGTATATTATACTGTAATAGAATAATACTGTGTGTAGTGGCACGCGAGGTGGAAGGCCAGTCGGTGGTCGCGGGCAGCAGCGGCTGCACCACCCACCCACCGGCGGGGTATACTGAGTTAACCGTGAAATAGGGTTATCCGTGATCATGTACCGCCCCTCAATCACGGATAACTGAGTATTATAATTTAATTGAAAGACTTTTTATATAAGTGGGTCACTCTCTCTCTCTCTCTCTCTCTCTCTCTCTCTCTCTCTCTCTCTCTCTCTCTCTATTTTTCTTTCTGTTTATTGATTCAATCTTGGGTGAGTGCACCCGCATTTTTATTATAATTGCATAATCTTTTACCCGAGTAAGACTCAAGGATATTACGTAATGTTGAGACACACTAAATGCCTATATATAGCACTGCATCCAATCCATGCTTGTTGTTTCAGTTTTAGACTTATAATCGCAACCCAAAATTTGGCATATAAATAATTTCAACTCTTCGTAAAGAACAGGCTTTGCATACAACAAAATTGAAGAACTCAACAATAAATGTGATATAATTAATAACTTAAATCATAAAAAAATGGTTGCTAGTAATCTTGTTGGAGGAGAACCTACATCTACATCAGTGCCAGCTTCCGAGGATTTTCGAGAGCCTTCTTCAAATTTGAAGCCAAATTCATCTCCTGCGATAAATAATTTGGAGAAACCCAAGTAAGAACCGCAAAAAGGTTATGTTAAGCATTTTTAAATCTTAATACAATCTCTCTCTCTCTCTCTCTCTCTCTCTCTCTCTCTAGTGGCGTAACTAGGCATACGCATTACAGTCCCATAGCCAGGACTACCCAAGGCAGGGGTTCGAAATTGCAGAAAGGCGGCCCGTTTGGTGCAACGACCTAGTCACTGGGGAGAGGGTTTAGAGTGGTTAAGTTTAGAGTAGTTTAGAGTAGATTGTTAAGTTAAAAAAAATGCAAGTTGTTTATTTACTAAATGATGTTATATATTATAATATCACATCATACGTTATAACTAGAGCCAGGATGTTCAGGAAAAATGCCATAAATGCCTTTTTTTTTGCCTATTTTTGCGTTTTCAGGAAAAAGTGCATTTTTCGTCATAAAGTGCCTAATTTGCCATTTTTCCCTTATTGTCTCGTCCAAAATAGGCCTTTCAGTTTCTGTTATATATGTCAGTTATATATATATATAATGCAACCCACAAAGAAAAGGAAAAAATTATTCCAAGGCCTTTCGTGTATTCAACAATACACCTCGTCAAGGAATTCTAATGTAAAAAGATTCCCTGACGAGGTGTATTACTGAATACACAAAAACTTGGATTAAATTTTTCTTTTTCCTTGTTGATTTGCATCATTCATTCATTTCACGTGTTTAATTGTGAAATTCATCCCATATATATATATATATATATATATATATATAATATATGGGATGAATTTCACAATTAAACACGTGAAATGAATGAATGATGTAAATCCACAAGGAAAAAGAAAAATGATTTCAAGGCATTTCGTGTATTCAGAAGTACACCTCGTTAGAGAATAGATATTGGGGTAAGATAGATATTAGGGTAGATATTAGATATGAGGGTAAAACAGCATAAATATGCCTGTAGAACAGCAAATAATTCTAATGCATTGTTTAACCATATGTATAGATGTAATCATAGTAACAAGTGGGATAGTTCTAAAGCGCTCGTTGAAAACACATATATAATTGAAAGGAATATTCTAGAATGTGCATTTATCCATTTTAAAAATAATTTCAATAACAGTGGGGGAATGTATAAAATTAACAATATCCTGTTTAAATTCCTTCTGCCTCTCATTAAGTCTTGTTAATTATGTGCTAATCTTTTTGTTCTCGCCCCGCTGTATATATATTTTGGGCTTCTCGCATGCTCCCTTCATTCCCTGACGAGGTGTACTTCTGAATACACGAAAGGACTCGGAATCATTTTTCTTTTTCCTTGTGGATTTACATTTTATATATATATATATATATATATACAAAGGTGGGCAGGACCGAGTTCCAAAAGGACCGAACTCCAGGAACTCGGTCCTTTTTAAGGACCGTGAGCGGGAAAGTCGGTCCTTTTCTCAGTGAGGAGCGACGGTCCATTTTTAAGCAATTCCGACGGTCTTTTTTAGTGATTTTAGTGTGTTTAGTGATTATTTGAAGTTCTAAAGAAGATGGATCGTTTCCTCCAGAAGACTCAGAAAGAGACTGAGACTGAACTGAAACTTGTTTCAACACCTGGAGGAGACGAAGAATCTACTGATGTTAGTGCTTCAACTTCAAGTCAAGCAACTGGAGCTCCTAGCGGAAGAACTGAACCCGGCAATCCCGGCAATTTTTCATTTTAATCAAATTTTTCACTTATATTATATATAAGGACCGAGGACCGAGTCGTTCCTAGGTCCTATCTTCAGAAAGGACCGTGACCAGGACCGTCGGTCCAGTTTGAGGCAAGGACCGGGACCGGGACCGGGACCGTCGGTCCTTTTTGAGGCCCGGGTGCCCACCTTTGTATATATATATATATATATATATATATAGGTGCTGGTTAAGTGTGCGGTCTACCTAGCTTTTAGTTAGCCTTATAAGGCTAACTAACGAAAATATCACGACTTAGCCTAACCAATCGTTAGGTCAACTGTACGTCCTTGACGATTGGTTAGTACAGTATAATGGCGTTGTAATATGTATTATTTCTACATATATAATATTCTATATTAAACTTTATTTTTGGAAATGAAATCATTGTTATATATGTATAACTAATATTTGCATTACTAACTGTTTTGTTCACTAAGGGCATTGTAATATATATTATGTGTATATAAAGGTATTAATTCTAGCTTAAACGTTTTTTTGAAAGCAAATTTATAAATCCTTTTGGGTGGGGGGGATTACTGCCTATTTTGAATGTTTATTTTGCCTATTTGCCTGCCTTTTTTAAGGGTTTTTAGTGCCTAAACATCGGGGCTCTAGTTATAACTATGGTTACAAAACTGGACCTTTCCTGTCAAGGGAAGGGGGTTCGTTCTACCTTCCTCCCCCCTGGATACGGGCCTGCATATACAGTGCGTATACAGGCAGTCCTCGTTATACGGAAGGGTTACATTCCTGAAAAATTGTCCGAAAACCGAATTTCCGTATAACGGACCCTATTTTCCCATTAAATCCCATTATACGAGGACCACTCAATATATTTTGCCCCACCTTTTTTTTCTTTCCAAGTTTCCTTGTAAGTTCCAGAAATTTTGTACACAAGTAGTTACATACCTTTTTTACAAGTTTTATTTTTCCACATAGTCTCCATCCTTTTCTACGTCTTTCCTCCACCTCGAAACAAGGGCCTTTATTCCTTGCTGGTAAAAGTCCGCTGGGTTCCGCTCGAGCCACCTCTTGACCTCTTCAACAACCTCATCGTCACTCTGAAACTTTCTTCCACGAATAGCATCCTTCATTGGCCCAAACAAATGGAAGTCTGAAGGTGCCAGATCCGAGCTGTATGGAGGGTGGGGTAACACAGTCAAGCGCATTTTTGTGATGGCCTCTCTTGTTTGCAAACTGTTGTGTGGTCTTGCGTTTTCGTGCAAAAGAAAGACGTCTTCCAGTTTTCGCTCCGGTCGAACTCGCTTTATACATCTCTGGAGTCTCTGTTGGGTAGCAGTATGCCTCTGAGTTGATTGTCAGAATCACCCCTTTCATGTCCCAGAAGATGGTGGCCATAACCTTTCCTGCAGAGGGAGCCATTTTGAACTTTTTCTTGCGTGGGAAGTCTGCGTGATGCCACTGTATGGATTGGCGTTTTGTTTCAGGTTCAGAGTGGTGTACCCAAGTCTCATCCCCAGTCACAATTCGTGAAAGGAAGTCATCCCCTTCTGTCTCGTATCGAACCAACGAATCAGAAGCAATTTCTTTTCTTTGGGCTTTGTGATCTTCAGTCAGTTCGCGAGGAACAAACCGTGAACACACTTTTGAGTATCCCAGTTGCCGAATTATTGTATTCACACTTCCTTCACTAATTCCTAGCTCAAGTGATAGCTCCTTGTATGTGACGAGCCGAGTTGATCGAATGAAGCTGTTAGCACGCTGCACAGTGTGAGATGTCACAGCCGATGCCGAGCGACCGCTCTCCCTCTCTCTGATGATCTCACACGTTTAGACCAGAGTCCAACTGTGCTTCGATCAACAACAGCATCTCCATAAACGTTTTATAGACGTTTGTAAATATTTCCAACTGTTTCCTTCTCTGAGGTTAAGAACTCGATAACAGCTCTCTGTTTACGACGCACATGACTGTCAGACGCCATTTTTGAAACTGCGTTAACCACCGGTTTTATACAAGGGCATTTAAAAGCGGTTTTATACGAGGAGAAGTTCAAACTGGAAAAATCCGGTTACGTGAAGCGCAGAAAGTTCAAACTTACGGCCCAAAAGACATTTCAGCCCCATGGCCTATTATTTAGCTAAGAAAAAAGGGTGGGGCAAAATATATTGAGTGCCCCTAGTATAATGGGAGATGCGTTCCTACGGAAGATTTTTCCAACCCAAAACTGTATAATAAACATAATGTTTGACCTTTTTAAACACATTAAATAGAAAACAATAATATTTTAATATATTTTTATAAATTATATTGTACTGGAAGAAATAAGCTGCATAAATAGTTGTATTCACCTCCCAAAACTTCTGATCGGTGCTTGGTGGTAGTGTTGTGAGTCATGGAAAGGAAGTCATAAGGTAGTTGACGAAGGGGCAGCACCTTCCTCTTCCACATCATCATCAGATGCTTCCTCTTGAAGCTGAAGGAGCAATGGAGGGTCGTCAGCTTCACTGTCTGACCCATCATTTTGGTGCGTGGTTGCCGTGGGTGGAGGTGATGATGTTTGCGGGCGAAAAAATGATAAGAGTGTTGTCTGTTTTCCCCGCATCGTCTTTTCTTATACAGCTGCTTGTAGTTACTGAAAAGATCGGTTAGCCCTCTACAGAACTGCAGATTCATTCACGATTAGGATCATTCTATGTAATGATGTCCATATTTGATCTGCGTGGACAAAAGCTAGCCATAAAAATCATCTAATCTTGTATTTTTTTTTGCTTGTAGGGCATTTAATATAGTCCGTATCATTGCTCAGCAGTGAAATTTCATTTTTAACTTTTCCGAACAAATTTCCGTGACTGCGGAATTTTTGTCCGTATAACGGACCTCGGTACTAAAATAAAATTTCTGTAAGTGTGAAATTCCGTATAAAGGGGTTCCATAAAACGAGGACTACCTGTAGTTTATTTTTCGCGAACAGTTACCGGATAACACCTTAAGTTCATTTATACTGTATTAAGAATCTTCGCATCTCGATTCTACCATTTTACGCAAACATGCATAAATGTTTGTACTCACAACTTCAGTAAGCGAAACATTCTCACAATAACGGTTGGTGCGTGCATTATCCTACGACAAAGCCCGTGTCATTAGTTGTTATTACAACATTAGTAACAATATGTGAGAACTGATTTATTGCTTATCAATTCACAGCTACGCATTAATGGTAATATGCAAGGATCTTTTCCGTTTGGTGCCCACCACTAGAATTAAAATTAATTATTACCATCATGTGTACATTTTTACGCTGATTTCGAAAATATATAACTTTTTCCGATATATTAATAATAGAAACGTTACAGCCCTTTAACGTTTAAATTTGTCCATTTAATTTGTCTATTCTTCAAAATTTTGGCGATAAATTGCGTTGAAAATTGAAGGTAGGCTATAGAACATAGGCCATCTTATTCTTAGTTCGCGCAAAGACCTAGGGCTAGGCTATATACTTGTACATTCGTGACACTTTTAAATAATAAAAGAAACAGAATGGAAGACTGGAATATTACAAAAATAATTACAAACTAAAGAAAATATCACAACTTAACCTAACCAATCGTCAAGGGCGTACAGTTGACCTAACCTGGCATTCAATTAACCTAACAGGGCTTTCAGTTGACCTAACTGGGCATTCAGTTAACCTAACCAGTTAATCAATTTTAATGTTTATATATATATATAAATATCATGTAACCTATTTTGCATAATAAATATCATGTAATCTATTTTGCATTTTTATTGCCCTATTATGCAAAATGTTCGCATTTCTCCCAAACAATAATGTTATTTTCGTATTCAGAGGGTCAAAATGCACTACTGGTGCTATTTTCAAAAGAATCTGGTGGTGGGCTCCAAACGGAAAAGACCCATTAATGATATTAATTATTGCATATTGATTTTTATGTAAGTGATAATTGCACGATAACTAAAATTGCCAGTTATCTTTTAATATTTATTTCTGAATTATTGTTAAAATTTCAACTGAAGCTGATTTATTTTCCATTTGCCATTTTTTATTAGGATCGTAGAATTTGAGGTTAATTCTCTTGCAATTACTTCATACTTGAGGAAGAAATATCGAATTTTTAATTATGTTCTGTAGCTACAGTATTTTACAGGAAGCGTGACCTTACGAACAAGTGAGGTAATCGTGAGGGAGATGAGATGTCAGTTAAAGATTTTAGCAAAACTTTTCTGAATTTTTAAATCAGAATTTCTTGATTTGACCAGTACAGTCACTCATGCACATTATGTAGAAGGTTGATAAAAGTAAATAGACATCTGTTTTTAGTAACATGGACGCAAAATGGACGAGTGCAGAGATGTTGCAGAGATAATGATCAATGTTGCGATGTTGCAAGGGGTATGTTGCAAAGGGGGGAGGTATGCACTGAAGGGGGTGGGGGTATGCATTGAAGGGGGGAGGGGGTATGCAGTGAAGAGGGGAGAGGGGAGGGAGCTTCGGGGGGGAGAAGGGAAGATGACCTCCCCAAAGGGGTAGCCTTAAACTAAGAGAGGAAGAGAAAGGAGAGACGGAGGAGGTCTTTGGGGGAGAAGGTGGGATGTCCTCATCCCCCCAAAGGGAAACCTAACCTAAGAAGGAAGGATAGTTCTTTACTCCACCGAAGTTCGCATCATTCTGGCCACTCCGAAGCCAAGCGGGTCTTATATAGAGGAAGGTTGAGTTGCCAGATATCACTTTTTATTTTAATTGTTCAGGTATACATTATTTACATGATTTGCAAAATAATGTTTTTATTTATTAAAAGCAAACGAACTTTCTTCTTTTAGAGAATTAGTTATTAAAACAATATTAACATTTAAAAAAATACATTTAAACCGCTTCTACTGCACAAAATCAGAAAAATAAAAAAGAAATCATTCCAATAACATATTCCCTAAGAACAATTTATGTCTATTTACTTTTGACATTCCTTTCCTGTTCGAATTAAAACATCATTCTGTTTATTAAATATTGTAAATATATTGAAAATAAATAGAATTTGTCTACTGCACAAAATAAAAAATAATATAAGAAATACGAAACGTATAACAACCAAAATAATAGTTTAGGCGAAATATACACACACACAAACACACAATTGTATTTGACCAACTTTCTCCTTACCTTATATATAATATATATATAAGATAAACAGCCGCGAGAACGACTTTCTCCTTAACATTATTGAGAACTAATTATTAAAACGAAACCCATTATTAACAATAAAAGACAAATGGCTTAGCAAAAGAAATCATTCCATTAACATATTCTCTAAGAATAATATTCAGTTTTCCTTCATTAAAACCATAGAATGTATACTCTGTCTATTAATTTTGTCATTCCTTATAAACACACACACAAACACACACACACACACAAATATATATATATATATATATATATATACACACACACAACACACACACAAGATGTCTTTACAATTTTTTTTCGTTCATTTTATTATTTCTATCGATTTGAGAAATCTATATACACACACGCCAATTATATTAAATAATAAATAAATTGGAAAACGCACATTCACTTTGTTCTAAATACTTTTGACAATCCTTTCTTGTGTTTCAAAAACACAAAAAATATCATTACATTCCTTTATATATATATATTATATATATATATATATATATATATATATATATATATATATATATATATATATAAGTTAAACAATAAACAACGAAAGAATTAATTTTTTAACTAACTTCACCTAAAGCTCTATTTACTTTTGTCACTCCTCTATATATAAACCTTTTCATTTCATTTCATTTTCATGTCATTTCAGTTCATTTCACTCATTCCTTCTTCGAAATCGTCACAAATAATGTTTTTAAAAGCAAACGAACTTTCTCCTTAAAAAGAATTACTTATTAAAACCAATATTAACAATATAAGAATTCACCAGACAATGGGCTTAGCAAAAGAAATCGTTCCATTAACATATTCTCTAAGATTAATATTCAGTTTTTCTTCAGTAAAACCTTAGAATGTATACTCTGTCCATTAATTTTTTAATTCCTTATATATATATATATATATTATATATATATATACAAGATGTGTCTTTACAATTATTTTTCGTTCATTTTATTAATTCTTTCGATTTGAGAAATCTATATACATACACGCACAATTATAATAAATAATAAATAAATTGGAAAAAGCACATTCAGTTTGTTCTAAATACTTTTGACAATCCTTTTTTGTTTCAAAAACAGAAAAAATATCATTACATTCCTTTATATATACAGGGTGTTTGAAAACTTTCTGTACAAATTGTAATGGGGGATAGGCAACACCAAGACAAACCCTTTTCGTCTATAAGTGTATGTCCGCTGACGTCACCATTCGGCGCGAGAGGGCGCCGCTGCAATTGGCTAAAAGGTGAAGTGGGCTAGACTCGCGCTTGCCGCGGGCATTCTTAAATCGGACGTAGTACGCGTAACATGGAGCGCTTCACGACTGCTGAGATGGCTGACATGCATATGTTGTATGGGGCTGCCAATGGAAACGGAAGAGCTGCTGTGAGGTTGTACCGACAGCGCTTCCCAAACAGACGTGTGCCAAACCACAAACGTTTGCGCATTTGCATCGGCGACTGCGAGAAACTGGAACATTCCATGCAAACATGCATGACACTGGTCGGGAGAGAAACGTGCGCACTCCTGACATGGAAGAAGAAATCCTACGGCGATTTGAGGACAATCCAAGCGCAAGCACGCGAGGTGTTGCACGTATCCTCGGTGTGAACCACGACCTGGTCTGGAGAGTGTTGCACGAGCAGCAGTTACATCCGTTTCATCGTCAGAGAGTCCAGGCATTACAACCTCGGGATTACCCTCTTCGTGTGGAATTCGCACGCTGGTTTCTGCAGCAGACAGCGGTGCAGCCTAATTTTCCGGCTTATGTGCTGTTCTCAGATGAGGCCTGTTTCACACGTGAGGGTGTGTTTAACATGCACAATTCTCACGTGTGGGCGCACGCAAATCCACATGCTACACGGGTGCATGCTCATCAAGAACGGTTCGCCGTCAATGTTTGGGCGGGTATCGTCCATGGCAAGTTGATTGGGCCGTACCTGCTGCCTGCCCGACTCGACGGGCGGGTTTATCGGATATTTCTTGAAGAAACGTTGCCGGAACTGCTGGAAGATGTTCCCGTGGCTATTCGTAGACGAATGTGGTTTCAACACGACGGGGCCCCAGCACATTCCAGCAACGATGTGCGGGATTATCTGAACGCTACTTTTGGGGACCGATGGATAGGCCGGGGTGGGCCCGTAGCCTGGCCACCGAGATCACCCGATTTAACTTGCCTCGATTTCTTCCTGTGGGGACACATGAAGAACCTCGTGTACGAGACTCCAATTTACTCAGAAGAAGACCTCGTAGCAAGAATCGCTGTCGCCGATGCAAATGCGCAAACGTTTGGTGGTTTGGCACACGTCTGTTTGGGAAGCGCTGTCGGTACAACCTCACAGCAGCTCTTCCGTTTCCATTGGCAGCCCCATACACCATATGCATGTCAGCCATCTCAGCAGTCGTGAAGCGCTCCATGTTACGCGTACTACGTCCGATTTAAGAATGCCCGCGGCAAGCGCGAGTCTAGCCCACTTCACCTTTTAGCCAATTGCAGCGGCGCCCTCTCGCGCCGAATGGTGACGTCAGCGAACATACACTTATAGACGAAAAGGGTTTGTCTTGGTGTTGCCTATCCCCCATTACAATTTGTACAGAAAGTTTTCAAACACCATATATATATATATATATATATAAGTTAAACAATAAACAACGAAATAATTAATTTTTTAACTAACTTCGCCTAAAGGTCTATTTACTTTTGTCGCTCCTCTATATATAAACCTTTTCATTTCATTTCATTTTCATGTCATTTCAGTTCATTTCACTCATTCCTTCTTCGGAATCGTCTCCGTAAAAAAATTCTGAGCAGGTGTCTCTCACGCTAACAGAAAAACTGACCAGAAAGTTCCATTTGACCTATTTCCGTACTTTCTCTCGACAAAACCTTCGCCTGACTCCAAATGTTAATAATATTACGCTTATTACTACTCAAGTTAAAAACATGATTTATACTGAAGGAGAGAGAGAGAGAGAACGACACACAACACACACAAAATATATATATATATATATATAGGGTGGTACAAATTACAGTAGTAACGTAACAATAATAGCTAATTCGGTTTTCACCGAATTGTTCATTTTGACAAAGATCAACTTTTCACTCCACCTTAGACCTACAGTTTAACGTGGAAACCGAATACATTAATCCGGGCTGGGTGAAATGTTATCGCCCCGATCTCTCAACAGCACCCGCCGGCTAATCCACTAGGATACCTAGGGTACCCATTTATCAACCAACCCAAGCAGACATTCATTTTCATGAGTTATTTATTCACACGTCTACGCGAGAAGTAAAAATCCACAAGTCAGGAATCTTGGGAAAGCTGAGTTTAGTATGGGCACAAAACATAGTTATGCACAATAATCTTCTAGATTTTACATATGTGTCATAGGATATTACTGTGCTGTTAATGTCAGAGTAATAAAGAGTAGCGGCGCTAATTTTGTTTCCTGCGGTACTGAGCTGTGCCACTAATGAATATATTCATATAACGAACTGCATCCGAAAAAATGAGGCTCAATTTAGTATGGCCGCAATGAATATATTCCTATAACAACTTACGTCCGAAAAATTGAGACTCAATTAGTAGGGTCGCAAAATAATAAAATATTGTTGTGAGGGTTATTGCATAAAGGGGAGGGTTGGGGAAAACCATGTATGGGTGCAAATATTGCCGTGGTAGAGACAGCAAGGGGTAATACGAGCATTAAATCTACGGAGAGAATATAAAGACACCGTTAGTCGTCCAAAGCCTGGACCCGTTATATCGGTGTTACGATTGGTACACAAACTTATCATAGCCCCGCCCAGTTACAGTAACAACCAATCATTACGAACCGACTCTTAATCTTTTGGGGCCGAGCTTGGTGATCGTGCATTTAAAAGGAAATATTTCCAGCTGGGAGTAACAGTAGTTATTTTCACCAGTGAGTAAACATTCCCTCCGCCATGAATCAAGAAATTTATAACTTTCTGGACTTATACCAAGATGGTGACATTGTAACATTGTCTACAATTAATCTTTTTAACGCGATTGACCGGGATGGATTATTTCCAATGCAAACCGTTGATGATATTTGCAATGATGCTCCTTACGATCCGACGCAAGGGACAGCCGTAGAAATGTAAGTGCCTATAACTTAAATTTTTTATTTTTTTTTAAATTTGCGTTTTTTTATAAATGTTATTCGGAATTACCTCTTAAATGAACTTCTCTGAGCGATTCAAAGATATCTTCACATTGTAATACTCTTACTATATGTATACTCTGTGTATGTTTTTATTAAAAAAGATTCAGTATAAACATTATTCTTTCTCCTTTAAGGTCTGATGAGGATTTGTCGCGTTATACAATCTTTTGAAGAACCCCGTGTCATGGACCTGAATACGGAGGATTTACCGAGCAGTCAGCCCAATGAATGTCACATCATTAACGAAATAATGTGTTTTTTTTGTATGATCTTTTCTGGGGGAAGAAGACAATGTATTTTCATCAATTTATTAAATGAAAGAAATCAGTACAATAACCATCTTAAACTACAGAATATACAAACTAACGTTACAAATATATATATACACGAACAAAACATACTATACAACGAGTACGCACAATTAGAAAATGGATTTTTATCTGTCTGCATACCATTTCATCGTTGAGTGCGACACGGGTCGAATAATTTTAAAAAATTTATAAATTCTTTACCACGTGACATATGCATGAGAAATGAAATGCAGTACATTCCACAAGTATTACTAAAATATCCTTGTAATCGGAATGGGTTCCATACAACTTCGGGGATATGTAACTGATCGAGAAATTTTACAATAACAGGGTCACTCCAGGGTTGAGTACCGAGTGAATCAAAATAGTACAGGCGGTGCCTATTTTTAAAATAGATTGCAAATCAATGAATCCCTTCAGTACCAGTGACATCTGTGTTCACAATAAGACTACCGCATTCTCGCGTAGTTTGCAAATTCAATGTTTCATTCTTCGCAAACACCCCGATAAATTTGGAACGTGTGATTCGTTCACTATACATTACTCTCTGAAGTGTATTCGCATCCATTTTAAAAGTCAGTGATAACGCCTCTAAATCTGTCTACTTCTATTAGGGCTTGCGACTCGACGTATACTAGTACACTAATAGGCGCGTCTGCGCGTCTATAGGCTTGGTGAATTCCAACATCACTGAGATGTTGCCGCTCTGTTGTGGACTTAAATGCGTATTTACGCTAGCAGATAAGTCAGGTGTAATGTCAAACGGATAAAGGTTAAATTGATCAATGAATTCTTTCTGCGTTACCCCAATACCGAACTCATCACAATCACCTGCAATATGGGCCAGATTACTATAGGCTCTCGCGCAAAGAGGTAACACAGCGTCTGATGAATAGTCTGTATCCAATGTTCCGCCCAACGCAATTCCATTAACGTATAGAGTTATATTTTTAAGTCCGAAATTCTCGAATTTAAAGGCACTCTTTTTATATTTTCCATTCACCAAAGCATGGTTCTACATTCCGATTAATATCCTTTTAGGAAGATTTCTCAGGGCGATGTTTTCTATCTGTTTCGATGCGAACCCTGCAGGCACTGTATATAGTTTGATTTGTACTCTGTTAATAGGGTATTTCACTGTAGCGTTTAGTAAATTTTTCTCAATTTCTAGTTGTTTTGGTAAACTTAATTTCACTCGCCGTACGCGGAGGTATGTCTCCATAATGTGAACCACAACTGGTTTTGCTCCCTCTTCTTGATCAGCATCCAGATTTAAGCAGATCTCAGGACTCGTGCGGGATAGCTTTATTTTCATATCCACCCCACTCACAAGCAACTTCTCCTGGAATGTGAAATCTGTATGCAGACGACCAAAACACTCGTATATCTTCTTTTTAGAATTTTTAAATTTGTCCTTTATACTACTTTCGTCTTTAGTTTGATAATATCCCTCGGCACTTAAAAAGGTAGCCTTCGCTTCTTTAGAAAAGTTGAGGACATTTTCCAGATAGGCTCGTAGGTGATAGTACCCCGTTCCTGCCGATATGTTGACCTGATTCAAATATACGTCACACTGGTTGAATATGGAGTGCAGAAAGTTTGTTTCAGGGTATACAGCATATTTGTCATCGCAGTCCGTTCCATCAGAATGGACTATACGTAGTTTAGCGTACATGTGCACACAGCATGGATCAAAAAAGTAAGGGCCTGAGCTGGGTATCAGAAATCCTATAGGAGCACTAGGGGAACTAATCTTGTTTAAAGGGTTAATTGTAATAAAGTCACTGTGTTCAATAGAAACTTGAGTTGGGGGCAGCTCAAAGAGGGGTAGCTCTGATTTACAGCATTGTGAACTACACGGATGGATGAAGCGTGCCATGACGAGTTAGAAATAGTGCCTCCTCTCTCGACAAGTAGTAAACAAACTATGATTCATGAGATCAATGTCCTTATCTTATATCAGTCAAAAAAATGGTCAACCATAGGTTTCATCCGCTTAGAACACTTCTTTTTTTATATCCTTTTACGTTTAATGCCACGTGGTGGTGGTAATCCCTTCTTCCGGTGAACCCTCTTCTTCCCACCACCACCCATTTTTCTCTTTGCATCTTTGATGATTTCGTCCCGTGTACGTTTTAAATGTTTTTTTTAGAGCTTCTTTAGGTTTAGCCCCAGCCAATATGTCTTCTGCAGTGTTAAGACCTGATTGTAGCGCTTTCCTTCAGAGGTATCTGGTACCCCTCTTCAGCAAAGGAACAACCGTTCGTAGTATGGTTGAAAAAATGGACCCAAGTCCACTACCACGCTGGTATCTCACCCGTCGATAGACGGTAAAAGGCTTTCTGTCCATTATAACTCAGTGCGTCGAAAGTGCAGCTTCAGTGTTAAGCTCCCGTCACCGAATGGGAAATTTTTACCCTCAATCGTTCTTTTATAGATTGAGATATTGATTATTAGATTAGTTGCGACATTCACATAATGGGGTCTGTCATATGTAATACTCAAATTCCTTCCTCTATGGTTGGGAATGTGAGCTATGCGCAGCAGGCGTGCCCGGGTATCCCCAACAAACTGGTGCTGCACTATATTGCTGTAAATATAGCACATGTCTGGGGGCTGAGAGCTTTCATCCAATTTCTCCATCTTCAATTGATACATTTACTTGGACAAGTCATGCTGTGCCTCGTGAAAGGTATCTCTTTGGAAGGCTGATCGATATCGCCCCTCGGTTATAATTTTGTACACTCTTCCGTCTTTAATATTTCTGTTAACCTTTGATTTTAGGATTAGAGTATGTGCGGGGTTTCCTTTGTTTACGATTTCATATAATAAGTCATTCGTAAGATTTGAGTTTTTTAAACTTACGTTTAAGTCTCTCACAATATCCTCAGCCGAGCCATAACGGCCCAGCCCTAGTGTTACTTCTGTACTGTAAAACCGTGCAACCTTAGTCCGGGCGATACGTATAGTTTCATCCCGAGTTAACCCGGCTTTTGCACACTCATTACAGTCTCTAAGAATCGTAAAAACGGTATCTTTATAATCAATTTTTAAAAAGAGGGTGTCCAGCTGAATTTCACATACCCCGACCTCATACGAATCACAACCCAATTCAATGAGTTCGTGGATATCTGTTACAAAGTTGGCTATGTGTTGTTAGGGTGTACAGACAGGGACGAGGAGGACGGGAGTGTGACGTAGAAATGGTTAGGAGCCATGTTGCATACTATTTAAGCTTCATTATTGCATCAGCTTTTATATAGGTGTTGAAGCTTTCTGGGTACCCTAGCCATTTCACCAGGTACATTTTTCTCTTTCCTGAACCTTTGCTTCCTAAAATTTTCTCAATTTTAAACACATTTTTTCCTAAATTAAATGCCACTTTCTGCAACTCCTCGCGGTAAAAGCCTCCTGCGATTTCTTCCCTATTCAAATCTTCAACGTAATACATCATTATCTGACCTTTAGGTCTCATAGCCCTAATTTTAAAAATATCACGTTTCCATCCTTGCTCAAAACCCTTTGCGAATTTATTTCCCGAACGCGACAGCCTTACATAACACTGGTCTACAAATTTTGAAAAGGTTTGTGGTTCGGAGATAAAATGTGTTTCCTATTATAGATTTTGGGGTGCTGAAAACCAATATGACCATAAAAACAGTCGATTGTCTACAGTTTCCAAGAAAATTTAAGTTACACATTTTGCGTATATGTATGCCATATATTAGTAACATACCTGTATAATGCAGTCACTTATATTGATTCAACCCGTCGCTTCTTTGCTTGTCTCTTGTATTCAACTTCTGGAGCATCTCTTGTTATTGTCCAGCAGTAGTCTACTAACAATGATGGACTCCATTTCCCTTGGTAGCGTTTCTCCATCGCTGAGATATCCTGGTGGAAACGTTCACCATGTTTATCGCTGACTGCTCCGCAGTTGGCCGGAAAAAATTCCAGGTGCGAATGGAGGAAATGTATCTTTAAAGACATATTGCAGCCCATTTTTTGATAGGACAACAGCAGGTTTTCCACCAGCTCCCTGTAATTGTCAGCTTTGGTATTTCCGAGAAAATTGGTTGTTACTAACCGGAAAGCATTCCACGCTGTCTTCTCCTCACCACCTAGGATACGGTCGAACTCCTCATCTCTAAGAAGCTCGCGGATCTGTGGACCAACAAATACACCCTCCTTGATTTTTGCTTCACTGAGCTTTGGTAATTTACCACCGAGGTACTTAAAAGCTGCCCCCGTTTTATCCATAGCCTTAACAAAATTTTTCATGACGCCCAGTTTGATGTGTAAGGGTGGTAACAAAATCTTGCTCGATTCTACAAGTGGAGGATACTGAACATTTTTTGTTCCAGGTTCCAATGAGTGTCGGAGTGGCCAATCCTTCTTGATGTAATGAGAAGTCTTAGCCCGACTATCCCATTCACACAGAAAACAGCAATACTTAGTGTAGCCCGGCTGCAGTCCAAGCACGATAGCAACAACTTTCAAGTCACCACAAACCTGCTACTGATGTTTGTCATAGTTTATGCAGTTCAAAAGTTGCTTCATGTTGTCATATGTTTCTTTCATGTGGACTGCATGACCAACTGGAATTGATGGCAATACGTTGCCAACATGCAACAAAACAGCTTTTAGACTCAACTTCGATGATTCAATGAACAGTCTCCACTCATCAGGATTGTGAATAATGTTGAGAGCTGCCATCAGACTATCGATGTCGTTGCAAGCTACAAGGTCACCTTCCATGATGAAGAGTGGAACAAAATCTTTTTGACGGTCACGAAACTTACACACTCTAACATTTTCAGCGAGGAGACTCCACTGCTGCAATCTGGAGCCCAACAGCTCTGCCTTACTCTTTGGCAGTTCTAAATCTCTGATAAGGTCGTTTAATTTATTCTGAGTTATCATGTGCGGTTTAGAAGATGTCAAGTTATAAACAAATTCAGGGTCTTGTGAAGTTGAAGGCTCACAAGTTTCGCAGGTTCCTTCATTCTCCTCGTCCTCTGACTCCAGGGAGAATGAGTGTGTGGGCTCAGGAACGGGTAGTCCTTCGCCGTGAGATACCGGGCGTATAGCAGAGGGTATATTCGGATATTGTAAAATCCACTTTTTCTTCTTGCAAATACCTTTCTTGACTGGAGGCACCATGCAGAAGTAACAATTGCTGACATCATCTGTTGGTTCCCTCCACACCATTGGCACTGCAAAAGGCATCGATTTCCTTTTCCGATTCAACCACTGGGGAAGGTTTGTTGCACAAGTATTGCAGCAAATGTGTGGGGCCCAGCTCTTGTCCTGTTCTCCAATCTTACAGCCAAAATAAGGTGATAGGCTTTCCTAATCACGGTGGTTATAGCACGCTTTTGTGATGCAAAAGTCAATTCTCTACAAACATAACAGAAGTTATCTACACTGTTCACGCAATTACGAGGCATCTTTGTTCAAATTAGGCTGAAAAAATTCATTTTCAAAAGCAAACACTAAAAAGAGTTTGACAAGGGTGCACTGTATGACTTCCGCGAATGAACTGATGCTGTGGCGTAATATGTAGACGCCTGTGACACATCGACGCCTTGACTCTACTGCGCATGCGCGTAGTTATATTTTTTTTATTTTAATAAATTAATGTAATTACATTGCATTTTAATAATTTTAAATTAGGTAAGGTCAAGTTAGGTTAGTATTCCATTGATATTAATATCAAAAACATTATGGGAAGCAATATGTTAAAATTATCCAATCTATTTTTTAATAAATAATTTACAAATACATAATGTGATAGATAAATTTAAAATTACATTTTATTGTATATATATATATATATATATGTATATATTTACATTAATTTATTAAAATAAAAAAATATAGCTACGCGCATGCGCAGTAGAGTCAATGCGTCGATATGTCACAGGCGTCTACATATTACGCGACAGATGCAGTCCAGTTAGTAGGGTGCAGGGTTGCCTGATATCTTTATACAGTAAATAGAGCCAATTGGCAATTTTAGGCATCATTTTCGTATTCAGTGACCCAAAATTAGTAAAGATTGACTACTTTTATTTTCGAAGCATTTTGGCTGTAGACCAGTGTAATCATTGATTTTCAAACGCGCAGAGTGTGGTGGTGGTGTTCCATCTCTTCTCACCTCTGGGCGCGTACCTCTTTCTAAAACTTCGTTAGGTGTTGTCCCAATCGTGCGATGGTGTGAGCGGTTGTAGGATGAGGCCATTAATAATTCCAGAATGTCTAGAAATCTGTATGTGTTTTTATGTGTAAAATAGCGGTGCATGCGTTCCTTTATGGTACGTTGAACTCTTTCAGCTAAAGAAGCCTTATGTATAGAATTAGTAGTGTAATAGCTGATATTAAACTCTGTTAACATGTTCTGAAAAGCACGGCCTATAAATTCCTTCCCCATATCCGTACAAAAATAGTCAGGAACCCTATTTTCTTTTAACATCAGTGTTTTGATGGCTTTAGCATCTGTTTCAGGTGATTTATTTTTCAGAGGAATTAGCCACAGATATCCAGAGAATACATCTATTATGAATAGAATGTAGCGGTAACCATCGTTATACAAAGAATATCTTTGCATGTCTGTTAAATCTGCTTGTCAAATAGAGTCAATCGAAGCAGGTGTTGTCTTGGCTGTTTTAAACCTTTTTCTCACAGGTTTATGAAGTGTATAAGCGTCCTACTCCCGCAAAAATCTCTCAACATCTTTTTTCCTACTCCGTAAACACTTCTGTACAGTCTATCTACGCCTCCGTAGGAGGCTGGGTTAGAAATGTCATAATAGCGTCTTCTTAATATGTTAGCCATTTGCGTATTTTAGAGGCACGTGGGTAGGGTTGCCCGTTGTCTAACCTCTTCTTTCTCCTCTTCAAAGATGTTACCGCCGGGGGTGATGGCGTCTTCAACTGTGTCACGTGCATCGCATGTTCCAAGTCTTTTATCCTGTTCAGAATTCCTATCAATGTTTTGGGGACATTTATTTGTTGTAGTCTTGCTTTAATATGCTTCCATCCTGATGGTGAGGGCCTATCCCACTTTCTCACCAGATCATGGACAATGTCTACGATATTCGATCCCTGTACCTTTGATCCTTCCACAATGATCTCGCCTGTATCGGTCCATTGTATGGCTGGGTCCTCATTCAATGGATTATAAAGACTTAAACCCTTATTCCTCAATGTATGTGGGAGGGTGCTTTTTAATACATGCTCGATGTTCTGTGTGGCTGACCCCTTAATCTTTGGTTGGTCAGCTGTATCGTCGGGTACAGGTCCTATGTCACCATGTCCATCGTTCCCGTGCTGTGCCTAATAACCACGGGAATCTCTGTCGGGTTCTTATAATTTTCGTACTCGTGAAGAAATTTCTGCAGAGCTTCTTGGTATAAGATTCTTTTCTCATCAGGTGTTTTTTCACTTTAATAGGGCTAGCAATTCGCTTTCCATTCTTTTAAGTCTGCTTTTACGGGATCTAGATCCGTGTCTGGATTCCTTTGCAGTGAAGCGTACACCTCGTGTGGAATCACTACCACTTTCTTCATTATATTAATCTAGTCAGTAAAGGACCCAAAACTGAAAATAAGATGGGGAGGAATGACCCTCCTGTTTGTACAATAATTCGTTTTTTCTTCCCTACAGTTTGACTTTTACGAGCGAGTGCACGTATTATGTTCTTGTAACGGCGTAGGCGAGCCTTCTGAGGTGGTTTCATTGATACATTGCAATTTATAACGTTAAGACAGATTTCACAGATGCATTTTAAAAAGTCGGAGTCGATATTTTTAATAAACATGTTGCATTGCCCGGGGCAGTCGATGATAGATTTTTATTAATTCACGGTATTTCTTTAGCTCTTTGTCATTCTGGAATATACACCGTTTCAGGCTCGTTTGGAAATATATTCGTTCTTAGAAGCACCCTAAACGTGTTTCGCGGATGAAGGTCGCAAAGCAAATATCCGTAACGCGCTTGTAGCTTCTTTATAAACTTCCAAAAACTCCTTACGCTGATTCGGGAACATTTGATTGGCTAATACCCCAATTTGTGATACATCTCTACGTTGCGCGAATAAGACTAGATATTGTGTATTTAACGACACATCGCGCATGTATCTATTTTTGAAAAATAGATTCTGATTGATGAAGAACACGCTTATGTTAAGATGGTGGGAGAATACTGTAAATGTCTCGGCAAACGTTTTATCCATCTCCAACATGAGATCGTCAATTACAATGACTGTATGTTCATTTCCCTTTAACGAATTAACGTCATATACACTTTGTGGAACAAAATATCATCTTGGTACTCGTTGAACACTGATTGATACGTCGAATAGCACCATATAACTTTATGCACAAATTTTGAGAACATCTCTTCCTTTTCTTTAATGATTTTAAGCATAAACACAGTTTTACCACATCCTGTAGGTCCAGATATAATACATGTGGATGGGCTCGTGAACCTGAATTTTTCTATAGAAGCCATTTCTAACACGTCACACTCCTAAGTGGGTTATTTACAAAATATAATAAATATTTAAGTGACGACCCTTATATTCTACAGTCTTGCTTTTCGCTTCTCCCACAGAACCGTGAATGACGATGAGGTACAACATAATCTTTGATGTGTGTTATTGAACTTATTTATTACACGTATTTGTAAATATATATACACCTTGAATATAATCTTTGATGTGTCTATTGTTAACTTATTTATTACACGTATTTGTAAATATATATACACCTTGAATATTTCGTTTATTAAATAAATCGTGTTTCAATTTCTCCTGTGTGTGTGTGTGTGTGTGTGTGTGTGTACACAGGAGAAAGTTCTAAGCTCCGCCCACTGTAAGACCAGCAACGTGAGTCATGCTACTACCTGGGCTTCCCTGCGTGCTCAGTTGATTGCAGTAAGCCCTGGACATCAGACGTGTATTCTCCCGCGTAGACAGAAAATAGTAATGGCTACCTTTAATATTGCTTGTTCAACGTTTATGAAATGGTATTCTGCAAAGTGTCAAGATGTGGTGGATACTGAAAAACTCCCTATTCCACCCTCCTTTGACTTTTAAGGTTACATTGAATCGTGCGAAGGAGCAAGATGTACAAATACTCTATGGCTATTCTGGTGAGAGCATTGTAGGATTTCGTGGGACAAGTGATGTGTTGAACTATGTTGTAGGACTAAACTTTATAAAAGCTTACATATACCGTGAAGTAAAAGAAACAACACGTGCAGAAGAAAACAACGGTTATGGATAGTGAGTCTTGTTGATGAGTGGTGTGACAAGCGTTATTATGTCATGTTGCATCATACCGAGTACTCGTACCCTGCGACTGAAAATGTAAATCTCGTCATCATGGAGAATCTTAAGTATTTTTATCACTATATTAATATATATCATGACGAAGTTTGTAGTGAGGTTGTGGCTAATGCCCTGTGTGAGTTTTTAACAGACTTTAGAGATGAGTATCGCTTGTTAAACAAAAAGGAAAAATATGGGCATATGTTCCTCTCAAATAGTGCGCCGGAATGTGAAGATGTTTAGTTTGTGGAAATGGCGAGTGGTAAAACATTAAAACCGTTATAAAATGTGTTTAGTTCGTGAAAATTACCCTGAAGGAAAATGCCTGGTGCGTATTCGGGGAAGTGGGAGTGATAAAACATTAAAACCGAAATTAATTCTTGTATCGGAAAATTTCTCAAAACACCTGCCCAATATAATGGGATACAACGATTCATGTTGGATCAGCGCCGTACACGTTTCATTAGATTATGGTGTGACTCACTTCCCGTCGAACCGTCGCGTTGCATGTTGCTCATAGTTATCTCAGAGCTTGAGCCGAGTGGACGTGCGCTCCTTGAATACGATGGAACTTCCTTTGAGCAGCATTCTCAACGCCGCGTACGATGTGTCCGTGATGAAGTCGTTGCGCGTGTTCAGGCGTAAACCCGGTATCGTTAACTATGTACTGGAAACGGATTGTAGACGAACAAACAAACGGAATGTTTTTTATTTAAGTGTCGACGAGATGAATAGAATCTTCGTGATAGTTGAGAAGTGAAGTGAAGATCGTTATAAAATTCCTACAGGTGTAGGTACAAGAAGAGAGCAGATTAGTAACACCCCCATCATACGCCGTTGTATGTACGTTGTGTATAAATAACGATCGGCCATGCATTGATATACGGTTGATGTGGAAGAATGTTTCTGATAATAACGCTCTTGTCCCTACGCGAAACCGTTTCATCCTCGACAGAATGTTTGAAATCGTCGGATTCCGCAAGCTGAAGCCTATATTAGACGCGCGTGTTACGGATATGCTTTATGTTGATACGGTTCTTGAATACGCATCCATCGCTCTGCTCGATGGGTTTACCGAGTGTAGGGTTGAACAAGGTGACGTTTATTTAAAAAGTTTACTCTTTGAAATGTCATGAACTTTGGTACAAAGCACTTGATCGGTACAGGGCTGAGCTCACCTACACCGTTCACCCTGAAGAACTATTTCTTTATATAACGAGCAGCTGTCGTAACGACTTAGAAGATTATTTCAACTGTCGCTATGCAGTGTGAAGACGAGTTCACGATTGAAAAGCTCGGGTCGGTAGAAATAAACCCTCGATTGGAAAGGCGTGTTTATAAACTTGTATTTGACGCTGTGGCTAATGATGAAGTCTTTGTGCGTGCCTTTGATTGCATTCTAGACGTATTTAAAGACAACTTACCAACCGGTTGTAAAGTGGGCACAAAAATAGTACTGAACGACATGAAGGCCCTTTATATAGAGTATAGGTATCCCTATACCTTAAGCGGTGAAATATTATTAAACCGCGTATACTGCGTAATGCAGAGCAATAATGATGTAATTGTAGACTCGATTAAGTGCGAGTTTAGTGTTTTGAAAAAAAGTGAAATGTATTTATATATTTAACATAATTGTGTACATATATATTTCGCCTGTACTGCTATCTTGATGGCTATACGTTTTCTTATTTTTATTTTGTGCGGTAGAAGATAAAGTGTATGTATTTATTTATTTAACATAATTGTGTGTGTGTATATTTCTGCTATATTGATGGCTATACGTTTTGTATTTCTTATTTTTATATTGTGCGGTAGAAGATAAAGTGTATGTATTTATTTATTTAACAATTGTGTGTGTGTGTGTGTATTTCTGCTATATTGATGGTTATATTATTTCTTATTTTTTTTTTTTGTTTTGACCATTCCAATGTATATTTATTTTCTATATATTTCCATAATATCATTGTGTATATATATTTCTCCTGTACTGTTATATTGACGGTTATATTTTTTTATTATATGCATATTCCTCGTTCATATTTCTTATACTATTATTATTTTTAATTGATCATTCCAATGTATATTTATTTTCTATATATTTACAATATTTAATAAACAGAATGATGTAATGTTGTTTTATTTAATTCTTTTGGTTGTAAACAATTATACCAAATGGCTGGTTACGCCTTCTAAACCTACTGATGGATTTCTAAGCCAACTGCTAAGAGTTAATTAAATAAATGGCACAATCCTCAACCTAATAATGTATACCTGAACGATTAAAAACACTATTTGGGGATTCGTGTGAAATAAAATAAATGGTGGTATCTAGCAACTCACCTTAATAATGTATACCTGAACAATTAAAATAAAAAGTGGTATCTGGCAGCTCAACCTGTATAAGCCATTTACGCCTTCTAAGCCAACTGGCTGATTAGGGGCCTATAAGAGAACGGCGGGTCGGCTGAAGTGTTAATATGCACTTGGCTCCTGCCAGGTGAACACCTCTCTCCCTTTCTCTTGGGGGATAACGCCGCCTCCAAGTTTCATGACCCCTTGTTGCACCTGCAGCATTCCCCCACCCCCCTTCACTGCATACCACCACCCTCCTTCATTGCATACCCCCTCCCCTTTGCAACATACCCCCTTTGCAGCATTGCAACATTGATCATTATCTCTGCACTCATCCATTTTGCGTCCATACTACTGCCTTTTTCATAGTTTTTTATTTAATAATAAAAGTCAATAGATAATAACAGCTTTATTATTAAATCAATATATTTAGAATCGCGTTGCTTTTTCCCTTCTACATTATGTAAAGCTGATACACGTTCCGGCATTCCATTGATGAGCTTTAATATTTGTTCTTGAGGACAATTTTTTACACCTAAAATATAATGTCTCCGAGAAACTGATGCAATCAGAACGGACATCACTGTGGTGTCTATTTACTTTTGTCAACCTCCTGTACATACAGAAACAAATGTGAAAACATTTTATCATACTTTAACCAGAATCGAACGCTTTCCCTGAGATTCTTCATATAACATACAAAATGTTTCACCCGTTACGCCACACTTTTGCACTGCATTAGAAATTTATTAAATAAATTGTTCAGGTATAAAATTGTAAATGTCCATTAGAAATTAATTATATTTAAGAGAAGCTAAAGAAATGCACTCTTTGTTTTAAACTAAAACAATTAATATTAACCCTTTATGGACGGTTGCATGCATGCTTGGGTTGTCGTTCTGAAATACTGTATAATTCGTTAGTGTTTATAAGCATTCACAATAAGATTCTACACAAACAAAATGAAACCTCCAAAAATGCTGTGATAACTAATTAAAACAATTATTATATTTAAACCAGTTTTTTTTTTATCCAAACAAAAGGTTGGTTTGTTGTTTGGAAGACATTGTCTTTCTTTCTCATAAATGAGAATCCTATATTTCATTTAATAATATTTAACCATTTTCAGAAATAATTCTATATTTTGAAGTAAGGCTAAACCATATATACTAATATATATATATATATATATATATATATATATACACACACCCCAATATATACTAATATATATATATATATATATATATACTAACGAAATAGTATTACAGTTTAGGTGTAAAAATGTTTTCCTTGCTTTCATTGGTCAGCCTGTTGAAGAAATTAAACACGGTCCCTGAGTAGACAATTTATTATCTCAGTCACAGATTTGCAGAGCTGTGCTTAGTGGCGCTAATTAGCGACGCTAGTTAATTATTAGCGCATCCATTATCGGCGCTATTTTTCAAAGTAGTTAGCGGAACAGATAGCGCCGCTACATTTTTAGGCAATGTTAGGCGCTAAACGCTAATATAAATTAAAATGAACAGTCTTAGAATGATATTCTCTATATTACGTTTCTTTTTGTGCATAATGCTGAATGCAGAATGTATAATAATAAACAGTTTCCTGAACTGAGTATGTAAAGGAGTACAATGTCTTTCCGATAAATAAGTTTAATTATAAATATCAAATTATGCAATTTTCTTGAATACCCAATAATCATTTTAAAGATATAATTTTGTTCCCATTTGACACTATAAAAGATAATAACAAATAACGAACACATATAAATATATACAAATGCATTATTATTATTAAAAAATAGTACTTAGCTATACATTTCGTAAAAATTAGCGCCAAAATTAGCGTTAGCGTTAACGCCGCTAATTTTAAAAACTGTTAGCCTAGCGTTAGCAGCGCTAGAATTTATTTGCATTAGCGTTAGCGGCGCTATATTTATCAGTTAGCGCGCAATGCTGTGCAGATTTGTGACTATACTGCTCCAATCAACAGAACACCTTAATACTAACAAAATAATATTACACGAGCTTGCCAATATTTTAATCTTACTTTGGGAATAGTTTTCTTATGACTCAATTACTCTCCCACATTCAAATTTAACTCAACTAGTTGGCACAAAATTACCCAATTTGTTATGGTGGAAAATCTTAATAATTAGCATGTACAATTTAACAATTACAGTAGAACTCAATACCTAACTTAACTTACTTAACAATAGTATTCCTGCAATTATACTCGTATTAGTTATGTATACAATTCCTTAATAAATTTACGCAGACCAGTGACAAATTTTGAGGACTAAAATTGATTAACCTTCCACATTAAACTGCAATACTCCATATAACTTGTGCCCATTACCATAATCTAAAAACACACTAATGGGTCCTCATCGTCATGCAGGCCATACCAATGTTAACACATAAATATTGTCCATTCACACGTTGGTTAACAATTTATGTACCAGAAACTCTTTTCGAATGCCACACTGAATGAATAAACCTTATTTTTGCACATCAAGCCCTTGTGTTTAGTTTCCAAATAAATTGGTTTCTTTTCATTAAGCAACCAACAATTGAAACGGATTGTTCTACTTGCGGATACTTCAGAAAAGCCTCCAATGCTCTGCTCTTGACTCTGGAACTTTGTACTTGTGCCGGCTTGCAATTATTCCCAGTACCCACTAGGAATCCCTCTTGTCTGGCTATTTCTCACTTGTTCATGGGTGGGCCCCTCTGTCCTTTACACCCATTCAAGCTGGAGTTACTGGCAAACCGACAAGCTGTTCAGTGCCTCCACTGATTCTACCTTTAAATAAAATTATATAAATATCTGTACCCTGAAACAATTGCCCCACCATATTCTTACATAACACCCAAATCTTGCCCTACACACACTAGAGATAGCTTTGATTTACAACAGCATGAGAATTTATCTGATCTTAGCCTATATGTTCATTTATATTCTACTCTCGGCCTTAGCCAATGTGAGAAATTTGGCAGTAGTAGTATACCAACTTCGAGAGACTCCAAATCTCATGTAAAATGAGGTAAGTGGATGCCCATTGCCCATGTCCCTTTGGTCATGCTATTTATCCAGAAGGGGACTCGAAAAGTTTACAATTAGTAATTTAGTTTGAAGAGTAATAAATATCGGATCATCTCTGCCAAATTTCTCAATTTGAACCTCAACTCACAATCTGTTTTTACTTAGGTCCTAATTTCTCAAACATTGTCTGCCCTTCCCCTGTGGGCCTAGTATCTATTTATTTATTTACAACATTTATTGCCTACATCAGAGATTTAATTAGTTTGATGCAATCATAATCGTTTAGGGTACCTAGCTTTACCATTTATCTGGCCCACATCGAGTTTCACAGGAACCATATTGCACTAGGTTATGTGGCAATTTTACAGTGATCAGTTGTTCCCACGTGACCAATTCTGGCCAATCAGGATCTTTTTAACAGATACAGGGAGCTGGTCTCTGTGAAGCTCGATATGTACCCTATATCTTAACTGACATTTGTTGTTATAAGTAAATTTGTTGTCCTTACCAAGGTCATCTGCTAGATGACTCGTATCTATTCTTACACTCTAATCAATTTAATTAAAGCTCACCTTATGATGTGCCCAAACAGCATTTCCAACTTTGCGACACAACACTCAATCCCATTGTAGAACGAAGAAAATTTTTTGTTTACCTTGTGTCATGTCCAAAATCCGGGCGGACCTCAGTTTTAGGAGCCCCCATCTGTTGCATTAATAAGAAAAATAAATGTCCGCCTAAATGTCCAGCCTAAATAGGTCCGCTTAAATTCCAGCTTTAGGTTTAGTCGTGATATTTTCATTAGGTTAGGTTTAGTCATGATATTTTCGTTAAAACTAACACACCACACTTATTTCCTTACACACCACACCTATTTTGACATGCTACAATCTCTAACTCAACATGACCGGAATACACGTTAGGAAGAGATGTACAAGACTCACCTCCATAGGCAGAGACTTCTGTAAAATTACAAACATTTTCAAAAGTATTCCATTACTATTCCTTTAAAATATAATTGAGGGGTCGCGCGTCTTAAGATACCTAAGCGCCACCATAGGCGAAAACGTGTTTTTGATGAATATCACTATTTTCACCCTTCCTCTATCGCGTGGTTTGGGTTATAATGACCTTACGACACTAGAAGTATGGTTGAAAACCTTATGAAGCGGACTACTTTTTTTACCTCTATCGCCAGCCAAAAGTTCACCCAAAGTTCGGCATAATAAGAAAATCAAAAAATTTAAAAAAATATATATAAAATATAAAATATGAAAATCTATTCCAAAAACTCATCAACATCTTCATTAGCATACTTAGAACTCTAATTTAGCCAAAAATGAAGGTTCTAGCTCAATTAATAACAGGGATACTATTGCGAGAATATTGCTGAACTTTGGAGGCGATTTCTGGCGAATTTTAATTTTGGCGCTTAGGTACCGTAAGACGGGGGACCCCTCATATATATAATCACTAAACCAAGCCTGATTTGTATCGCATATCCATTTCATTCTCTGTTCTGTTATTTACCCCAGTAAAATAGGTACAGAAAAAGTGAAAAGTAAGAAAAAGAAACAAAAGAAGAGTGAAGATGAAGAAAAGAAAGAAGAAGTCCCCCCAGTTTCCTTCAAAAAGCTGGTAAGTTATTTTCTGTTTTCATTCTAGGGAAATGCAACAGAATGAGTGAATTTCTACAACAGTTCAATCTATGACCTAACTTCCGTCTAAAGCAGGGGTTTTCAACCTTTCGTCTACCGCGTACCCCTTTTACATTGTCGGGTGTTACCCACGTACTCCTTGAAAGGATGAATTCATAGAAAATACAAGAATGACATCCAGTTATGTTGTACTAATGTTCATAACTCTACAAATATAATAATAATGACATATGCGTACCCCAGGTTGAAAAACCCTGCTCGAAAGTTTACTCATCTTTGCCCAGTACTGTTAAATAAGCACTAAAAACAAGCTTAATTTTTCTTCGCTGGCAATTACAAAGGTGTCACTACGTTTTAAATTCAAATCATAAGTATACCATTGGTATTGATAATGCTTTTAGGAAATTCTCTATTAATATATCATAAGATGTAAATTTTTAAATAATTAGATGGCTATACTGTATTATGTGGCTAGAAAATAGAGTTACCCCATGATTATGGAGCAAATCTAAACCCCAAATTTTGATAGTCATTAGCGTAAGGGAAAAATATTTTCAGGCAAACTCATATACTCGTGTGTAATAGCGCAGAAAAGTGGCTCTTCCACGTCAAAAGTGAGTGTGTAAAATCTCAGAGATCTGCAATAATATCTGCCTCCGCAGCGCGTTGAAAATCCAAAATACGCATTTTTTCAATATTTTCTTATAGTTTTAATTTTCATCCTACCTTCTTGTAATAGCGAGGAAAAGCATCCTAAAGGTTTATTTTAGACTAGTTTTAAATATTTTTGTCCTGCGATAATTTCTTCTGCCTCCGCAAACGTTCCAAAATACAGGAAAATTTACATAAATAATAAATAGCGTATTTTATAATGACGGTATTATGGTCAACTTCGGCCCTACACCACAGTTTATTCGTTAATTATGTATTAAGTAATGCAATTAACAATTTATTATATCATATTTTAGTAATTTAAGAAGTTTATATATTTGAGCAATTAAATAATTTAGGTCCACCAATGCAGTTTACTTTGCATATGCTTGGTTTATTTTTGATGACTTATTATGTAATATGCATGCAGCTCCTCGCTTATTTCGTCAATATTGAATGTACTATATTGACAAAATAACCCAGAACTCACCACGTGGAGGTGGCTGCATTTCGAGTTCCTCCCTGCCCGACCCAACCACCCTACCATTATCGGACTTAGGCTAGTTAGTAGTTACACACTGTAGTCACTTTTTGTTTCCATTCTTGGCATTTTCTTTCTGGATTCTAATCTTGCTCTGATAAATCCATCCCTTGCCTCTGAACCGCATACTGCAGCTGAAGCCTCTGTTACCAGCTTTATATGCCGTTCAACCGCTTGGGTGTGGCAAGGAAAGCGTGGGATGAAATCAGGTACATCTCCTGATGAGATATACAGGGCGTCCCAAAAAAATGTATACACACTTTAAATAATTATAAAGGCAGTGTTTATTAAAATACATTTCATTTTCAAAATGTAATAGAATCTACAGACATTATTTAATTGTTTTATCAACGCCTGTTTTCAAACTGACGTCCGTTCTGGTCCAGGCACTGCTGATAACGCGAAGCAATGGAATCGCAAACATCACGAAACATTTCGTTTGGTATTTGTGTGCATTCTCGTTCAATGGCTGCTCTCAATTCAGCGACTGTTGCAGGTTTTATAGCGTAGACTTTGTCTTTTAAGTATCCCCATAAAAAAAGTCTAGTGGTGTGAGGTCTGGTGAACGCGGAGGGTATTCTACGAAACCCCTTCGTCCAATCCACATCCACATCGTGCCAAGTACCACTCGCAATACTCCACTCTTCGGTCCGGATCATCTTCATTAATAGCATGGACTAATCTTGGAATGTAACTTTTCATTGACAGCGCTTCAAAATGCGTTGGACAGACGATTCTGAAATTCCTACCTCACGACTCGCTTGCCGCACAGATTTTCTTGGACTTTGGTGATACGTTTCCAGTACTCTTTCTTGCTTTGTGGGGCTTGTCGATGTCCGTGGTCTTCCGGAACGCTTCTTGTGGACATTCTGAACAGTTCCATCGGCTTCAAACTTATCTCTAATTCGAGTGATGGTAAGTCGCGTTGGTGGATCTGTTTGAAACTCCCTCCTAAACTGTCTTTGCACTTCAACTGCGTTTTCACACTTCCAGTAGCATTTTAGAATGAATTTCCTTTGTTCAAAGCTTAGTCTGACTGCCATTATTAATTCTAATGCGTTTAACTTGGAAAGAAAGAAACATCAATTGAGTATCAGCTGTTAAAGTGTGTATACATTTTTTTGGGACGCCCTGTAGTTCAGGATGTCGGAGCGTGATAGAACTTTTGTCAGAGGAGGCTCTGACAGCTCACAAGTTTGCCAGTTAATTATGTTGTAGTACTCACTGCACTGAAAGTTCAACGTGGGCAATTTAAACACTCACTGCGGCTGACTCAGAATCTCTTGCTTTAAGGATTCTCCTCCATCCTAATTCTCTGATATGTTTTGCTTCATCGTGAATCATAATAAGGAGAACATTCTCAGGATGAGAAAAATAGGAATTTCTCTGAATAACACGATCAACTATTTCTATACAGCGGGCAATCAACGACCTCGAGCGTTGTATCATTTGATAAAGATGTTTGGCTTCCTGTGTTGCTGAAGAATTTCTCTTGATTTGAAACCACATTGGAATATAAACTTTCATAATATAATCCACGATACACTTAAGGTGAAGGTTCTTCAGTTGAAACGTAGAGACGAAGTATGCGGTTAGCAGTTGTCACCCATCTGGAGTGTGCCATTTTGCCTGGTTTCCTTTGAGCTAGAGAGGGAGTACATTCACCTTTTGACACAGCATCATAGATTTCTGCCAAATATTTCTGATCTGTGCTCAAATCATCTCTGTCAACTACAATTTCTTCCGCTTCAACTGCTTCAAACTCAACAACAGGTCTCTTTTCACAATCAATTAACTCTTTTCCTATAGGCCCCGTAAAACTCTGAGGACCTGTTGTTTTACCATCAATGTCAGTCACTATGTGCCGCAAGGAAAGTTCATTAGAGTGAAGCAAGCAAATCAGCCACTGGAATGCTCTCTGAAAGTGCTCTTCAATACTTCTTATCACTCCTCCTTTTGGTCCTGTATTAACTGCTGTCCCGTCACATCCAATGGCTTTAACTTCTGAAGTACCAATCTCATTTGAAGTATCAATCTCATTCTGTGCTGAGCCAGAAGCGGGAGTTACATGCCCAGTATAATGCGAGTTTGGTTCTTGAAGCAAAGTGACATGTTCTTCTGTTATATTTTTTTGATAACCTTTACTGCCAACTTTTTCTTGCACTGCAGTTCTGTCCTTTCTTCCATCGAAATAGATACTCTCCATAGTTTCTTCTTCGTAATCTCTCTTTTGAATGATAGATCTCACTCTTTTTCTAGCTCTCCTTACTTTGCATCTGTCTATTACTGAACTTAAATCTTTTTCGTTTATAATTCCCACGTCTTCAAGAACAGCCGAAGTAATTATAGCAGCAGACCTGTCTGACACACCAGTTCTGTCACAAGCTATAGCCAATGATGAGATTGTTCCATGATGAGATTGTTCCATCGATTTGATTCTCTGTGTCGGTTCATAATCAGAATCCGCTCCTTCTGTTTCACTTGATGTTGATGACAGTGTTTCAGTTGCTTGTCCTTTACTGGTAGATGGTTTTGGTTCATACTGTTTCATTCTCTGTTGTCTTCTAGCAATAGTTGCTAGATCTTTACGAGTTTGTGAAACATCAAGAGAGCCTATTGCCAATTTTCTTGTTCTCTGATCTTTAAGGAAGTCTTGTTCAATTGCTGGAACCTTGAGATGGTTTTCACATGAACACTTATCAAAATTTTCACATTTGCAAGCACTGATGTCAAATAATTTGTTTTCTGCCTCATTTTGAAATGTTTGTAATTTAATTTTGAATGAGTCACTATCATGTTTCCTTTTTATTGACTTTAGAAGGTTTTGATATTTTTTATGGTAATTTTTAATCATTTGAACGACACGGTTATGAGAAACAGTAGGAATAGAGGCTGTTTTCCACAAATCTTCGAGAATTTTTGAGAGAACACCCGAAATTTCTGCAACTGTAGGCTCTTTCTTCGATGTCTTCAGATTCAACCTTATTTGATGAAAATATTTCATGACGTCCTTATAGGTTGGAAGGCACCTCTTGTCTAGATCAGCTGGAGCCCCAAATATAGCGCAACTTGAAGAAGTTCTTGTTGCTTGAGCTGGTACTGACATTGTGAAAAACACAGTAATTAATATAAAATTTAAGAAATTACTCCTAAACGTAAAATATTCTTGCATTCTGCAGAAGTTTTGTATATTACACCAACGTATTATTATGCACTAAAATATGTAGTATATGTCCACATGTGCGTGTTATCGTGTTCCAAAGATGTATTAACAGCAAGAGCAACACAATCCAAATTCTACCCGAAACGTAGTTAGCACAACACTGCGGGGAAGTGAGAGCAAGAAGGCCTGGTAGAGTGTTGTGAGTCATGACTCATCAGTCATCAGTCACTCACTGACTCCTTGTCGTATATGGCAATGACGAGCAACACACCATACAAGGCTGTGGGGAAGCTTCTAGAACGATGTGGGAGTACTACATGACGTACAAAAGTGAATTTATTAGCGTATAGGCTGAATATGCCAAATATGTGATTTATGCGGATTTTTCCATATTTTGGAACGTTACGTTTGCGGTGGCAGAAGATATTATCGCAGGACAAAAATATTTAAAACTAGTCTAAAATAAACCTTTAGGATGCTTTTCCTCGCTATTACAAGAAGGTAGGATGAAAATTAAAACTATAAGAAAATATTGAAAAAATGCGTATTTTGGCGCATTTTTTGGATTTTCAACGCGCGTGCTGAGGCAGAAGATATTATTGCAGATCTCTGAGATTTTCTACACTCACTTTTGACGTGGAAGAGCCACTTTTCCGCGCTATTACAAAACGAAAATCGAAAAAAGTGTAAAAACGCTCCTCCCTAATAAACATAATTCAATCTGAAACAAACAAAAAAAACATTATGACAAAAACATATGCATATGATGTAGTAACTGGCAAAGTTTCAACATTCTCACATTAATACTTTAAAAATTACAGAGTTTCAAAGTTGTTTAATTTCGAATGGGACACCCTATATATATGTGTTAGTCAATGTGTGAAACCAGTCATTTCACGTAATGCCTAAAAGCTTCAGGCATTTAGGGTAATTCAATTAAGCGATTAACGGCTTCGTGAAGGTTAAGTTAGGTTAGGTTAGGTTAAATTAGGTTGGTTAGGCTAGTTTAGTAATGCGTATTACCTATGTTTAAGAATCACAGGTATTACGCGAAATGCCTGGAATTTTTAGGCATTACGTGAGATGACTGGTTTCACGCATTGACTGTAATATATATATATATATATATATATGAATAGAAGAAACGACATAAGTGTTAAGGAACGTTTCTGCACACGAGGAGGAGAGATAACGAATAATGAAAAATGAGGCGAACCGCCCGGGAATCGAACCCAGGGCCTTCCAATTCGTTATCTCTCCTCCTCGTGTGCAGAAACGTTCCTTAACACTTATGTCGTTTCTATTCATTTATATACTGCGCGGTCATTGCAGTTATATGCATATATATATATATATATATATATATATATATATATATATCTTTGGTTAACCTTGGTTTTGCTTCCGCCCAAATTGTTCATTCTGACGAAAGTCAAGCTTGTCACTCCACCTTTCACCGACAATTTAACATTAAATACAAACCACGCCCCACCAGCAAGCCCAGCGTCTAAACCACTAGGCTACCCATTTATCTACCAACCAATTTCTATATTGTGTGGAAGGATGAACAGCTGGGTTTTGCTGCTCGCCGCCTGCCGTCACTGGGTCTCGATCCGGAACGAACTGAAAAATGTTTCTTTGAAAATTTCAGTGAGAAAACATAATAATAATAATAATAATAAGTAGAGGGAGCTCACTTCGCTCGACCCTGTAGTGGCCTTTTTAATGTTACAGCGCGCAGCGGGTTAAAAGATGACAGGGAGCATACGGCTACACTACTTTAAAAATAATTTTTGCTGGAAGCAAAAGAAGAGTTCTGCTCTGTTCCTTATTTCCCATACTTATCTTAGATAAACGTAATCTGAAGATGTTAAACAATCTAAACATTATTATTACTTCTCAATTTGGAATTATCTTCATCAGTATCATTACGCCACATCTTTTGAGTTAGCCCTACTCTTCCTGGGAGTTTTTGCTGCCTTCTGTGGTGGTCTCTGTATGCCAGCAATGATCATTCTTTTCGGACGAGTTACCAACGCCTTCGTCTATGAAGAAACGAACTTCACAGAAGTTATAAACGAACATCCAGAATGGGAGAATAAAAGTGAAGAAGAGTGAGTTGAATTTATTTGTCTATAATATGGTATTTATAAGATGTTATTGTATGAAACAGTCTTCAGTTTGATAAGACTGTAACCTATCATTTGTTTACACTGCAATAGATGATTGCGTAAGTTTATAATATGTTAATAAGCTTTGATTTAGTAACGTGGAGATAAATCTCAAATTCTTGAAAATTCAAATGTTATATTAATCATCGGAGAAAAATTTGAAGAGAAATATACACTAAAATATTAATTTTAGTTTACACAAATAGTTGTTTAATAAAGTTACAGTTGATTTAATTAAAAGTTAGAAACCTAAGTTCAGTTGTTATTAGTGTTTTGGTTAATTTTTTAATTATATATGTTACTCACAACTTTGGTCTTTTAGATTCGAAATGTGTTATACAGGATGTTTCAAAAGTCCGAAATCATAGGAATATTTTTTTCAATTATATATATAATTGAAAAAATAAATATTCCTATGATTTCGGACTTACATATATATCATTATATCAAGTCATCCCATAAGTAATGTCGTTTTTTAGATCGGAATTTGAACGACAAAAAAAAACTCAACTGAAACTTTTTAATCTAGTATATATTTTCCATCGGAATCAATGACACTCTGCCAACGTCCTACAAGCTTTTCAATGCCATGTTTATAAAATTCAGGCGGTTTTGAGGCAAAAAACGTACAAAGACTGGTGTGCAGGTCATCTAAAGAAGTATACTGTTTCTCGTCAAGATAGTTTTGCAGACTCCTGAAGAGATGATAATCTGAAGGCACAAGGTCTGGAGAATATGGAGGATGTGGAAGTTTTTTCCACCCAAGCTCCTCAATTTTTGCAGAAGTGATCCGAGCGGTATGAGGACGACGGGACGTGCGTTGTCGTGGTGGAACACGATTCCTTTCCGATTAACCAAAGAAGGTCTCTCTTCTTTTAGTGCAGTGTTCAATCGATCCAGTTGTTGACAGTAGACTTGAGCGGTGGTTGTTTGGTTGTGTGGTAAGGTTTCAAAGTGTATTACACCACCTTTATCCCACCAAACACTAAGCAACACCTTCCGAGGGTGAAGATTTGGTTTTGGCTGTGGTGTCGCTGGTTCTCCGGCACAAACCCACTGTCGACGGCGCTTAACATTCTGGTAAAGTATCCACTTTTCATCACCAATCACTAAACGGTGCAAAAACGGATCTCGGAGTTCACGGGAATGAAGAGCTGTGTTAATGTTTACCCGCACCCTCAGATTGTCGACCGACAATTCATGTGGGCACCCATTTTCCTAACTTAGGCACTTTCCCGAGTTGTTGCAAATGTCGATGGATGGTGGACGGGGATGAATTGAGTTTCTGGGCCAATTCTTCGACAGTTGTTGAACGGTCTTCTTCAAGTGCGGCTAACAGCAGGTCATCATCAAACTCAGCAGGACGTACAGAGCGTGCTGCATCTGTCAAACGGCAGTCACCATTCCTAAACTTTTGAAACCATCTTTGACATTTCCTCACATGCAGAATATCGTTGCCATAAACTTCCTGAATGTTTCGCATTGCTTCAGTAGCACTATTCCCTTTTTTGAACTCGTAAAGCATTATATGCCTGATATGCTCTTCTGATACTGTCATGTTTATGAGGGGTTCACATAAAGCAAACACACGTCTTCACTGGTCAAGGTCTGTAAAGTATGTAGCGAAACACGATAGATCTCCTCTTAGATATAACCTTCGGAAAATTTATGCTTAAACCGAGTAGGACTAGTTTAAACTTAATCTATCGTAAAAAACGACATTACTTATGGGATGATTATATATATATATATATACAAGCCCGGATTTAGCTATAGGCGAACTAGGCGATCCCCTAGGGCCTCGCGCCAAAGGGGGCCTCGCTCAAGCCGTTTTGCGCGTTCTGTTCAAGTGATATTAATGATTTAGAACTCTATGAAGAACTTAAAGTACTTTGCAGGTTTATACCTGAGAAAACAGATCTCGGAAATGCCCTTGTTTATATAGTGCAAAAACAACTAAGTGAGATTTATCCTAATGTTTATGTTGCACTTCGAATAGTATTAACCATCCCAGTTACTGTTGCTTCGGCTGAAAGAAGTTTCTCGCGTCTCAAACTTATTAAAACATATTTGCGTTCCACCATGTCTCAAGCGAGATTGCAATCATTAGCTATGTTATCAATAGAAAACGATATAACAAATTCATTAGATTATTCTCAATTAATTGAAGAGTTTAGCTCGAAGAAAAGTAGAAAAGCATTGCTGTAATATTCAAGGAGCATCTGAACCAAATATTAAAGCATTAATATTTAGCCTGATAGTCGATCGCTCACTATTATAAAAAATGAAATGTCAGCATCTCTTATACATCACATATGAAAAACGTTTGTATACTATGGAAAGTCATTACCTATAATAATATATAAATCTTAGAAATCATTGTCTTATATTTTCGATACAAATCTTGATTCATATTATAATTTATACTTATTTGTATGGTTTATTTATATTTCTTATACAATTTCCATGCGTGATTATTTTGGTTTGGTTTAATTTTTAAGTGCTGGCATAGTTCTGTCTATGCGGGATTCTAATATTGCTGGTATAGTACCGATAATTAAGTCCATATTTTCATATATATATATATAGGCCTAGGGCAGGGGTGGGGAACCTTTTTTCATTGGAAGGCCGCATTTCATTTAACCAAGACCCTATCAGGCCGCATGCTGAGAATTTAACATATACAGTACAACAAAATATCATATTTTAGTCTACAATCTACATATTTATTAATTTTAAATCAAACTTGATAATACGTGAGGGCTTTTATAATAAATAAAAAATTCAACAAGTGCACATTTATTTTTGGGGGAGAATAATTAACAATAGAACTAATATTAAGTGAAAAGATGTTAATATTAAGTGAAAAAGTGATAAACCATTTAATGACTTTTTTGTGACTGCTTATTGCGGGACAGGAGTCGTGCATTTGGTTCCAATATCGTTGACCGTAGTTTTAGTTGGTCCTCCAGGTGAATATTCGTCATCTGAGATCTCAAGCGCGTTTTGATTTGAGTCACATATGAAAACGTTTATTCACAACAGTAGATTGTGCCGAAAGAAGGCAACATTCGACGAGCATGTTGGCGCAGACGTGGGTATTCAACGCCATTTTTCCATATTTCAACAGGATCCTTCTCAGTATCAAATAGAGACTTAAAGATATTATCTTCTAATAGCTCAATCAACTCCATCTGTAAATCTTCAGGTGCCTTGGAGACACCAACCAGGTGTGGTTGGAAAGCTAGTTTCAGTGTGAAGTCATGTTTCTCAAAATCTTCAAATCTTTCATCGTATTCTTCAATTAGGGAGTCTAGGACAGCTGTGTATTCTTTCACATCGCATTCCCTTAATGATTTGCTTGTATTTCTTCATCAATTACATTTGCCAGTTCAGGGAAGTGTTCAGCTGAAAGTTCCGATCGGGTAAGGATAGTTTTGGAAAAGCGCAGCTTCCTCCGAAAAGCCTGGATTTTTTGCCACATTTCATATATGGATTTAGTTTTACCTTGCAAAGAAATATTCAGGTAATTTTGCTTGACATTACATCACACAAAAATGCAGCATTTCTGCAGAAATCCTTTTTTGACAATTCACATGGTTCATTGAGTTCCTCAGAAAATCTTGTGATTTGTTTTCGCAAAGACAAAAGTTTTTCAAAGACTTGCCCTTGTGACAACCAGCGCACTTTAGAATGATACGGAAGATCCACACTGAATGTTTCATCATCAAGCATAAGCATATTGCGAGATGTCGTGATGCATTTGTTCTAATGTAGTTCACAATACGTATAACTTTACTTAATATGTCACTTAAAACAGTAGATTTGGCACAGAGATTCTGTTGATGCCAAATACAGTGAAAGGAAATAAAGCTATCTGGATTTGGCAGTTCTTTTTGTAGTAGCGCAACAAATCCTGCACATTTTCCTCTCATGGAAAGTGCACCATCTGTGCATACACTTACTAAATTACATAAATTCAGTTTCGCTTCACGGCATTTTTCTTTGAAGAGAGACAAAACGTCAATTCCACGTGTCTTTTCCGTAAAGGTACCCAAAGCCAGTAACTCCTCGTAGCATTGAAAATCTGCAGTTATAACACGAATAAAAAATGACACTTGCGCTGAGTCAGTAATATCAGTGGACTCATCCAAGGTAATCGAATAATAAGTATTTTCGCTTTGGCATATTGTATGAAGTTGTTCACTTACATTGAGGGCTAATTCATGTTGCCGATCAGTTATGGTCCTTCTTGAAAGAGGTAGTTGTTTGTATTTGTTAACCTTGTCTGAATCTAAAGGGGCTACAACTTCAACAATGCATTCTTTTATGATTTCCACATCACTATATGGCTTACCTCTTTTTCCAAGTATATATGCTACTTTATAAGTTGCTTCAGTGATTTCAGTCCTTAGGCCTGACATCGTTTTAAATACTTGCTGTTGTTGCTGCTTTTGAAGTTTCATCTTCGTAAGTGCAAACTTTCGGGGTTCTTCTTCCAATATAGCATACTTGTGGTTCTTATGAGTTGCATAATGCTGATATGCATTGTGTTTCTTCACTGTTGCAATTATGGCGTTGCAGAGCAAACACATCATTTTATCTTTCTCAGTAACTATGAAATACTGCAATTCCCATTCTTCATGGAATACTCTGTTCTCTTCCTTTAATTTTCTTTTCACAGTTTTTGACATGATTGGGGTACCAGAAGATTTTTAAATAAAAATGGTACACGAATTGATCCAAGATTTACAGTTTTAAAGGAAACAAGCGTGCGTGTCACTATCGGAGAATCGTCAGTAACTGTCATCCAGTCAGCCAGTCGAGTTGATCGTTGATAGGTAAGGGCGTAAGCCGTAAGGCAACTCTGCCAGTTTCAACTGGCAACGTTGCCATATTTCCTATTGTTCAAGCCATAAAGAAGGCTTGTATGTGTAAGAAGCAGTGAAGCTGAAACCATGATCTAATGAAATAGCCTAAAGCCCTAAAGTGGTATCAGTTGCTGTCCATTATCGTACGGTATGAATTCTGAATGTCAAATAGGCAGAAGGCCGCAACTAGTACCCCAAAAGGCCGCAGGTTCCCCACCCCTGGCCTAGGGCCTCGCAATTTCTAGATCTGCCTAGGGCCTCGCAACTTCTAGATCCGGCCCTGTGTATATATATATATATATATATATATATATATATATATGTGTGTGTGTGTGTGTGTGTGTGTGTGTGTGATCCAAACTAACAAGAAATACCCTCAGCTTACAAAAGAGACCTATTGCAAGGTAGCATAAAACAACACCCTCCCTCGTATAAAGTTTATTTTATTTCACTCAAAATAGGACATACTGTAAATTGAAAAGAAATATACAGATGTACGACTACAAATTTTGTTCCAAAACCCAAACTTTCAGTTTAAAGAAAATACAATTATTCAAGTTTCAAAAAGCATTTATACAGAGGGTTTTCTTTTCATTTGTGTGTAACTCTAGAAATGGCACTAAATTCAAATTCCGAAATCTAAGAATAAGTGTACAGAAGTAGTTTACTAACAAAAAATTTTGGGAAATTTACTCTCAAAAGTTCTACGCGAATTCCGCAGATTTTCCAGAAATAAGTCCGTCAATTAAATCATGTAAATTTTTCTAAGGCTTCAAATAGTCATGCACTAACTTCACCTATTTCCTCGGGAAACAAAATCACCACAAGATATTTACTCTCCCCTGAGGAAACATAATATTTCGCAAACTTACAAGTTTAACATTTAATGTGAACAATAATTAAATTAAAAGAAATTTCACAAAGTTCTTTTTCTGTCGGCTAACATTAACGCTCTTACAACAACGTTCGCGTAAACAAAGGCAATTCAGATTTTCGTACAAAGTGAAACAGTTTTAACTCAACTTAGAAATTTTCAATCATGCCACAAAGTTTAAAGATTTAGTTTTAAAAGCCACTTTAACTTTTGAGGAAGGAACTACAACTAACTTAGAAATCTAAGTTACACCTTAAAATTACAGAGACTCCACCTTACAGTACTCTGAATGACCTATCAAAAACATTTTCATTCCATGAGGTCATTCCTAAGAAAGCTTTCATCCATACATAAGGGAAGAAGGAGCTTCCCTTTTTCCTCACTGGGTGTTACAAGCATCATTGTCTTTTGATTGGACCTTGACATTCCCTTCAAAGGAAAGCTCCTCCTTTTCCTAAAAAACTCAACTTAAAATAAAGTCCTTTCTTCGAAGCCACGTGTTTCCTCAAATTTATGACCAACCTTATAATCCAATTTAACAAGTGGGTTCGAAGTCAGTTTCCAAAAGTTGGGACTAGTATGTTTCATGGACTGCTCTCGATTTTCCTACGAAATTGCAAACAAGGGCAGTCGATGACCCTGATTTTGTTTCTGCAATCGGTTTTCTTGAGAAATGATAAAGAAAAATGTTATTGGATATTGAATAAATTTATTTACTGAAAAACTTTACTGCGGATTCATCGTCAGGCACATTTTGCCATAGCCACTTCAAATTAATACAAACATCACTCATTGTTCTGCAAAAAAAATGACAAGAATTAGTGCGATATCTTGCAAAAAACAATAGCATAAGAAACTCGGTTAGGTTAGGTTTCTCAAGAAAACCGATTGCAGAAACAAAATTAGGGTCATCGACTGCCCTTGTTTGCAATTTTGTAGGAAAATCGAGAGCAGTCCATGAAACATACTAGGTCCCAAAAGTTTAACTACGAAACAAAGAGAAAACAAACCATCTTACATTTGAGCCAGGTCAGTTTGCTTTCCCTTCCCTTCACACTGAGAGGCGATGCTCGAGACCCTACCATAAATCTCTACCCCAAGGCTGACTCGGGCGATACAAATACCGTGAGAAGACAAAAATCAAAATCGAACGAATTTTAAACAATTTGAGACATTTTTTTTCTTAACACTGTAGTAAGAAACCTACTGATATTCTTCAATAACAATTATCTAAACTACTTTGTTTAAACAACAAAAATCTTATAGCTAAAATTTTTGTTCCTAGTTTAGTAAGAGATTTAGGCACACAAATTTGCCGTCATAACATTAATCATATTAATATTTTTTCTTTAAACCAAAAAAGTATAACATTTATTGTTATTTAAAACTAAATATTTCATTAATTAGTCACTTAACTTACGCACATTTTGGGTTCCTTTTCTGACAACTAAAATGAAATAAACATAAAAGGTGAGTGCCCCCAGCCTTCTTTACTTAGCCTTATAAGGCTAACTAACGAAAATATCACGACCTAACCTAACCAATCGTTAGGTCAACTGTACGACCTTGACGATTGGTTAGGTTAGGTCGTGATATTTTTGTTAGTTAGCCTTATAAAGCTAACTAAAGAAGGCTGGAGTTTAATTATGTTTCAATGGCGGCAGTCAAACGGAAAAGATCCTAAACATGTAGAAACATTTGTAAAAAAAAGTTGCGTGTTAGGACGATATACTATATATTATTATTTCCGTTGAGACATTACAGTCCCGAGTTTCGGTCGGAAGCTCCCTTGGAAGACAGCCTTCCTGGCTGCTGCCCTATGTTATGTGAAAGACTCCAATTCCACTCCATTAAAGTCTCACTGTGACTGAAAGGGTTAACGTGCTTTGAACTAAATGGGAAACATTTTGAACATTTATGATATGGTTCCGTAAATAAGTGTATTTCCCATTGAATTACGAGTTTCAGTGTATTTTCCATTGGCTAAATACTTTCGTCTCCAGTTTACGGGATTTATTTTGAAACATAACCGAAGATAGATTGTCAAATAGCATTTTAGGCTAAGGTTAACAATAGTGGACATTTTTTAGTTAAACAAAATAAGGACCTTTTCCAGTTTGTGTACCGTTTTTCATATAATTTATTTTTGAGAATATTTTTGTTAAAACTAACGAAAATATCACGACTTAACCTAACCAATTATCAAGAGCGTACAGTTGATCTATTAGTAAATAGTAAATACTATTCCAGAAACAAACAATGTTATAATTAATAATAGATCAACTGTACGCCCTTGATAATTGGTTAGGTTAAGTCGTGATATTTTGATTATAAAAAACGGTACACAAACTGGAAAAGGTCCCAAAATAAATTGCTTATTAGACTTTTAATAGCGCATACAACCACATGTAAATGGTTTTTGTTGGTTAGGTTAGAGTAATTACCTTAAAAGTTTTGCTTTCCCGTGCTAAACATGGACTAGTTCGTGTAGCGTTTAGTTGTTAGATATTTAGGCGATTAATTATAGTAGCCAAAACCCATATTGAGCTCCAAATAAAACGCCCAATAGAGCATACAACCACATGTAAGTGTTCTTTTTGTAAATTAGGTTAGGTAGGTTAGGTTAGCTTTATTTGTAGTCCAATATGGACTTCGGCTATAATTAATCGCCCAAATATCTAAATATCTAATGAATCTATACTTTACTCGAACTAGTCTCGTGTTTAACTATTATTTATAGATTTATTTACAATTTTCTATTTACCAAAACCACTTATTCATGGCATTAAAGGCTATTTGGAATTTATTGATAATTTTATTTTTTTTAAATAAAACAAAAGAAATTGTCCATTATTATTAACGTTTATCGCATTTTATATTCTTTCATTAGTTTGATGGACTATCTTGGCGTCAAAGATTTCCATCAAGAAACGATCATATATGGTGTTGGAACGATAATTATAGGTGTTATTCAGATCATCACCGGATATATTTTTGTGACTTCTTTGAACTACGTGGCAGAAGGTCAAGTAAGAGAAACTATTAAAGAATGTCATACTCGTTGTTGTAAATTAATTTGCAAGTGAATTTTTATTAAATGCATGAAAGATAACATTATATAGAATGCTTTTGGTTATTCATTATATAAAGAATATTAATCTAACCTACATATCGTTGTGTATATAATATAATTCTTTTTAAAAGGTATTCCGAATACGTAGTATATTTTTGAAAAACATTCTAATGCAAGAAATAGGATGGTTCGATACCACAGGAGCGAATGATTTCGCCAGTCGCATGACGGAGTAAGTATTTTTTGTAGTTCATTTTCCTTTAATTAATTAATTAATTAATAAAGGGACTCCAATCGAAATCCCCTTAAATTTGCAAACGCCAAAAGTTTAATTAAAGAATTTACTATGGCATTCTCGTAAATATAGACTGTCTTTCGATTGATACATTTCTGTTAGAAACAGTGATCCCTATAAAGGTAAAAAATTAAAGGTTGCTGTAAATACGTCTCCGCTGAACGTCAACAGATGGCGCGTAGGAGCTCAGGCTCAGAAAGTGGGGCCCATTCCATTGTTCGACACTCCCCTTTACCCGTCCCGAGTTGAACGTACGCTTTGAATACATATTACAATACAAACAGTTTATTTGTAAAGTTATACTTTTATTTCTTGTTATTTTAAGAGATATGAACAAATTCCAAGATGGGATTGGAGAGAAGCTTGGACTGTTTGTATTCTTCATGACTACCTTCCTTTTCTCTTTGATCAACGCTTTTGTTCATGGTTGGGAGCTGACCCTCGTCATCCTCTCTGTGTTTCCCATTTTAATGGTAGCTACGGGGTTCATGGCCAAAGTAAGTTGACTACTAATTAGGATTATTCATATTTATTGTTGGAAACCGATTCTCTTAATGAATTTTTAAATCTCGGTAGTTAAAGAAAGTTTTATCTTAGCTCCAATCGATTATGACGGCAAGAGAATTAAAGGAATACGCTAAAGCGGGAAGCATCGCGGAAGAAGTGCTTTCATCTATCCGAACGGTCGTGTCCTTTGGTGGGGAAAAGAAAGAGGTCAAGAGGTCAGTGCAGTTCATTTTAATTGTTCTCTCTCTTTCATTAATATGTAATCTGGTACATGAGATAACTGTACTGATTTTCTTACTGCACTCATTATAATCTTTAATGTTTTAAATCAATGTTTCTCAAAATTTTAACCAACACCCCCTTTAGACTGAAGTCAATCCTTCGCGCCCTCTTTATTTCACCTGCAAATGGCACTGAATAATTGTATTTAGAGAGAGAGAGAGAGAGAGAGAGAGAGAGAGAGAGAGAGAGAGAGAGAGAGAGAGCGCTAGTATCATTTAGCTTATGTAAAAAAACTAGAAATATTTACTACAGCAGTATTGGCCAGATCGTTCTGAATCTTTAAATACTGTAAAAAGTTTCAGTAGTCATGTCACTAACCTCCTCATGTCCCCTTCAATAGGTCTTGCGAACCCCCCTAGGAAGAGCGTTCCCAACAGTTTAAGAGCCACTGTTTTAAATATTTTAATTTAGTTAATTGTCTGCCAACACAAAAATGTCTTCTCACAAGAAAGGTAAATTTTTTAAAAAAGTAACATCCAGGAAGCTCATTTCCCCACTACATGAGGTGTGTGTGTCCCAAGGGTCACCTTTAGCCCGAGCAGTAAAATTTGTATGTTTGAAAATTCTTGCCAGGATGTAAACGGAACGAACTGAAAATTTTTTTCTTGGAAATTTTCAGTGAGAAAATATAATATCTAGAGGGGGCTCGCTTTGCGCTCCTCTGACCCTCGATCGCTTTTTTAATGTTACAGCGGGTTAAAAGATGAATTAAGTAGAATACGGCTAAACTACCTTAAAAATTATTTTTGCTGGAAGCAAAAATGGTGAAAGTTTCTGCTCTGCTTTCCTTATTCCTCAAACTTACATTAGAAAAACGTAATCTGAGAATGCCTTTCGCTCTCCCTGAGCCTCGATCTGTCATTAATGTTACAGCGGTTTAAAAGACACCTTATATGGAATTCCCCAAAATCTGTGCTCTCCACCTTATATAGCCAGGTACGCCCGTTCATCGGGGATTGTTTTGAGCCAGGCGTCTAATCTTCTTTTAAAGATGTCCACTGCAACTCCCTTCGTGTTTCTTAGGTCTTTGGGCAGCTGATTAAACAGTTTTGGTCCTCTCACCACAAAACAACTTTCTTTCAGGGTTAAGGATGTTCCCTGTCTCACCTTTAATTTGGGAATACGACACAGTCTACCGTTTCTACTTTCCACCGTTGTTTGGGAAGTTATAGGGTTCAGAGTAAGATTAGGGACTAGTTTCTCCATTATTTTCCAAGTGTAAATAATGGTGTATCTCTCTCTCCTCCTTTCCAGTGAATATAGGTCTAGTTCGCGTAACCTTTCCCAGTAATTTAGTTCTTTGCACTCCTTGATCTTGGCCGTGAAGCTTCTCTGGATCCCTTCCAGCTGTCCAGTGTCTTCTTTTTTATATGGGGATGTTAGGACCGAGCAGTATTCCAATTTGGGTATGATCAGGGTTTTCAGTAGAGGAATCATTACATTCCTATCCCTTCGTTTAAAGGTTCTCAATATCTGCCCCATTATTTTCTTTGCTCTGTTTACTGCTATCTTATTTTGTTTCAAATTTCGCATCATCTGTCATTACAACCCCTAAATCTTTTGCTCTAGAATTTCTCTGAATTTCCTGTCCATTTGGGGTATAATATTCCATGGATTTTAGGTCTTCTCTTTTTCCGTACCGTAACAGCTGAAATTTTTCGGTATTAAACTTCATATTGTTGTCTTCCGTCCACTTGTAGATTCTGTTTATGTCGGTTTGTAGAGATCCTATATCTTCTGGGTTTCTTATTTTTCTACTGATCTTTGTGTCATCAGCAAAGGATGTTACTGTGCTGTCTCTGGTAACGTCCTCATCTATGTCAGTTAGCATGATTATGAATATTAGTGGAGCTAATACTGTTCCTTTGGTACTGAGCTGAGGACCTTTGATTTCGATGAAGATACTCCTTGTACTGTAACGACTCGCCACCGCTCACTAAGGAAATTATATATCCATTTCCCTACTTTTCCTGTTATTCCCATATATTTCAGTTTATATATTATGACTTCATGGTCACACTTGTCGAACGCTTTAGCAAAGTCTGTGTATATTACATTATAGTTTTCATTACTTTCAAGTGCATCAATACTGTTGACATAGTGTTCCATTAGTTGTGATAGGCATGATCTGCCTGACCGAAACCCATGTTCGTTATCATTGAATTTTTTTTGAGTTTCCAAAAAGTCATAGATTTTCTGTCCAACTATTCTTTCAAATATTCAGTGAGATGAGATATAAGCGACACTGGCCTATAGTTTTTCGCCTCTGATCGATCTCCTCCTTTATATATTGGGACTATGTTCGCGCTCTTCAGGATGCCCAGTATTTCTCCCGTGTCTAGTGATCGTCTCCATATCCAGTATAGGGGCTCAGCGATTGCATTCTTGCAGTTTTTGATCAGTGTGGCGTTCCATTTATCCGGTCCTGCCACTGTGTGTGTTTTTAGTTTCCCTATGGCTTGTGTAATATCATCCATCGTAAAGTTGAAGTCCGTTATACTTTCCCCTTGTAGTTCTTCAAAGAACGCGTTTCTATCGCATATCAATTTGTCAGCTTTTGGGTTACTGAAAGACGATTCGTACTGAGCTCTTAATATTTCAGCTACTTCTGTTATATCATCAGATAAAGCACTGTTCTCGTTTTTTAAAGGTCCGATAGTCGCATGGTTTTTTGACTTTCTTTTTGCGAAATTATAGAAGTACTATGAGTTAGCCTTTATCGCTTCTATAGCGTCATTTTCTTCTTTTTCTGTATGCTTCTCAATTAGTTCCTGTATAACGTCATCGATACTTTGCAGTTTATCATTTAATATTTTTATCATTTAATATATACACACACTGTATATACTGCTCTAAGCAGTACTGGGGTTAGGCAGGGTTACAATAGTTTGTGGTAGGTTAGGTTAGGTTATATTTGGTTTGGTTAGATTTCGTTAAGTTAGGTTAAGTTAAGCTCTACCCAACCTAGCATAATCTAATGCAACTTAGCCTAACCTTCATTTATCCCCTTTTTTTCATAATATTTATCACAAAATTACGGAATGTGAGGAGTTCTTGTTGTATATATATATATATATATATTGTTATATGACGTAGTTTTATATTTTATATTTAAGGTGTGATTTATACCTTTATTTTAGCTTGTTTTCCTTCAAACCACATTATATAAATTTAACCTAACGTTATATTATATATCACTTGTTATATATTCTTATTTCTCTGTCAATCCGTGTAGGAGAATAATTGAAAAACCTTTTATAAAAATAATATGTTCATCACAGACTTTCTAAACCAATTACAAAGCAAAAATGAAATTTTGACAGTAATGAAACCGAAAAGATCCCTTTTATTCTATTATCTTATACATTGTACCATTTCATTTAATTGGCTTGCATTAATTTTGAATCTAAGAATTCTTAAGACAAAGGTCAGTTGTCTCAAATATATTTTCTTTAAAGAAGTAATTGATGTCAAAGTTCATTTTTGTTGAAATAGTCAAATAACCAGATAGGGTTCAAATAATTCTATGAAATTGGATTATGTACGGTCAAAAGGGCGGGTAGAGAAACAACTGTTATTCTAATGATAAAATTCAATCAAAATTATAGTATGTTTGCGTTGATTCATTTTTTAATACCAGTGCGTACTACAATACGGCTGTATTAAGTTAAATAACTACCAATTGTAGATTAAACTTGTATAACAGTCAAATTTAAATTGTTTGTGCATTTTACTTAATTGTCTCATTATCAAGCTTACCTTATGATGTGCCCAAACAACATTTCCAACAACTTAGCGATACAACACTCAGTCCCATGGTAGAATGAAGAAAATTTTTTGTTTACTTTGTGTCATGCCCCAAATCCGTTTTGCCATACACCAGATTTCATGCTAAAATTCACCAGATCCACTTCCTTGTACGCAGCACCTATTTTGACATGCTACAGGTGCAATGCAATGAAATTTGACTATTTAAGAGTAGATGTGTATAATAATAGTTGATATCTTAATAAGTTTTTAAGATAAAATATAATAAGCTTTTTGTAATATACGACAATGAGGGCGACCCGTAGCAGTTTCAGGCCCTCCTTACTGATTTGGTACTGATACACATTAATTAATAAACAATTTTGGATATCGTAGTGACAGTTACCATTTTAGAGAAATTTAAGTTTTTACTACAATTTAAAACTAATATTTTCAGATATGAAGAAAATTTAGTTTCCGCAAAAACTGCAGGCGTTAAAAAAGGTCTAACAGCTGGTCTCGGAATGAGTGTCATGTGGTTCATAATTTACGCCTCCTACTCCCTTGCTTTTTGGTACGGCACGAAACTTATCCTAGAGTCAATGAATCCAAATTCTAACAAGAGTTACGACCCCAGCGACCTCATTGTGGTAAGATTAAGAAGTGGTTCTTAAAGAAAAGGAGAGTGAATATAGTTTCGGGGCTACTAAGTTTTCAAAAAGTTCAAATTTCGGACACGTATCCTGATTGGTTCGAAAGTTGATGACGTTGTCATGAACTTTCGGCCGATCATGGCAAGTTCTACTGATGATGTTACCAACTTTCAGTCATTCAAAATGCATGCATGAAATTTGGGCATATATATATATACACACACACACACACAGTATATATATATATGTATATATATATATATGGGAATGTACTCAGAATGGTTTCCTGAGGTTTTTATGATACACACAGACCGTGCATGGAACAAGGAACTCTTCTAGGAAGATTAAATCCACTATAGTCCGAATAAGTATTGGTAAATGACAAATACTATAGTTTTTCTTTTTCATGATGCTAGCCCGACGTGGGCAACGGGTCACTCGCAAAGAGGTCCCAAAAATATAGCTTCCCTCACCAGCTATCTGCAAAGCAGATAGGATCCAGCTTTGGGACAGAATCTAGGGTTTAAAGTAGCCTAGCCCAGCTACATTTAGAACCTCAATATAAGCAAAATACTCGCTGTCTTCAAGTCAGATTGAATACATCAAAGAAAAAAAAATAGTATATATATAATAATATATATATATATATATAATAATATAATATATATAATATAATAGTTACCCCTTTTTCTTTGATGTATTCAATCTGACGTGAAGGCAGCGAGTTTTTTGCCTATATTGAGGTTCTAAATGTAGCTGGGCTAGGCTGCTTTAAACCCTAGAAATTAAAATCGAGAATATTTCTTTCCACTATATCACTGTTTTCAACAAGCGCTTTAGAACTATCCCACTTGATGCTATGATTACATCTATACATATGGTTAAACAAATACTTATGCTGTTTTACCCTAATATCTAACGTTTTACCCGTTTGGCCTATAATCTAGAATGTGCATTTATCCATTTTAAAAACAATTTCAATAACAGTGCGGGAATGTATAAAATTGACAATATCTTGTTAAAATTCCTTTTGCCTCTCATTAACTCTTGTTAAGTATGTGCTAATTGTTTTTGTTTCCGCTACGTTGTATATATTTATGGGCATCTTGCCTTCCCTCCTCATTCCCTGACGAGGTGTAGCTCTGAATACACGAAAGGCCTTGGAATCGTTTTTCTTTTTCCTTGTGGGTTTGCAGCATATATATATATATATATATATATATGCCCAAATTCCGCACTTAAACATGTGAAATGAATGAATGATGTAAACCCACAAGGAAACAGAAAAAATTATTCCAAGGCCCTTCATGTATTCAGCAATACACCTCGTCACAGGGTCAATACACTCTGACGAGGTGTATTGCTGAATACACGAGAGGCCTTGAAATATTTTTTTCCCTTGTGGTTGCGTCATATATATATATATATATATATATATATATATATATATATATATATTATATATAATATATATAATATATATATATATAATCATCGGTGCATTCATAGTTTAAGTGAAAGTATGAAGAGTAAGCATCTTTTTACATAGAGCACCATTCTGCCCATACACCCATTTCAGGGTACGAGCAGCTCGCAGCACATTACCAAGCAAGTAAGTGGTCAAAATACTTACGAAGCTTTCGTACACGGTTCATCAGCACTGAAAGCAACAACGTTCTGCGTTAGTCTAATCCAAAGAATACCCACATCCGTGTTCATTTTGTTGCAATTTTTGTTAGTTTGTATTGCAGACACACCCATTTATTATCATTCCTGGTGCATGATTCTCCAAGAGCAAGATGCCCCTTAAGTTTGTGTTTCTTCCCTAAAAGGCAGCACAAATTTACTTGTATCAATCACAGTCACTCTCTTGTTACCTTACTACTCGTATGTATATTACTCGTTACTTACTTTGTGTTAATTTGTGCGAGTTCGAACGACGGTTCAGGATCGACCCGCGGTCAACCCCTCTGCAGCATCTCGCTTCATTTGCGGGAATTGGTGAAGGAGGGAATTGCTGTCTGATCTCCTCCTGCCCTCGTAGCCAGCCACGCATGGCTGGTCAGGGACTTTGCGCAGGAATCTGTCTAGCTGGTTCTTGAAGTTATTCAGGTCGGTGTGGTGGAGATCCCTTACTTCATTTGGTAGGGCATTGAAAAGTTTTGGGCCTCGTATTCTGAGGGTATTTTCCATCCTCGTTTTCATGGCCCCCTGTCCCACAGCAGCTGGGACTGTACAAAATCTGCCTCTTCTCTCATTCCAGTTTGTTTCTATTTCATTTCTAAGGTTAGGGACAAAGCCCTCAAGTATTTTCCATATGTATATTATTGTGTACCGCTCGCGCCTTCTTTCGAGAGAGTAGAGTTTCAGGGATTGTAGTCGAGACTAGTAGTCTTCATCTTCCGTTTCCTCTATCTTAGACGTAAAAATCCTTTGTATTACTTCTATGTTCGCAATGTCTCTTTTTCTGTATGGGGTTGTGAGTACTGAGCGATATTCAATGTATAAAATTGACAATATCTTGTTAAAATTCCTTTTGCCTCTCATTAACTCTTGTTAAGTATGTGCTAATTTTAGCATGATGTTTGCTTTCCTGTTGCGGAAGCTCCTCCAGATGATTCCCATTATTTTTCTAGCTGTTGTAATTTTAACGTTATAGTGCTCTCTGAAATCTGCATCCGACGACATTCTTACTCCAAGCTCCCTGACTTGTCGGTTTGGTGTTATCTTTTGGATTACATAGTTTTGTACCCTTCTTCTGTAGCACCTTGTTATTACCATATCTTACAAGTTGGAATTTTTCTTCGTTGAACTTCTTATTGTTGTCTTCCGCCCACTTGAATAATGTTTCAATGTCATTTTGTAATTTTTCTATGTCACTTTGGTTTGATATTTCCTTACATATCTTTGTGTCATCTCCGGAACATGATACAGTACTGTCATTAATATTTGCATCAATTTCTGCGATCGTTATTATAAACAGCGAGGAAGCTAATACTGTACTGCACCTTCTCATGACTTCTGGGACTTCAGATTTAACTCCATTTACTACCACTCTTTACGTTCTTCTAAATATAAAAGTCTTACCCTTTTTATACAAAATACACCGACCATCACATTTCGTACAAATTACAGTATTTTTCACCACTCCTTCGAATTGGAAGTAAGCTAACACTTCAATTTTATTTTGTAGAAGTGCCATTAAATGTGCCAGTGTACAAAAATATATCTTTCCCTCTCCGCTATTTAGCAAACATTAAATAAACGTAATGATATATTTGTATGTCGTATGATGGACTTAGTATGAATTGGTATGGCGTCAGTGAAGTGGCTGGTGGCATTCGAGTTTTTTGGACTTTGCCAAAAATCTGGTGGCCCGAAACTCAATATTAGCAAAAAAGAAAATTTATGTACGTGAAATGTACGTATTTCTTTTCAGTTTTAGCACTTAAGAAATGTAATTTCCGATATGGATTATCTACCGGGAACTGAAACTAAAGCTAAAACACCAAAGACCAAAAAATTTGAAATAATTATTAAAGTATAACTACAGGAAATCCTGTCTAGAGAGGCCTTTTCCCGCTTTACCTGCAACAACAAAAAATGTTCCAAGACAAAACGTCAATTTGAACATTTGTTTTAGTTCTAATGTATTACTTTTGGAAATTTAATTTAAAATAAATTTTCCTATGAGACCAAACTTATAGGACACCCTGTATATTTTGAAGTCAGGCATATTCGATATGAACTAAATTTTTGCACAAAGAATTATTTTACGAGATGTGACGATAAAACCCACACTAATAGACGGATTTTATTTCCACGACAGTTTCGATGCCCACTGGCATCCTCTTCGGGTGGGTACAGAAAAACGAATGAACAAAAGTAAGTAAGGAAACAATCCAGGAAAGGTAAGGAACATTCTAGAAGGGCAGAGACCATTAATAAATTCACACCTAGGTTAGATCACGTTCACCCGACACCGGAAGGGATTTTTTTGACCAAGAATCTCATCAAAGGGTCAAGCTTATAAGTACCTTCACGCAAATTAAAATTATCTTCTTGTTCTATACATACAGATTCTATTATTTTTCTTTTGACATAATTATTACATTTATAAAGTAACTTACTTGATTCCCAATCTATGGCATGATTATTTTGGATGGCATGATAAAAAATTGCATTATTGGTGTTACAACATCTGAAGGCATATTTATGTTATTTAATACAAGTTTCAATATTTCTTCCAGTTTCTCCTACATATACTAAATCACAATTTTTACAGGGAATGTTGTAGACACCAGCTTTCTCTTGTTTTGCGAAGTTATTCATAATCAATTTACTTTTTACAGTACTTAGACGAATATTTGAACGCCAAATCAAACCTAAAATCTTTCGTCAAAGGTTTTACATTTTCTAAGCTGGAAATGTAAGGCAAACTCAAATATTGTTTTTGGTTAATTAAAGGTTCCCGAGGGGCATAAAAAGATTTCCTGGCTTTAAAATACGCCTTTCTGATAAACCACTCAGGATATTTTAAATTCTTAAAAATGTTCCAAATCTTTGAATTTTCTGAGTCCAGCAAATGTTGTAACACTGATAATGCAATTTTTATTAATGGTCTCTGCCCTTCTAGAATCTTCCTTACCTTTCCTGGATTGTTTCCTTACTTACTTTTGTTCATTCGTTTTTCTGTATCCACCCGAAGAGGATGCCAGTGGGGCATCGAAACTGTTGTGGAAATAAACTCCGTCTATTAGTGTGGGTTTTATTGTCACATTTCGACCTCCACGTAAAAGTGAAGTTTGGCAGTTATTTTACAAGATGTTAAAGACAGTATAAATAGTGCATGTTTTGAAAGTTATGAAATTACAATGGTAACTGAAATATTAATTATTTAACTGGTTTTAATGTTTCCGATTTGTTTCAGGTGTTTTTCAGCGTATTAATGGGAGCCATGAACGTAGGCCAATCAGCACCTTACTTGGAAGCTTTTAATATCGCACGTGGATCGGCAGCCACTATTTTTAACATAATTGAAAGAAATTCTGCACTCGATCCCTCTAGTTGTTCTGGAGAAAAGCCCTCAAAAGTTACTGGAAAACTAGGTATAATACCTAATTTTAGTCCCCTACCTCATTTAAATAAATCATGTTCGATATAGAGTTAACGATATATTTTACATAATATAATTTGAATTTTATCGTATTTACATTATCATTATGTAAACTATGAGAGTAATTTCCGAATTCAGTGTATAAGTCAGATAGAGCTGTAACGAGAAAATATCAGTCATTATCATTTTTATTATAATTAAATGATTATTAAAGCAATCATTCATTTATATCCACAGAATTCAAGAACGTTAATTTTTCCTATCCTTCGAGACCAGAAGTAGAGGTATTACAAGGAGTGAATTTCCGAGTCAATCCCGGTGAAACAGTTGCTCTTGTAGGGGCTTCTGGATGTGGTAAATCCACTTGCGTTCAACTCCTTCAAAGATTTTATGATCCAAAATCAGGAGTGGTAAGTCTTGATTCTAAATCTTTTGTTGTTTAACTAATATAGTGTTAATAATAATAATAATAATAATCTTTATTTAGAAATAACACATTACATAAGATATACATTACATCTATACTGATTTACACAATGTTGGGATTAACGTTTAATTTTTGTAGTTTAATTACAGTATTCTTATCTGAATATGCCGTTGGGCAGCATGACAGCTTTTCAGGCAAAAGTCTTTAAGATTCATTTCTATTTTTACATAGGAAAATGTCAAATATAAATAGAATTTGTGGAAAATTGGAAACTTTTAACATCTAATTTATATGGTTTATGATTACACCCATTTAAGATTGTGAATTTTGCATATATAATAGGTGATTTTCATTGTTAAGTAATACTTACAAGTTGCAATATATATATATATAATATATATATATATATATATATATATATATATATATATATATATGCATCCTTAAACTATTAAAAAAACACCTACAATTCCTTCCATTTCCTGTTTCTGTTTGACCCACAATGTTTCAACCAACAAAACAAAGAGGGGTGGGGGGTAAGGGGAGGGGGGTTAGGCAATAAGGGGGTGGGGTTAGCCCCCCAAGTTGAATAAAGGGGGTGAGAGGTTTTCAGGGGGGAGAGGGAGAATGACCTCCTCCCAAAGGGGTAACCTAACGTGCCCCGCCCGTAGAGCAGGGAGCCGAAGGCTCTGCATATATATTGTATATTTGAGGAACACTTTTCCTTTAAACATGTTTGGTTGAATAATCGACCGTAGTTTTTATTTATTAATTTATTACTGGTTTTCTCAATTTTTCGTATGACATTCTTCAGTAATGTTGGTAAATTATAAATAATATTTCGAAAATTTTCCGACGTTTCGCTCTGTCCTCGAGCATCTTCAGGGAATTCGTTTGGAGCCATCTTCGTAGGTGTTCTGCGTAGAATGAAAATTTCAACGATCAAAGAAGTTGGAATAGTAGGAAGGGGGTAAAGGTGTATTACTGACACCTTTTGGAGTGGTAGAAGAAAGTTAGAAAATGAAGTACAGTAAGAGTTGAAAGATTCCAGGTTGGCTGGAGATCTGTCTTCAGGATTTATTATTACTTATTATCGTGCGTGTAGGTACTGTGAGTTCACTGTTGATTTAAACATATATCGGTAGTGGTTGTTGTTGTTGCTGTTGTTGGTTAGCCGATCAGCAGACCCTGATCGAGCAAGCCGGCTGCACGCAGGTAACCGATCGCCCTCTCCGGAGTGAACCAGAGGTTCAGCGCACTAGTGATGTTGTGTTGTGTTCATTGTTGTGCTAGAGCGGTACAGTCTGTCAAATGTGCTCAATTGTTTGTGGTGTGTCCTGGCACAGGTGGCAGGTATCGTCTATGGAGTTGTCCAGTCTGTGTTTAAATGTCCGTAAGTTGGGGTGATGTCCACATCGGAATCGTGCTAAGTTAACTCGATCCGATCTGCTCAGGCTGATCTCTGACCTGTTGATGGGTGGCGGCTTCGCACCTAGGACCGCATTCGGACCGAGTCGTGTCAGTGTTTTGTGGGTTAGGTGTGTGTGTGTGTGTGTGTGTGTGTGTGCATATGTTTTCTGTACCGTATGATGTCTGTTGGGCGTGGTAAGAAATGGAGTATTTGGTTATAATGACTCTCTGGTGTTACCTTAATGGTGTGAGGTGTTGGTGCATGATTGTACATGTCGTGGCAAAGGTGTTGTGGATTAGTTGTTGCTGCTGTCCCTCATGTCTAAATGTTCCCTAATTTTCAATATTTTTGTTTCTGTGTGCAGGTGTTCTATTGGTGTTGTTTGAGTACATCCTGTAATGATACGAAGTGCGTTGTTTTGTATTGTCTGTAAGGTGTTTATGTGTGTGTTTGAGATAATGGGTGCCCAGCATGGGCTAGCATAGTCCATAACTGAGCGAATATATTGTTTGTATATGAGTGATGTTGTTTCCTGCTGGTGTCTAAAGTTTGTGCCTGTTAGTACCCTAAGCGACTAAGCGTGTTAAATCTTGACATACATTTGTTTTTAATGTCCTGAATGTGGTTTGCAAAAGATAATGATGTGTTGTATGTGACCCCTAGTATTTTGGTCCTGTGAGTGTGTGGAATGTTGGTGTTGTTTAGTGTAAGCTGTGGAGTTATCTGGTGTTCTTTTGTGTTGCTTGTTAGCAAGGTGATGGTTGATTTTGTGGAAGCTACTTTGAGTCTATTGTGCGTGAGCCAGTCTTGTATACTGTTTAGGTATGTTTGTAGGTTATCTGTAGCGGTGTCGATGTTGTTGGGTGGATGTTAGAGTGATGTCATCTGCATATAATGATAAGGTAAGCTTGTTATCTATGGGTGTTGGAATGTCATGCATGTATAAGTTGAACAGTGTTGGTGAGAAGACAGATCCTTGAGGGATCCCGTTCGGAAAAAGCTTGTTTTTGGATGACTTGCCATTAAATATGAAATGTGAGTATTTTCCTGAAAGATAGTTGCTCAGCCATCTTTCAGTGTTATTGTGCATGTTTGTGTTGAGTATTTTGTTTATGAGAGGGAAGCGTGGGATAGCATCAAATGCTTTACTGATGTCTATTGTTGCTAATAGTGTACGTTGAGCTGGTCGTTTGGAGTTGATGCCATCCATGATGTGCTGCATGAGGTTAGTGAGTAATGTCGTGGTTGAGTGGTGAGGTCTGAATCCATGTTGAGTAGGCAATAGTGGTATGTGTCGGTTGGTGATTTGTAAGATTAGTCTTTCTGTTACTTTGGAAGGTGTGCAACTGTGCATAGTAATGTAATGGGTCTATATGAAGCTGGTTCTGTTGGATTTTTGTTTGGTTTGAATCGTGTAATAATTTTACCTTGTTTCCATATATCAGGAATAATACAGTGGTGGTATGAATATGTGCTGATGTTTGTGAGAGCTAGTATTCCCTGTGTGCCTAAGTGTTGAAGGTGTATGTTAGATATGTTGTCTGGTCCAGTAGCCTTCGAATTCTTAATGTTTTGATGATCTTGGTGGTCTGGTCTTTATTGAAGGGTGTAATGGTAGTGTCGAGTCTGTAGGTTTACTTGTGTGTGGCTGTTTGTCTGTCTGCGTGTTTCTGGTTGTTGTCTCTGTTTCGGTGACTTATCTTTGCGTAGTGATTAACTAGAATGTTAGCTTGTTGTGTATAATGTTGGGATATTATTTTGGCTGCGACAGATAGCCGCGTGTGAGGTGTGAATGCCGCCGTTAGAGTGGGTAATGCTGTTTATAATCTTGTATAGCCTGAATGTATCTGTGGAGTGGTTTAGTGTTGTTATGAATTCCCTAAATATTTCTTTGTTTTTCGTTAATTTGTTGTTTATTTCTGTGTTGAGCTGTTGTAACTGCTGTTTTATGGCTTCCGTGTGTGGTGTTTGTGCGTTATGTTTGAGGTTGTTACGTTGCCTTATGAGGTGGGCTATTTCTCTAGTGTAATTTGGGTTGTATTTCCTAATGTTGCCCTCGGGTATGTATTTGTTTGCATTAGTGATGATCTGATTAAATGTCTGGAGTGTTGTATTCATTGATGTTTATGATGGGTGTGCTGTTTAATGTGATGAATTGTTCTTCAGTCTGTATTTTGAGCTGTTCCCAATCAGTTTTCTTGTAATTTCTGTAAGTATGCCTAAGGCTGTTGGGGCAGAGTGTAGAATGTGGTGTAATGATGATGGGCAGGTGGTCTGATGACAGTTATTTTTCTGTCCTCCAGTGTGTATGTGGTGCTAGTGAGGGGGAACAGAATGTTATGTCTGGGGAGGAGTTTGAGTATCCTGCTTGATGTAGTATGTGTGTATGTTCTTCTGTGTTGTTAAGAATGGAGAGGCTGTTTAGTTGTGTGGCTATATTGGCGCCTCTGGTGTTGTTTTGGTTGTGCAGGTACCAACTAGTGTCTTTAGCGTTGAAGTCTCCTAAGATGACATTAGTGAGAGAGGCCAGATTGTGTAACTGTGGATTGTAATTGGCTGGCACCTGAGGTGAACTATCTGGTGGGATGTAAATGTTAATGAGTGTGGTGTTGTGTTTTGTGCGTGTTTTAATGTTAACTGCCGGTATTTCTATCGTGTTATCTGCTTGGATTGTGTTTGTAATGTTTTGGTGGCATCAGTGTAGCTAATGCTTTTACGTATGTAAGTGATGAGTCCACTCCCGTGACCCCCAGTACGATCTTGACGGATCGCCATGAAGTCAGGGATGGAGGGTGTTTTGTGTGTGCATTTTAGTTTTGTTTCTTGTATAATTGCTCTGTGAATATTTTGTTTGTGTACGAATTCCCTAAGCTGCATGATTTTGTTTGTGAGGTCATATATGTTGTACTGTAATATGTTAATATTATGCTTCTGTATGTGTCTCATGGTCCTATTGTATATATGCCTTTGTGTATGGTGACATGTGTAAGTTGTAGTGGGGCCTGGATTAGTCTTAATGTCGCCGGAGAGTAAGAGTAGTCCGGGGAGCACGTCCGGCACGCAATTGCTCCCCGTAAATGAAAAAAATAACACGCTGGTATACTCACTCAGGTAGGGTGTGTCAATTTGGGAGGTGAAAATTAATTTTTGCCAATTCCTTCACTGAGGGGTTTTAAAAATATGTTTTTGGATGTGAAGAATTCAAATCTGCTATTATTTTTGTGATTGCTCAACACTTAGTTTGGTAAATCTACGTTTGATTAAAAAGCACATAAATTGCTCTCGGAAAACAACATTTATTAATTTTAGCTTCTCAAAATGTCAGGTAATGCTATAAAAATTTTAGTTTCTCTGCATAAAACATATCCTTGTAATCATAAAACAACATTAGAAAGTAATGACATCAGTAAAAAAAAATATTTAAACAACAAGTTTCATCAAGTCTTGCTTTGATTCGTTCTTGGACATCAGCCGCCGACTTGCTTCTTGGCCTCTGATATAGCCCTCACGTTTCTCATGTGTATACACCCTGCCTGCTGCCTCTGTGACTTGTTTCACACACCTCTCTATTGACTGAGCATGACAGGGCCACTGTGGAACTTGCATAGGCTTGTCAAAGAACTTCTTTACTTCCGCTGTAGTCAGTTTACATGTCAAAGGAGGTTCAAATACCCCGTCAGACCAGTCTGTCAGCTCCAACACGGAAGAAGCACTGGGGTTGATGGAAGGTGTCTTCCTGGGACGTACAGAAAGATCTCCAAGTGTGTCATCATCTCCACCCCTCATGTCAACAATCTTTTGGACACCAGCTCTCCTCTCCTCACTGTCATCTGAGCACAAGAGTGTCTGGATTATCATTTCGCTGAATGCATACCATGCTGAGCGCTTGATGGTTGGCAAAACAGCATCCACTACAGCCTTCTTTTGCAGCCTAACTAGCCGCAGCTGAAACAAGATGTGGCGTGGGCCTTCCACCCAAGAGTGTTTTACTTTGATGTTGAACCAACAGGGGTAGTACACACCAACAATGTATTCCACTATCAGTCTTAAGTTGTTGAGGGTTTTGCCTTTAAGGCCATGTTTTGAAACCCATATGCGACAAAGCCTGTTTGCTGTTGTCAACCACCTTGAATGGCTCACTGGACCAATTTCAAGAAGGGCCAGATCTGTGGGAAGTTCTCCTGTCCTTATGGTCTGTGTGATCCTATACCCGTACGCTTGATCAGTAGAGAGATCCTTTACGACATTGTCACTCAGTGAAGTAAGAGGCTCTCCAATTGAGAGTTTGGTGAATGAAGGATAAATTTCAAGTTCGGTTGCAATGTCTAGCAGCTTGCCAATGTTACCTGTCCACTTGTTGTTAGACAAGGTCTTCCCATCCAGTGCTGTGATCAAGTGTCGCAGGGGTAACTCGTTAGTGTGGAGGGCACAAACCAACCAGATCAGCTTACGGCAAAGCTTGACCTCTACCCAATGCATGGAACCACCCTCCCAGCCAGTGTTAACATTTGTAGAATCACCTCCAATGGCCTGCAGGCTTTTATCAATGCCCTTCTTCTTCATAAAATCTACAAGATTATCAGCAATAACTTCAGCAGGTTTTTTCTCGTTGAGCCTTTCTCAGGAGTGAAGTGGTAGAGATATCTTCCACCTGGCTCACTGCACACAGAATAATGCTCCTCTTTGATGATGCTGGGGAACTGACGATCTGAATTGTCTGCTTTCACCATAACTTTAGTTGTATCTTGACGGCCGTCAAAGAAGATGCAGTCAATTTCACCGTTCTTACAAAGATCATCAAATTCCTGATCCAGGGATCTCATAACTTTTTCTTGGGCCCTCTTGACTTTATTGTGATCAACTACAAGTCTCTTGTCTTCTTCAGTGATCAAGCCAGCATCCATAAAGGCAGCAGTGGTGATGGCAGCTGTGGCACGCAGGCCAACACCATATCTGATGCTATGCATAGCAACATTAGGTATTTCTAATGTGTTGTACTCTGGCTTTTTATTGGAAGTTGAAGACGTGCTTGGTACTTCTAATGTCACTTCATAACTTCCATCCTTTCCATCTTGAGCATCAGCTATTTGTTCTTCATTTTCATCATCAGAGAAAATTATTTCATTTGATGGCATTGAAACATCCTGCTTACTTTGCTTATATTCAGCAAGCCTTCTTCTTTCGTCTTCTTGCCGCTTCTGCTTTTTGACTTGTCTGTTGTGCTCAGGTGATCTGGCAAGCCAATCTGATGTGGTCCAATAGAACCAGACTTGTCTCTCTGACCTTTAATGAAAGCAAGTTCCTTCACAGGGATCTTCATCTCCCTAGGGCATGTACAGTTAATGTGAGTTTCGTTTTGCAACCAGCATCTGCAAGGCAGCCAAATTCAGAGCAGAGAACAATTTTACACTTGCAACTGAGGATGTCAAAAAGCTTGTCAAGTTTTGCAATGAAAGCCTCTTTGACATGTAGCTTTCCTCTCCCAAGAGATGTGTTTTTGGCCTGCTCCCAGCTCTCTTGGATCTTGTTTAAGATTGTGACTCATGAATTTACAACGGGGCTACAAAAGAACTGTTTGCTCGTTCCCACTTTTCAAGCACTTTAGGGTAAATGTCCTTTGCAAGACTGGCTGCTGGGTAGTTTCTCACATCCTCACCACTTTGTTCTCTTAGCAGTAGCCCATATTTCAGAACGTCTCGCAGAGTTGGGAGTTCAAAGGGCAACAACTCTCTACCAGTTCCAATTAGGTTGCTCATATGTGTGAATGTCCCCAGTCTTGTCTTCCTTTTAGAAGCCATTGTAGGTCAATTCCCACTGGTTAGGATGGTAGCACTGACGGACAAGTAATCTTCAGCACACTGATGAATATGTTTCAACCTGTGAAATAAGCAAAAACAGCAGTGCATTATATATACAGCATATATAATTGTTAATATAATAATTATTATATAATTCCACAAAAAAGTCAAAAAAGTCACTATTTTTATGTAGCTTCTTACCAAGCAAAACTAAATTATATTAAATTAACAAAAATATCTTTAGAATTCCTGTCATGCTGCAACGTTTTAGCACCCCTCATATTTGGAATTTGAAAGTTGAAAAATTCGACACACCCTACAGTGGTATAGGTCCAGCCCCGGGAGCCGATCGGCACTCTGACCGTGCCACGCACCGTCGACTGCCAGTCTGGCCAACCGTAGACTGCCCGCTGCACGGAGATTTGTGGAGGTTTGGCCACCAGCGCATTGATGTCTTCGGTATGATGTCGTCTCTTCTTCGCGTTGACGTTGCACGTTTTTTCGTTGGCGTTGACGCACTGACGTGTCCCGTGCTGGAGGATACAGCCACTGCTAGAAGCTTCCTCGTCAGCTGCTAACTTTTGGTTTTAATACTGTGTAGATTCAGTTATTACTGTGAATCTATTAAAAGAACATTCTCTGTTATTTTGTGCTTATCCTTCGTCTGCAATTTTGTGTTGCTCTCTTTGTTGGAGTTCTGAAAATGTATTGCCCGCCTGTCTGCTAAATTGCTTTAATATGGACTCTGTTTCAGAACGGCAGTTCAAATGATGAGCTGTAAATTTATTTCATCGAAAGAGCAAGTTTGAAGTATTTGCTTATTACTGCTAATTCGAGCAACCCGCATTGTTAAACCGCATCTTCTGAAATGGACGTTGTGAAGCAGCCTGTATCTAAAATAGCTCTCATTTGATAACCATTCACGCGAAACGATCTCCTTTTTTCACGTTGTTCTAGCTAACTGTTCAGAGTTTTTTTTAAACAAATCTCAGTTTTCTGCTCAAAACGGCTCTTTCTAATTTTAAAATTGATTGTTCAAGGAAGGAAGATGTTGACTTCTCCATCGGTAGTGGTTGGTGTTCTATATGTTTTCTGCTGCTTTTAAATTGGATTTTGATGGTCCTTTGCATTTCGTCGTCGACTTCAACTTTCTCTAATAATTCTGGAGGAATTTCCTCTTGTAGCTTTTCCCATATTTTAACAGTCTGATTATGTAAGACTACATAAATGGGATTTAAATTTGCATTTGCGTGTAAATGCATTTGTTTTTCCCTGTCTTTGCGGGATTTATCGTTTATGTATAGGGTACCTTTGTTTTATACTCTCTGCATTTTTCGTAGCTGGTTGTTAGTTGCTAGGTGTAACGGGACAGTTGGGTACAAAAGTGCAGATCGGACTAATGCCAGGTCTGAAAAGAGCTTCTTCTGTTTCTGGATCAGAGGTGTAGTCGAGGGGTAACGCGGTATAACGGCGTTATACTTCCTAAAATTTCAGTGAAGTAGCGTTATACTACCTACTGTAGTAGCCGCTGTAGGTTACACAAACCTACTTGATTTTTGCTTTTCACTTAATTGTTTCTTATGTTCTTAATCTTATCATTCTAACTCATTTTTCCTTACAGAAGATATTAGATAATTATATTAAGAATGAAAAGACAGCAGGGAACAGACATTCGTTCTGTATGGAGCCTGTTGTAGACTACAGTATATGTAACTGTAGTATCTGCTATATCACTATGAAACTGCATTATATCATATACATACGACTGATACGAGTATCTATATGTGTGTGTGTTTTATTCAAATTAAAAGTAACTAGAGCATGTACTGTATTTGTAGTTTTATTTACTAAATATATATTTTTTATTTTCGAATTAACTTTTACTATTTTTATACAATAATTGTTCTATGAAACACTTTATTAAAGTTTTGCCTATAGCGTTACCCTTCCTAAAATTTTAGGACTACACCACTGTTCTGGATCGAATATTTTCTCGTTGTTGTTGCTTTTGATAAAGCTTACTGTCTTCATTTCCTGGCCTTTGAGCCTGTTGATTGTATCCCAGAAGGCTTTGGGATCACTTTCCACGTTGAGATTACTTATTATAGTATTATAGTATTCCGCCTGCAGCCGTTTCATTTCGTTATACAAGTATCTATTGGGGCCATTTATTCTTATTTGTTGAAATATTGTTTTAAATTGTTGTTGCTTGAGAGTGATCTGCCATTTTGAGGGGGGTGAGGCAGTGTTTTGTATTTAGGTTTCGGGACACAAGTTGCGTCTGCTTCATCTATTGCTTTTGTAATGTTATTTAGTTCTGCATCTATTTCTTCGAGAGTAACGTCGGTTAGGTCGCTACTTCCATAAGCGCTCAGCATTTGTTTGTAGCGCTCCCAGTTAGTTTGCTTATAGGATTTTCTCTCTGTGACTGGGATTTGTATTGGGTTTGCAGATATAAACATCATTAGTGGCATTACTGGCAGATGATCACTTGGTGTAAGTGGACCTTCTGTAATGTGGTAGTTGAATTTCTCGTTCTGTTTACAACGGTTTCACAAACACGGTGTTTGTGAAACCATTGTAAACAGAACGAGAAATTTAAAAAAATTTTGAAAATGAAAAGGGAGGCAAATACAGCGGAAAACAATCAGGCAAGAAAAAAGGAGACGTCTAACAGCGCTGTTCATAAAATTTTTTACCAAAACCAAATGTCGCCTGCATATAAAACTGACGAAAGAGTAATAAGGAAAATAGTAAAGGAAAACGTCAGATGTAAAAATCAGAATAAAATATCGCTTGCCGTCTATTACCGAAACATGAAGACTAAAAACTTATTCATGAAAAATAACATCACTCAAAATCTATAAAAATCCCACGTAGTTTACGAATTTCAATGCCCGAACGAAGATTGCAAACTTCGAGGAAACGTGAGATACGTGAGCTCAACCATAACAACACTATCAAGAAGGCTAACAATGCACTTACAAAACGGAAGTCCGAAAGATCACATGTGGAACATACACAAAATAAACCTGACCAGACAACAGATACATGACAAGCTAACATTCTAGTTAATCACTACGCAAAGATAAGTCACCTAAACAGCGACAACAACCAGAGACACGCAGACAGACAAACAGAGCCAGACACAAGAAAACCTACAGACTCGACACGACCATTACACCCTTCAATACAGACCAGACCAACAAGATCATCAAAAACATTAAGAATTTGAAGGCTACTGAACCAGACAACATATCTAACATACACCTTCAACACTTGGGCCCACAGTGAATACTAGCTCTCACAAACATCAGCACATATTCATACCATCACTGTATTATTCCTAACATATGGAAGCAAGGTAAAATTATCACACTACTCAAACCAAACAAAAATCCAACAGAACCAGTTTCATATAGACCCATTACTTTACTATGCACACCTTCCAAAGTAACAAAGATTAATCTTACAAATCACCAACCCACACATACCACTATCGCCAACTCAACATGGATTCAGACCTCACCACTCAACCACGACATTACTCACTAACCTCACTAACTCACTAATGGAGAGTGCTGTGTGAGAGGGCGCATTGTCGTGATGCAACATCCACGAACCCGACGCTCATTTTGCCGGACATTTTGCACTCTCCATAAGGGAATTCTTAACGAAGTACAATATTCCACTGGTTCCCCAACCACCGTATTCGTCGGATTTGGCACCCTGTGACTTTTTCCTGTTCCCCAAGCTGAAAAATACCCTGAAGGGAAAAAGATTTCAGGAAGTACCAGAGATCGAACAAAATGCGACACGAGAATTGAAGAACATTCCGAAAGAAGAGTATAACAGGTGCTTCAGTAAATGGCTGGACCGCTGGAATCACTGTTTACAATCAGAAGGAGACTACTTTGAAGGAGACAAATTTGATTGGGTGTGTGACATTTAGTTTTGCAATAAATACATCTGTCCCGGAACTTTTTGATCAGTCCTCGTATGCAGACACACCACGTCATTGGTATATTTTAAGTGCTCATTCGACAGGTTACTCACCCCTGACGCCGAACCAGTCTTTAACTGTTTAATTAACTTCTTTACTTCAGGAAATGATATCAAAGTATTTTCCCTGGTCCCTCCCACAGGCGTTTCGCTGTAGCCTATCTTAAGATTAGCCATACTCACACTATTAAGAATATTTGAGGAGTGGTTTTTCCACAGCCTTGCAATTACATCCTCCCCTGACACCCCATCGATTGTCGGAGGGAGGGCATTTTTGACATCCGTTTGATTCTTAACAAATTTCCAGATTTTTTTGTATCATTATATAAGTGAGCTTCACAGGCTTTTGATGCTCGGATAGAATCTTCTTCCTCTTTACATCGCTTTACGGCTGCCTTATACTGACCCCTACTTCTACACATATTCATGTATACTGGTCCTAATCTGGGTCTACCATGAAGGCACTACAAATCATAGGTGTCTTTCGAGTGCCTCTTCGGAGGGGAAATAAAATTATTCCATTCAGGAATAATCTAAGTATGATAGTTGTAGGATTTAATCAGGGGTCTTCCTGCTTCTCTTAACAGGGATACTAAATTATTATAATACCTAATTACCTATCTATGAGTTTACAGTGAGAATCATTTGAGCAAGGATTACTACAGGCAAGATGCAAGATGTAATATAATATTCACTTCAATTAAACAAATTCTCTTCTATTCAATCCATTATAAATTCTGAGAAACTTATGTACAGTACATATTTTAAGTACAGCATATGGTTTGATTTTAATGAGCTCACTGAATTGTGCTACATGCCTTCAAGAAGATTAAAACAATGATTGTATTAATTACCAGCAAGGCTTTTTCTGTCGGAACGCACCGGAACGGCGTTGCGGTAGTTTTATTAAGAAAGAAGGTCTTTTTCTTGGGAGATTGGGATGGCCATGTGGTGGGATGGGGTAACAGGTGGCAAAGGTTGTAGGAAATTTATAACAGAGGAACATATTTCTAGACAAAAAGCCCTGATTACCAGGGAAATAATGTTTAGTTGACAAAGTAGATACTTGTTCCTCCACGTTAAGTTTTTATTATGCAGTAGAAATCATTTGCAAAGCCTGAAATGCGTTTGATAAACACTGAATTTAGTTAATCTTTCGATGTTAATATATGTGAGTTGATATAAGTATTATGAAAATGTTTTGGTCGAGTGATTCTACACCAGAGGACCAGATGTAACTTGACAAAAAAACGAAGCATGTTTGCAGGGATTTTCCTTTTCGAAATTTCTGATGTAACAATACTCCATACTTTCTTCCTATGGTTCTGTTAAAATATATTCTTAATTTTTAGTTAACTTTAGATGGAAACGATATTCGGAATCTAAATTTGGGATGGCTGAGAGACCAAATAGGGGTTGTGAGTCAAGAGCCTGTGCTCTTCGCAACGACAATTGCTGAAAACATACGGTATGGAAACGAAGACGCTTCCTTCTCAGACATTCAAGAGGTAGCCAAAGAGACAAATGCGCATGATTTTATTATGAAGTTTCCAAAGGTAAGATAAATAATCGAAACATCTGTTTGCATATCACTCTTGAATTAATTTCGTGAATAATAATAATAATAATAATAATAAAGGAAATAACTTATCATAGGCAAGGTTTATTTATGATTATAATAACTAGAGCCTGGATATTCAGGCAAAATGCCATAAATGCGTTTTTTTGCCTATTTTTTTGCGTTCACAGGAAAAAGTGCCTTTTTCGCCATAAGGTGCTTAATTTGCCTTTTTTCCATTATTTTCTAGTTATTCTATTAGAGTCCTAAAATAGACCTATCAGTTTGTTATATATTATATTCGTATAGATAGATATATATATAAATATATATATATATATATATATATATATATATATACTGCATATATATATATATATATATTATATATATATATATGCATGCTGTTTTGGTTTTTTTTCACTGCCTATTTTGAATGTTTATTTTGCCTATTTGCCTGCCGTTTTTAAGGGTTTTTAGCGCCTAAACATTCGGGCTCTAAATTAATAGCATACTATATTTACAATATTTTACAGTGCTTTTACCAATCACATTCACATATTCAGTAAACGCATCCAATTTTAACAGAATTATCATACTCAAGCGGGTGACCGTGGCATCCAAATGTCTGGTGGTCAAAAGCAACGCATCGCAATCGCTAGAGCCTTAATCAAACATCCAAAGATTCTTCTGTTAGACGAGGCAACATCCGCTCTCGACAACGAAAGTGAAGCCATTGTACAGAAAGAGCTGGATAAGGTACCTTAATACAAGTCTTTGTAGTTCGTAGAAATTTCCTCCCATTATTCTCCAACTCGGGAATGAAATATCCATTTTCATTACATAATGAATAAGAAACTCTTCAGCTTGACTTCTTCACTGTAAAACTAAAGTGGTTTTTGGAACTGGGTATTTTTTAAGGTATTAAAAGTATATTTACGGACTGTATGGTATGCCTACTATTTGCCTGGACTATCTTTGATTAGAATGCCATAAATCAAGCATGTCACTTTCTATCCAGGCAGTATAAAAAGGAAAGTTCATTCCTTGGCTATCGCGAGTTCTTTAATTCAGTGAAGGAGGCGATCTAGTCCTGTCTCTAGCATAAATATTGTTTAAGTCAGGCTTATTTCGCCTATGATTAGCATCCTCAAGAATGAATAACTTCTACAATGTACGAAAGTCCGATTTCCTACATGGATATTTTATTTTTTATTTATTTTTTAATCTATATAGTTTTACAGACCGCAGGTTATTAAGTAAATTGAAGTTTACTTTCCTTGTCTATTTCATCGTTGGAAATCAGCTTTAGATAATGGACGGATTAATATTGTAAATCGGACAAAATAAGTAATATATTACTGTTGTTACTGACTGTTAAAAAAAAAAATTAATTAACGCTGTATAATTCATTTCAGAGGTCATTTTGGTTTAAAAACTTTCCGTATGAATGAAGGCTAATATTTTTTTTTAAAAGATTTACGTACAATATACGCGAAATCATCACCCGCATTACTTTCTACATATTTTCAACCATTTATTATAGGTTCGTAAAGGCAGAACAACTATTATCATCGCTCATCGCCTCAGTACCATAAAATCAGCCGATTTAATAATAGCGATGCAAAATGGGAAAATAGTTGAAACTGGGACACATAAAGAATTGATGAAAAAAAATGGGTATTACAAATCTCTTGTTACTGCTCAATTATTACATACAGAAGAATCAAAAGGTAAACTTATTGAGGTGAACTTTATATTATATATCAATAAAGTACCGTAACAAAACTCTTTTGACGAACTCTACAAACGAGTCTTTGATTTTTCCTTCAGATACAGACCTTCCTTCAGATACCGAATCTGAACCTGAATCTGAACCTGAACCAGATACAAAGGAAGTTTTAGAAGAAATTGTGGACGAATTCATTTTCAAAAGTCCCATTCCTCTTAGCAGAACCTCTTCCATAAGGCAATCCCTCAAACGCAAGAGATCATCGTCTATTGGCTCTTCCAGTTCAAGGAAATCTTCATCGAAAAAATTCGCCAGCAAAAACCGAACAGTGAGCCACGTTTTTTTAACTTCCATAATGTGTACACACTTTATGTATTATGTGTAAAGCCCACATCACAGTCGTTTGTTGCCGTTTTCACCGTTGAATCGTGCCCCGTTTAAAATTGATTAGAGCTATTTACACATTAACTGTCAACAATCGGGGTTGGAAAATGTATTGAGTGTATTCAGCAACAAGATTTTGAAAAATTTCAAATCCCCGATCATTACCGATTAATATGTATACGGCTACAATCGGTTTTAAGCGGGGCACGATTCAGCGGTGAAAAACGGCAACAAACGACTCTGATGTGGGCTTAGGTCAAATTACGTGAACACTATTCTTTTGCCCGTTTTCATATAAGTTATGAGGAGTTAAACAGAATAGATGTGACTCTGATGTGGGCTTAAGTCAAATTATGTGAACACTATTCTTTTGCACGTTTTCATATAAGTTATGAGGCGTTAAACAGAATGGATGTTTGTTCGTAGTTCCAGAAAATGGTTGCACTTTTATTGCATTTTTGCTCACTATAAACTTACATTTTATTTCCTTTTTATCAACTTTATTTAAGGAAATCATTTAACCGAATAAGATCTTTTGAGAGAACAGATTTATTAAATTTAAAAAATTATTACTTTATTTTCGCTTAGAATCAATCATGTTTAAAATTCCAAGAGTTTGAATTAACTTTTCAAGGACATATGAATACAAACAAGCACTGCATTAATTTCGCCTACTAAGGCCTGTATTTCGAAACATTTTATAATCTGTAAATTATAAAACGTGTTCATTATTAGCTCTTTTAATTAATGAACCGCATGACAATCACTGTATTACTCATACCAACACCAATCAAAAGCTTATTAATCAACAGGAAGATGATTCAGATATTGAGATAGCTCCTATAATGGAAATATTAAAATTAAATTCGCCAGAATGGTACTACATTTTAGGAGGGGTCATCTGCTCAGCCATTCAAGGCTGTCTCATGCCAGCCTACGCAATCCTCTTTGGAAATGTTTTAGGGGTGAGTATGAACAGAATTTATTAGCATATAGTTAACGTGTATTCCCATTGTAAATCCTGATAAACTGCTCATTTTTAAAGTGACAATATTGGAACTTTTTTTTTAAGAATCTGGCTGAGTCTGATCCTGAGAAGATAAAACAACAAGTGAATTATTACGCTTTGCTCTTCTTCATTGTGGGCATTGTGGCAGCGATATCATCGTTTTTCCAGGTACGGTTGGTTGTTGGGAGTGATTGCCTCTGACCAAGAAATGAATAATTCTCGTTAGTTATTACTGATAGTGCTAAACTGCTGTAATAGAGTACTTAATAAGTAAATATGCAAAGATTGTCTACATTATTATGCGTATATAGGCTTGTTAAGTAAAATAGTTTAAATGAATGTTATACTACAGAAATTGCGTGTTTTAGGAGTATTTACGTGATATTTACTTAGTCATCTAATTTCAAAATATACTATATTCGTTAAAACACAAGTTCAATATATAACTTATATTTTTTCGATACAAAATGTTTTTAAAATTTTTCTCCTATAAGATATACATGTTTACACTATCGGGATCGATTATGACCCTGAGGCTACGAAAACTCGTCTTTAAGACGATGCTTCAGCAGGAAATCGGGTGGTTCGACGAAGAAAAGAACTCCGCAGGCTCCCTTTGCGCCAGACTATCTGGGGATACTTCATCAGTGCAAGGGGTAAAGATAAAAACAATACATATTTTAATTTCACTTCCCTACACGAAAATGTGTACAGAATTAGAGAAGTAAAATTGATAACTTTCACTTCAATATCCGCACTATTCCCATTGTTGGTTTACGTCGTCGTCGTCGTTGGCCTAGGCAAGCTACGGCTTGGGACCGTAGCGCATCTATCCGGTATAGGTTAACCTGGATGATGTAGCCATAAGCACTGCCGCTAGTTAAGTGCCAACCAGTGATTATCTCACTAGCCGTATTGAGTCCGTTAGGCGAAACTACGACAGTACCAAAGGTGGAAAATATAACCTTTGGTTTTCTATTATTTATTTGCAAAATGGACATGGCATTAGATTAAAATAAATATTTGAATATAAATGATTAACTGACAATTGTGATATATAATTAATTATGTTTACATACAATAAAATAATATAGTATACATAAAATTAGTATTAATGTGGTTCACAATTGAATTATAATGGGGTAACTAATTTAAAATGAATTTATACTATTCCGAAATTCAAGACGGTAAAATTAACATTTAACTTGAAACTAAAATAAGAGTATTCACTACACACTCCCCCACCAGAGAGGAAGTTCAAAGAGTTCCGAACGACACAGATTTCCGCTGAACCTTTTTGGTAGCTACTTGTACCTCACTTAAGGTTGATTCCAAAAACGCAGGCTTAAGACGATCGATAGAAACCTTGTCGACCTTGGAACCGCGCTGGATGAGGAATGATTTGCGCGTACGTCGGAGAACTTCATAGGGTCCGTCATATGGACATTGGAGAGGCCGTTTTGGGACAGGTACACGAACGAAAACGTGGGTGCAAGACTGGAGGGCTGGGGAAACAAAGATGTTCTGTTGGCTAGTCAATCGAGGGGGAACAGGCTGAAGGGACTGCATGTGAGAGGAAAGTGTTTGAGCGAATTCCGTAGGATCGCATGACTTATCCCCTGCAGTGAAGTAGCCACCTGGTAGCCGCAGTGTTGTTCCATAGACTAGTTCAGCCGCTGTAGTCTTCAGATCACTCTTAAATGCAGAGCGAATACCAAGCAAAACGAGTGGAAGCTTATCCATCCAATGGAGTCTTCGTGACACATAAGGGATGACTTCAGCTGGCGATGGAAGCGTTCGACGAGGCCGTTAGCTTGCGGATGATACGCACAGGTATGCGCATGTACTGTACCCAACAAGCTGGTAAACTTCTTCCAAAGCGAAGACTCAAATTGGCGACCTTGGTCAGTGATGACTTTTGTCGGCAATCCAAATCTTGATACCCATCCATGAAGAAAGGCTCTTGCAACAGTGTCCGCTTGGATATCAGGAAGTGGGATGGCTTCAGGCCATCTGGAAAAGCGGTCGAGACAGGTGAGCAGATAACGTTGGCCTTGAATCACTGGAAGAGGGCCAACAATGTCTACATGAATTACCTCAAATCGCTGGGATGGGGGCGGAAATGCGTCAAAGGGGGACCTGGTGTGCCTTTGGACTTTGGCACGCTGGCAGGCAAGGCACGTTTTGGTCCAATGTTTGACATCCTTCCGCATCGAGGGCCAAACAAAGCGAGAGGTAACCAGGTGTTGCGAAGCACGGATACCAGGATGGGAGGGCTTATGAAGATCCGTGAAGACTGCTTTTCTGTGACATGGAGGGACATAAGGGCGAATAGCAGCTGTTGATACGTCGCAATAGAGGGGCACAGACAATCCTGGCATACTCATTTTCTTGAGGGAAAGTGAGTGAGTGGAGTCTTCTCTGAGCAGTTCTTGTAGTTCCGTATCCTTATCTTGATCCTGTGCAATAGCATTCCACAGTGTAGAGCTGAGGGTAACAGAAGTAATCTCTATTCTTGAAAGTGCATCCGCTGGAGTGTTCAAGACACCTTTGATGTGGCGGATATCTGTGGTAAATTGCGAGATATAATCGAGTTGCCTGATGACTCTGGGAGAGTGGTTACAGCTGTTTTTATTGAAGACAGTGACCAAAGGTTTGTGGTCGGTAAAAACACAAAACTCTCGGCCTTCAAGGAAATGTTGAAAATGCTTCACGTTTAAGTAAATAGCAAGAAGTTCACGTCCGAAAGCACTATAACGCGTTTGGGCTGGCTGCAGCTTTTTCGAGTAAAACGCGATGGGTGCTTGTTGACCGTTAATGGTTTGTTCCAACACTCCACCGATCGCAACATCTGATGCATCGACCGTCAGAGTTAGGGGGGCATCACTGATAGGAAATGACAGAGACAATGCACTATTGATAGCATTTTTGGCATTGTCGAACGCCTGTAAACTATCGCTACACCATACCAATTTTGTTACCTTGCGTTTGTGTGTGATCATAGCGTGTAGAGGAGCAAGAACACTGGCACAGTTTTAATGAACTTGTGGTAATAATTTACCAAACCTAGAAACCGCCGTAACTCACGCTGATTATTTGGCATAGGGTAATTTTTTATCACTTCACACTTGTCCTGAAGGGGGTAATTCCGTGCTGCGAAATCGTGTGACCAAGAAATTCCAAGGTTGGCTGTGCAAACACACACTTAGATGCATTAATAGTAACACCGTATTGTTCTAAGCGTTGAAAGAGGAGTGAAAGATGTTCCTTATGTTCCTCTTCCGTTGAGCTGGCCACAAGCAAATCATCGATGTAGGCATAAACAAAGTCTAAGCCTCTGGTGACCTCATCTATAAACCTCTGAAAGGTTTGCGCAGCATTCCGTAGCCCGAACGGCATCTTCACAAATTCGAATAACCCAAATGGTGTACAAACTGCAGTCTTGGGAATATCCGAAGGCTCTACGGGAATGTGGTGGAAAGCCTTAACGAGATCTATTTTACTGAAGATAGATTTGCCGTGGAGAAGAGAAGTAAAGTCTTGGACATTTGGTACCGGATATCGGTCCGGGATGGTTGTCGAATTCAAAAACCGGTAATCCCCACATGGTCTCCAGTCTCCTGACTTCTTCTGGACCAGGTGTAGGGGAGAGGACCAACTGCTTTTGGAAGGTCTTATTATACCAAGATCCAGCATAAGCTGGAATTCCGATTTGGCAGCTTTCAGTTTGTCCGGGGCAAGACGTCTGGGTTTTGCAAACACAGGGGGACCTTTTGTTGTAATGTGATGGGTAATGGTGTGCTTAATGGTATCACCCATCTGCATCGGTTGAAGAATTCCTGGATATCGCTGGAAAGGCACTGGTACATGGAATTAGGGGGAACGAGGGAAAGTGCAGAGTTCGAGGCGTCCGGAAGGGCAACCTGTTTGGCAAGAACAGAAAGCAGTGTGGCCTGGTCGCATAAGCGTCGCTTGTCAAGATCCACCAGGAGTTTGAAATGCTGGAGGAAGTCAGCGCCGATTATGGGATGCCGCACTTGAGCACAGATGAAAATCCACTTGAAGGATCGGTGAAGGCCCAAGTTTAGTTCACGCGACTGAGTACCGTACGTGGGTATGCGTGAACCGTTAGCAGCGTATAGAGGCGGAGATTCCGAGTGCGTATGACCAGATTTTTGAGGGAATACACTGACTGACGCTCCGGTATCGACCAAGAAATTGACACCAGAGTTCCTGTCCTTTATGAATAACAGGTTGGCAGTGCGAGTACTAGACGCCATTAGGACTCGCTGCTGGGGTTTTCCGACGAAAAATTGCAAGGGGAGATGCACTTCCTAGCCTTCTTTCCAAATTTGGCGTGGTAGAAGCAGATCTTCCCGGAACTCGAACGATGCCTCTTCGTAAATCTTGACCGAGAATGGCTTCTTTGCCGTTGATTTTGTAGCAGAGAACAAACGTGATTGAGTTGTTGACTTAACTCTTCCACTTTCAACTCCAGTTCCGATTGTGTGTTCACGTTGTTGACCGGAGCTGTGTCAATCTCCACTACTTTGTCGGCAGTTTCTGCTAGTTTATCAACTGGAGTAGCAGGATCCATAGTGGCCAAGACACGCTGAGCTGATGGAGGAAGTTTCTGCAAGAACAACTGTCTAAAGATGTCCTTATCGAAGGTTTGTGCGCGTTCGCCTAGAGCGCACTGCATAGCCCTCAGCATTTGAGTGGCTTACGGTCTCCAAGTTCTTCTTTTGAGATTAACTGATGTAGTTTCTCACGCTCGGACAGTGGTGCGGCACAGGATGGCAGACTTCAGAACGTTGTACGGGTCCTCACTCGTGGAAGGAGAGACGATGACGTTACGGACTTCAGAGATGATGCTCGCTGGTAGAGAGGACAAAACATGATCGTATTTCGTCCTGCTAGTGGTGATCCTTCCCAAGTTGAATTGTGATTCCACTTGGTGGAACCAAATAAATGGATCACCCGGCCAGAAGACGGGGAGCTTTACGCTCAAGTGGGAGATGGCACCAGCGTCGTCAGGCATCTTCTCCTATGCTTGCTAACGTACAAGCAAGACGACAAGTTCCCAACGAAGGAGTGGAGGTTGAGACGAGCGCAGGCACAGAGCGCACGGGCAGGGGTGAGGGGCAGAGGGCACGAGCGACATTACAGTCTGGTCCTAGTCGCTCGGGTGAAGGGGGTGATGGGCACGAACGACGTTACAGTCTAGTCCTAGTCGTTCGGGTGAAGGGGGTGATGGGCACGAACGACATTACAGTCTAGTCCTAGTCGTTCGGGTAAAAGGGGTAATCCAGCTCCGGGGTCATCAATTGTTGGTTTACGTCGTCGTCGTCGTTGGCCTAGGCAAGCTACGGCTTGGGACCGTAGCGCATCTATCCGGTATAGGTTAACCTGGATGATGTAGCCATAAGCACTGCCGCTAGTTAAGTGCCAACCAGTGATTATCTCACTAGCCGTATTGAGTCCGTTAGGCGAAACTACGACAGTACCAAAGGTGGAAAATATAACCTTTGGTTTTCTATTATTTATTTGCAAAATGGACATGGCATTAGATTAAAATAAATATTTGAATATAAATGATTAACTGACAATTGTGATATATAATTAATTATGTTTACATACAATAAAATAATATAGTATACATAAAATTAGTATTAATGTGGTTCACAATTGAATTATAATGGGGTAACTAATTTAAAATGAATTTATACTATTCCGAAATTCAAGACGGTAAAATTAACATTTAACTTGAAACTAAAATAAGAGTATTCACTACACCATTATCATACGCAGTACGAAAGTAAGAATTCTCGAACTGAGAGTTACAGATTTAACCTAACCTAAGAATAACATAACTTAAACTTAGGCTTAC